>PIJE02000798.1:170378-174115 GCA_002895965.2 Coryphaenoides rupestris | reverse complement strand
AAAAACGTGTAAAATGACAAAAATTGCAAAAACTCAGCTGCCCAGTTACTCACCCACTCCCGCTCCAGAGAACACATCACACCCATCCTCCAACACCTTCACTGGCTTCCAATACAGCACCGAATCCATTTCAAGATCCTCCTCATCACTTACAAAGCTCTCAATACTCTCGCCCCCCTCATACCTGACAGATCTCCTCCATCGCCACTCCGATCTGCCGATGCCAACCTTCTGACCCCTGACCCCCATCACCAAGACCAAGTACTGCATTGGAAGCCGGTGAAGGTGTTGGAGGACGGGTGTGAGGATGTGTTCGCTGGAGCGGGGAGTGGGTGAGCAACTGGGCAGCTGAGGACAGCGGAAGGACAGCGGAAGGTAAACCATAAAGAACGCTCTTGCGGTCGTCTAATGCTGACCTTCCCGTTGCTGTACAGTGTCAATCTATTCAGACGGCCACGTAGTCGGGAATAGATCGAGGCGGTTAACCTCAACACCTCCACGAACTCGAGGCTCAACCTGAAATTGCCGTAACCATGGTAACAGCAAAAGTTGGCGTAACATTAAAGATCATGATTTCAGTTTGCTCACTCCCAGCGACCACGTACGTGGGTGGAACAGATACGAGATTGGATCGGAAACTTTACTTTCTCTACTTTGTGATGTTTGTCACTCGTCTTTTATTATCACCTTTACTCCGACCGAGGCAGTCTGTGTGAACGGGCGCCTTGGTCGCGCGGTCAAACTGAGGGTTGAGCTGGCAGTTCAAATGTTCGCTTTCTAAGGTTTTATTGAAAATCCTGCCACAGATTACACATAGACCGCACTCGATAGACACCGGCGTGCACATTAACGGCATAACCGGTAAAGCGTTGTTACGAGGATGTGTAACGTGTGTGGCATAGCAATCCTCCGACGGGTAGGCAGGCATTCTCGCCTTCCCAGCCCCAAGACGAGCACCCTTGCCTTCCTTTAGCTTGGCCTCTCATGGGCTCGTGTTGTAGTTAGTTATCGTTCGTGGTATGATTCGGGTTGTCGAGGTGACCCGTTTTCCACTGCGTTGAGGGGAGCAAAAGTTCGACCGTGATAAAACGAGTGGTAAAGAAAGAATTCCTCGAGGATGAGCCGCTTGACACTGTGATTTTCTTGAAGGAAACTAGTTCTAGATTCATTGTGGTAATAAGAGTAGTGAATCGTACTGTTAGAATACGCAATGTGGTATGAAGGGGGGGCGTGGTTTAGCCTCGCCAGGTGAGACAAGGGGGGCGGAGCGTCAAATTAATGTTGCCGCTCCGCCCCCCTTGTCTCACCTGCCGACGCTAAACCACGCCCCCCCTCCCCCCTTCATACCGCACGCAGGTCTAAGTAATTCCTGACACAGGGTTACGTTACGAGGGTTCCCATTTTGTGTCACCAAACGTGCCACGCCGCCTCTACCCCCCCCCCTTGCAGTTCGTCCCCTTCCGGGACTACATGGACCGGACGGGCAACCACGTGCTGAGCATGGCGCGGCTGGTGAAGGACGTGCTGGCGGAGATCCCGGACCAGTTCATCTCGTACATGAAGAGCCGGGGGATCAAACCCAACCCCGCGCCGCCCCCCTACACGGGGCCCGGGAACACACACCACCACCACCACCACACGCAGATCTGACCCCCGCAGACAACAACAACAACAACAACAACAACAACAACAACAACCCCCCGCCCCCCCCCGCCCAACCGCAGCCTACACCTGACCTACGATGTGATTCCACTCCACTCTGGACGAACAGGGGGGGGGGGGGGCTCGCACATCACACCACACCACACCACACCACCCACTCCAGTGGAATGCCTGTTGACTTCCTGTTGAATTCCTGTTGACTTCCTGTTGTTGTCGTCGGTGTGTGAACAGGAAATGACGCGCGAGGAACAATTTGAGATGTACCGTATCTCCACCTCGGTTGAGGGGTTGAGGGCGAAGAAATTGTTTGGGGGTTTGTTTTTTTTTCGGTTTGTAATGAATTTGTGCTTTCTTGATTTTTTTTTTCTTTCCATATGAGAGACTTTTCTTTTTTAGAACTTTCAAATGAACAATGAGGCCAGTGACTGTTTCAAAAGGTCATGTTGTAATTAAAACTTGTGCCTGTCTGTGGCTGTTCTATAAGTGTGTCAGGACAAATGCACCCTCATTTGAACTTTGACCTAAGCCTTGCTTGTCAGTCATTGATGTGGCTTAGTCGTGTGATTTTTGGGGTAATCCCCACCAGAAATGTTTTTGGAAAGTTATTTTCATATTTATATGATATCAATTATGAGAGATGAAAAAGGTCTGTAGTTGGTTATGTTACTTTGTGCGCTCGTTCAGTCAAGCGTTCACGTCATGAAATATGAACTCATTTCATTATTAAGTAAATGGTTACAAAAGCATGTTGTATAATATATAAGAATTAAATTCCCCATTATCCAATATTTATTGTTGAATGTTATCCACAGTGGCATGGAAGACTGGTGAATTTGTTTAGGTTAACCATACATTTTAAGGCGGTGGGTAAACAGGGGACACGCAACACGATAAGGATACATTGCATTTTAGAACAGCCAACAGAGGACAGAAGAGTATGCATTTTTAACTGTCCAATATCATCAACTTTGACTCAACTTTGACTCGCTCACGATTTGTGTGACACACCATCGTCTACTGGGCCTACAACCGCAACTAAACACACAGTAATAGGTGGGCCTAATATAATCAGTGTGACACGATCTTTATTTAATTTTGTTCATCTGTCGACAAAGCACAACGGCGCGGGACGACTCTGTAGCTAAAACCAAGCCCATCTCACTGTTCACAGTCGAACGCATGTCGAGGTGAAAACGCATGACACAATACGATATATATACTGTTTGATACTGGTTCTCCTCCAGAGCTTTTTAATCGAGCGTGCGTGACGCTGGTCATCAACGTCCGAATCAGGGGTTCCCGCGTTGAGTTAAGGCGGGGGGGGGGGGGGGGCCGAGACAGCGGTTGGGTTCTCACACAGCCAAGGCCTTAATGAAGCTATACGCCGCTGCAGTGGCCCAGCAAGGCCATCGTTAAAGGACTGAAAGAAACAAACCCAATTGATTACACGAACTACAATTAGCTTGAACTTCGTTTGTGCTGTGTAACGGGGTAGATTGAAACGGGGGGAAAAAAACAACAGTGGAAATATGTGTGCGTTAGGACCTAACTTTAAAATGTGTGTGTGTGTGTGTGTGTGTGTGTGTGTGTGTGTGTGTGTGTGTGTATTGATTCCCTACATTTTGAAAAAGAGTACTTTTGTCGCATAGGACTTTTAGATACGAGACGTTTTCTAGCCATTTGCATCGTTTTCAGTTTTTTGTTTTGCATTATAAACCATAACCCCCCCCCACCCACCACCCACCCTGTACATATCACTAGTGACAGGGTCCACACCCAAAAGAAACCCTGTTCTTGAAGTACTATATCAAGTGTGTCTGCATCCATGTTTTGAACAACCTGACGATGAGCGATCGGGCGTTTTTATATGCAGTGCTGACATCTGTAAAAAAAAAAAAATGTAAAAAAAAATTAAAATAGTGACCAGTCCATCCGGATTGTATGCATGTTAGAGCTGGACACCGCTGCAAGCTCTGTGGACTGATTGCTTTGGCTGCGTCCGAACATCCATACTGCGTAGAAGCCGGGAGTAGTACCGTGCAGTGTGTCTGAAATCATATTTTGCGTGTAGTATG
>PIJE02000798.1:162878-165378 GCA_002895965.2 Coryphaenoides rupestris | reverse complement strand
ACTAACAAACCCAATTTAAAAAATAATTTTTGAATAAAAGTTATTTTTGTTCAAGTGCCACTGCACCTGTGTGCGCCCACTGGCCATTTGTCACCCTAGGCGACCGCCTAACTTGCCTATGCCCAGAACCGGCCCTGTCTGTTACATTAAGAGTTCACATGCTCAGGTAGCCCATCCCATGATATGATGCAACAGTAGCTGTATAACATTCAGGCTGGCTTGTTAGGACTAGTTTGCCTCATATCACACACACACACACACACACACCTGTTCTGGCACGCAGTGGTGGAATGACCAAATACCTTACATGTAACTGTCAATGTAATACGTAATAAAACGTATTACAGTAAAACGTAATATTTCACCTCGTTCAGCTCAGATTTTATTGTCACATGTTCTTCATAAGACAGGGCCAGTGAACAGTGACATTCTTGTCACTGTTCACTGAAAAGTAGGCAATAGTTAAAATAACAAGAGAAAAAAAAGTATATACTGTATATATGCATTGAACGCCTGCCTGCCTGCCTGCCTGCCTGCCTGCCTGCCTCCCTCCCTCCCTCCCTCCCTCCCTCTGGAAGCACCATCAGCACAAGAACTGTGCGTCAAGAGCTTCATAGAATGGGTTTCCATGGCCGATAAGCTTCACACAAGCCACACATCACTATGCGCAATGCCAAGCGAAAACTCTGGAGTCTGGAGCAGTGGAGACATGTTCTTTGAGTGATGAATCACGCTTCCCTATCTGGCAGTCTGACGGATCTGGGTTTGGCAGATGCCAGGAGAACGTTACCTTCCGGAATGCATAGTGCCTACTGTAAAGTTTGGTGGAGGAGGGATGATGGTCTGGGCTGTTTCTCAGGGTTTGGGCTAGGCCCCTTAGTTCCAGTGAAGGGTGTGCTTAATGCTGATTGATTGATTGTGTGATTATTGAATAATCAATGAGGGAGTGTGGTGGAAAATACCATATTGGTCATTTACAGGCAACTTGCCCTCATCTGCATATCATTGAGGGGACCCCTGCTGTGAACAGTCACTGGCATATTCTTAATTCTTAATGTCATGTCCAATAATATTTCACTTCTTTATGCCAAATTGTTTTCGCCGTCGGAATATCTTATCTTGCCCACATATTTGTATATTTAACTGTAATTTGCATATACGTTCGTTATTTTATCAATCTGTGGTTTTTGTACTGTATCGCTATGCAACCTGGCACAAGAATTTCCTTCGGGATAAAGTTCTATTCTACTTCTAGTGACAATATGGTTGAAAAACATCATATTGCGATTATTTTCACATATATTGCGATGTGATTCAAAGTACCTGCAGCCTCCTCTTCTATTCATAGTATATATATAATATATATAGAAGAGAGATATACACCACACACCAACACACCACACACACAACACATATACAGTTATAAGAGAGAGATATACACACATATATAGAGAGAGAGAGATAATACCCTATAACAACTATAGAGAGAGAGAGATATATACACACACACACACACACACCACTACGTACCACCACTATCCGTCTCCAGGCGGGCACTCGTTGGCTCGTTGTCATCTTCGAAGAGACACTTGACGATGTCAAGCGTCTGCCGCTGAATGATGTCCATGGACCGGTCTCTCTCTGAGGTACCAGCGCGCTTTGGTGTGTGTATATGATGGGTTACACTGTGACGTGGACGGGTTACACGTCCGCTTTTTCTTCTTCTTCTTCTTCTTCTTCTTCTTCTTCTTCTCTTCTTCTTCTTCTTCTCTTCTACTGTGGCCCCACCCGCAGTGGGAGACCCGTGTAATGACGTCGCTTCTCCGGGAGATGGCGCTGTTTGGTGTGTTTCTCAATTTCAATTCAATTCAATTTAAGAGCTTTATTGGCATGGGAAACGTACATTTACATTGCACAGCGAGTGGTAAATAAAAGTATACTTATAAAATATATTACAGGTCAGTGAGAAGAAATTAGATTAAATTATTATATATTATATATAATAATGAAAAAATTACGGGAATTACGGCTTCTTTGAAGGGAGCCGGATCTTATGCTCCGTTCTTTCTGAGAGCCGTTTCAAAAGAGCCGGGGTTACTAGGTTTATCGCGAAATAATCGCAGGTAATATTATGCTGTTAAAGGATGATGACTGTATTAAAGGATAATGATTGACTGTATTAAAGGATTATTGATCGTGTATAAAGGATATATGAATTGAACTGTATTGAAAAGGTTAAGATTGATGTATTGCCGACCTTAATGTCAATGATCTGCATTGTAAAATGACACAAGGTGGCGCCACCGTCCATGTCACTCATGTCAGTGAATGTGTACTACTTTGAATGTACTCTTTGTATGTGTTTGTGTCAATAAGTTGCCTTTGCCTTGAATGCAATTCATTGCAACTCTTAATATTACAAAAACTTTTTTTATTGGCACAATAAAAAACACCAAAGTACAATACACTTTCTTTGTGCAAAGTTGGACATGAGTTGAGT
>PIJE02000798.1:135647-162853 GCA_002895965.2 Coryphaenoides rupestris | reverse complement strand
CGAATTGATTGATTGTCGTTTGATTATGAATAATCAATGAGGGAGTGTTGGTGAGAAAAATACCATATTGGTCATTTACAGGCAACTTGCCCTCATCTGCATATCATTGAGGGGCCCCTGCTGTGAACAGTCACTGGCATATTCTTAATTCTTAATGTCATGTCCAATAATATTTCACTTCATTTATGCCAAATTGTTTTCGCCGTCGGAATTATCTTATCTTGCCACATATTTGTATATTTAACTGTAATTTGCATATACGTTCGTTATTTTATCAATCTGTGGTTTTTTACTGTATCGCTTCGCAGCCGACAAGGTGACGCACATTCTGGATTGTACTTCGCTATGCAACCTGGCACAAGAATTTCCTTCGGTATAAATTAAAGTTCTATTCTACTTTCTATTTTACTTCATATATATATACATATATATATATAGATAGAGAGATATATACACACACACACACACACACACACACATATACAGTATATAGAGAGAGATATACACACATATATAGAGAGAGAGAGATATATACACATATATAGAGAGAGAGAGATATATACACACACACACACACACACCACTACGTACCACCACTATCCGTCTCCAGGCGGGCACTCGTTGGCTCGTTGTCATCTTCGAAGAGACACTTGACGATGTCAAGCGTCTGCCGCTGAATGATGTCCATGACCCGTCTCTCTCTGAGGTACAGCGCGGTGTGTGTGTGTGATGAGGTACACTGTGACGTGGACGGGTAATCACGTCCGCTTTTCTTCTTCTTCTTCTTCTTCTTCTTCTTCTTCTTCTTCTCTTCTTCTTCTTCTTCTCTTCTACTGTGGCCCCACCCGCAGTGGGAGACCCGTGTAATGACGTCGCTTCTCCGGGAGATGGCGCTGTTTGGTGTGTTCTCAATTTCAATTCAATTCAATTTAAAGAGCTTTATTGGCATGGGAAACGTACATTTACATTGCCACAGCGAGTGGTAAATAAAAAGTATACTTATAAATATATACAGGTCAGTGAGAAGAAATTAGATTAAATTATTAGATATATATATAATAATGAAAAAATTACGGGAATTACGGCTCTTTGAAGGGAGCCGGATCTTATGGCTCCGTTCCTTTCTGAGAGCCGTTCAAAAGAGCCGGGGTTACTAGGTTTATCTGCGAAATAATCAGCAGGATAATGATTGACTGTATTAAAGGATAATGATTGACTGTATTAAAGGATAATGATTGACTGTATTGCCAGACCTTAATGTCAATGATCTGCATTGTAAACATGACACAAGGTGGCGCCACGTCCATGTCATCCATGTCAGTGAATGTACTACTTTGAATGTACTCTTTGTATGTGTTGTGTCAATAAAGTTGCCTTTGCCTTGAATGCAATTCATGCAACTCTTAATATAACAAAACTTTTTTTATTGGCACAATAAAAAACACAAGTACAATACACTTTTGTGCAAAACAGATTTTAGTGCAAATCAAACAACAAAACAAAGAACATTTCACACGAGAATTTTTAAGAATAAATAGTAAAACTACTTCTGAACAATATTTCAAGTATGATAAAAACAGAGTCAAATAAAACAGAGAAAAATCCCTGAGCTGCTTTGACAAAAACAGGAGATGTTTCTCAGTGTTCACGTAAACGGGAGTGGATTTAGGGGCAGGCGTAGCCTGGAAATCCAGACCCACATCTAGAAAGCTGTAGGTCTGGTAATGAGTAATGAAAATGGCCCAACTCGAGGGGCGGCACCAAGCACTGCACGCAATTGGATAACACTACGACCAATCAGAAGACTACACGGGGTGACGTATCCAGAGCGACGGAAACCAGTTTGTTTTGGAGAATAGTTTGACAGAGAGACGTAAATGTAGCCTAATGGAAATGGAGCCACTAAACGACTTTTGCCATTTTTGCAAGCAGAATATGAGAATAGTTGGTTTGTACCGATACTCAGTCAACGACAGCCATCTTGCAATGTTTACTGACTGATTCCGGACTGATTCCGTCGCAGCGCTGTCGTCATCTGTTTAGCCCGCCTCTGGCCCGCCTATATCAGATACACCGATGTGATTGGTTTACGTTTGGAACAACAGGAATTGCTAATGAGCACTTTGTTGGACTTTTGGATAAAGCAACACAGAGAATACCCTGCCCTGTCTGACAAAGCTGTGCGCTTTCTCCTTCCTTTTGCGACCACATATCTGTGCGAAAAGCTTCTCTTCACTTGCTGTCATCAAAACCAATGATAGTTATGTTCTCAATGCCCCTTGCATTGTATGAGAATTGTGTGGAAGAGTTTGCTAGTTCTAGTGCTACCCCTTTGTACATTGTGGCTGTGGCTGACAAAAGTTAACAATAAATAATGTTATTAGGAATAAATTTGCCTCCTGCGTGAACTGTGCATAGCTGAATAGACTATTTTAACGTCGGTCATACGGTGGTACTTTGAGATCCAACTACTTTCTCAGGTTGAGAACCACTGGGTTAGACCATCCTGAGATAAGCATCTCAATGGGCTAGCTAGACTCTAGGTCTGGAGGACCAGATATGCCTCCTTGGTACCTTTGCTCGACTCCTAGACCAAAACACATCAGCTCTATCAGGAACTGACACTATTTGCTATTGCATAAGATGCCAGAGAGCAATCTTTCCAGAGCGAGGTAGTGTAGGGCTGAATTGTGCTATATTTCCTCCATTTGGTTTGTTAGTAGTCTTGGTTTTGTAGTAGTAGTCGTAGTCGTAGTCGTAGTCGTCGTTGTCGTCCTATGAACACTACATGCCAGTTTGTTGTCGGCCTCATAAGACGAGTGATCGCTGTGTTCCAGATGACTTGTGGGACGCAGCTCCCATTGCTAATAAGCTGAAGGAGGTGGCAGACCAAATGGTGAAAGACAAGGAATTCCAAGCGGCACTTCATGAATTCAAGAAAACACAAGTGCTACAGGTAGAATGTGAAAACGTAATCAACAAAATGATGCAATGTAAAATTGTGATTCAGATTCACAAAGTTTCCTTTGTGGATTTTTTTGTGGATCTTTGGTCGTTTCAAGCGTTTTGCCTTCCGGGGTGCGACTGGTTAATGGATGCTGTGTTCCCAGGAAATCTCCAACACCTTCAGCCAGACGGTGGAAAGATGCCAGGTGCCTGTGGCTGCTGAGGTGGCTCCGGAGATGCAGCTGATCAGAACGGCGGTGGCCCTGGGACTCTACGTGAAGAGGAAGGCCCCGGAGCTCGGGGGCTTGATGGCGCAAGCCATGGCCGGCTTCTTGAACACGCCTCGGTTCGGCGACTTTCTGGCCCAGCAGGGCGGCTGGGTGAGTGTGGTGGCTCCTGAGAGACACAGGATGGCTTGTCCTGAGTGACGCTGTTGCCTGCAGTGCTTAGGGTATGTTTGACTCCCCATTGAAAAAAGGTCCTGGCGGTTCGAATCCCAATTCCCGCAGTCGCCCGCAGGCCTCTTTGAGCAAGATACCTGCCTGCTCACTATTCATGACACGTATCAAATAATACATTCAGTGACTTTGGACTCGCTTGGGAGTTGTGGACTTTGGATTTGTGTGTCTGGCTAAAATTACTTTAATGGGGACGTATTATGCCACCAGGTGTGAGTGTGATGAGCCATTGCGAGCCGTTTCACAATTGCCATGTGACTACCGCCTAGTGACATCACAAGTGGGAATGTCCACCTAGATGTATGCTGACTAGATCAGTTCACCTGTCGGTACAGTCCACTGGGTAGGCTGGTAGACTGATCTAGTAATCAAAGCATGTGTCCCTTTTTAAGTAATTTAGCCGAAGTCACTGAGCTTCCACCGCCATTTATTCATTGACATATCCATGTGGAAGAAGAAAAACAATAAATAGATGTATCGTCTATCTCCGAGAGGTCAGCTGAAGTTATACATTGATTGGAGTCAAATCTATTAGCTGTATTCCCCATCCAATAGAAGCCCATTATAGAAAAATCCCTGCTTCAAATTCTCATTACCTTAATTTTTCGATTAGGTTAGGCTATTTCATTTAAAAAAAAAAATAAAAGACCTATTTTTCATACCAAGTCCACATTGTAGTGCGGTTTTTCCATCTAACTTTGCTTCAATGCTATATCAGTGTGATTCTGATGTGCATTGTACCCAGTTGTTATAACGCCCGCGTTGAATTAGCTTTGAAAGCGCATTTTCATTTGTTGTGTTTTCGACGCGATACAACTTTGTGCCATAAGAACTAATGGGACATGCAACGAACACTTTGAAGCCAAAGACTAGAATACCAACAATGAACCGGTGTTCATTGTTGGTATTCTAGTCTTTGGCTTCAAAGTGTTCGTTCCGGAAAGTGAAGACAAAAGTGAAATGTCTCAGTGTTTTCACCACATCCTCAGTTATCATCTTTCACCTGTTACCACACTAATCTAGTCTTAGTAAGACAGATACCATACTATTTCCTCAAGACACTCCGTGGGACTGTGTTTAGAATGGTGTTTTGAATTCATAAGGATATCATGATATTCATCGATGTCGTGTACAATTCCCTGTGCGTATTTATTGTGACAATAAAAAAAATAACGTTTTGTCATGATGTTAATGATTAATTCTCTCCCTCCTTCAGCGCGCCGTGGCAGGCATCTAAATCAGTGACAAACGAAACGGCACATGGACATGATGGAAGGTCTGTCCTGAGCCAAGGCGATGCAGGACAGTGATTCACCGGCCAGCGACGCCTCAACCCCCAGCAAAACAAAACCAAACCAGACTGGCCCGCACTGAGCTCCAATGATTTCTACTTCCTCTTCTTCGTCATATTATTCAGCCTCAATTTTTTTAATTCTCTCTGCCACATTCTTACATTTTTTTTCCACAAAATGTACACCAAAACGTGCTTCTTTTGAGTCTTCAGTGAGTAGTTGTTATGTATGTAGGTTAATACAGGAACAATGGGATTACATATGAACTTCAGTGAAAGTGATGGCATGATCACCATTGCTAATCGTTGTACTGTATGTAGACTGCCTTAAATCTAAATGCAAATGTAAATCTAGACCAATATCAACATGATGGGTCGACATGACGTGGCTGATGTAGTCTGTACACTCAGGGCAATACCAAGCTGTGAAAGGGAAATACTAAGGTAGCATCTTCCAGCCAATGGCTACCACAATCACACAATAGACTCTTTTCACAGAGCGTCAATAGCAGGGTAATGTAACGCCTTGGTCATGTCATTCTAACACGGCTAGGTGGGTTTTGTTTGTGTCTTGTCGCCCCACCGGCAGCATGGTGTCAATGTGTATTTATTTGACTAATTGTGTCTATAGTTAGATTTAGGCGCTGCCGTGCCTAAATCAAACGGACCTTTGGTTAATGTACATTAAGTGGCTCACGATGCTCCAATTTGCATCAAGTTCATAATTGGGTGAGATATGCTGTGGGATATATTTCATGTCATCCAAGTGAACGTGTGAAACGTGGATGAAATTTTTTAAAAGACATTTTAAATAAACCTGTGGCCTGTGTCCGTCTTATGTATATTTTTGTCTCACCCTAACCCCTAACACTCATTCATTTAATGAAGGAGTAACAGTCACGGATTGTGTTGTCGTCACAACCATTAGAGGGCAGTAAAATATCTGTTATAAGCAGGCGTGTGGGACATCTCAAAGCCAAGGGCATATAATGTATTCTGACCCCCAGAATGCACTGCATTCCACCTTGTATTGAAGGACGCTGCACCTGATATCGCCGTGTTGCTGTTGTTCCTACAACATCATAGCTAACGTTGCTCCAGGACCATCATTGAAACTGACCAATCGTCTTGTTGTGCTGTCACAGCTTTGCGACTCGGGGGGGGGGAAAGACCGGAAAAATAGTGAAGCTTAACCTCTCCCTCCTCTCAATCCTAACCTGATCCTCTCCCTCCCCGCTAACCTAACAAGGTGATTGGTCAGTCGCAATGATGGCCCAACATGGAGCAACGTTAAACCAACACGGTGATAGCCAGGAACACCGTTGAAGGTCATCCGTGTTCGCGGTGGCATCAGGCCTGTTGGTTTGTAATGCAGTGCCGTGAGGGGGTCAATTCCCAGGGGCCTTGTACTACGGGCCTTGGTTCTGTCGTCCGGTCCGGTCCGGTCCGGCCTGGCCTGTTAATGTCATCGTCCACTCAGGATCGTCTCTTGTGTGTCAGGGTGGTATATACTGTATATATTACAAAAAATGTATTTCCTCTCTTAAAGCCCTCTGATCATTCGTCACTCTGTTGCTAAACTCAACTCCACTCCGACATCGGGTACCAACCGCTGCGTAGTTTCATCACAAAGTGGGCTTTAAAATCCATGTTAAATAAACGTGTGGCCTGTGTCCGCTTTGCAGTCACATACGCACATACCAACTCACATCCACACTGTATGTCACAAGAATTCCACTGCTCTGAATGGCCCTGTGTCATGAGGAACACGTGACAACGAACCACTTTGACTTTGACGTGAACGCACACCGTACGTGTTTTGTGTTTTCCTTTTTGTGTTTTCCTGCGGGAGTGGATCGGCTTAATTGCTCGAGCTGGCCTGGCACACGGGTGTACGCGACGATGAGGCGATGAACATTGAACATTTGATGTAGCCTTGGTGGCTCGTTCATTGGGATTGTCTGTTGGAATAAATCCGTTTGTACATTTGACCCCTCCGTTTCCCCCCCCCCTTATTTCTGGTTCCAGCAGCTCGAAGCCGTAACAACACACATACACAGGTTAGATAGTAATGATATTCCTGATATGCTCCCATGCATACTATTTAACTTGTAGTGCCGGGTGGGCAAAGTTTAATTTCTATGCATTTCTTTGATATTACAGATATAAATGTATGGAATGTATACAGTGTCTTTGACTTCTCATATCAGTCCAGTATAGACCCACATTGCTTGAAGTGTAAAACCAAAAACAAAGTAAAGATTTAGTGGAAAACAAACAATGGAGAAACTATGAAAACTACTTTGAAAATACTGTCAGCTCACGTTTCATGTGTGTGTGCGCGCGTGTGTGTGTGCTAGTCCTGAGCTCTTGACCTGCAGTGCCGAGGTCATGATGTATAAATAATATATGTATTATAAATGCACAGCAGCTTAATGCAAACAGTATCCAATCAACCCGATAAAGAACATTTAAACATGGCTCAATGTCAAAAGTATTAAAAAAACAAACGACGTGTTAAATATTTGAATGACAGACAACAATGACAACAGCATTCACAATCAAAGCAAAAAAAAACCCAGAATTGCACAAGATGCTGAAGCGTACTCTTAGCACACAACTAAACAGGTTTATATCGAGTATTAACTTTTTATAGATGTGTATGTACAGGTAGTTCATGAAATATTTGAGATTAATTATGACTATTATATGTCCAATATGAAGTATAAAGCACATTTTTTATTTGCTGTCGTGTAACTTGATTTGATACTGCAGACCATACCAGTCTTGTTTCACAGTTTAATTGATCAATTCAAGTCTACAAGGTTAACTTTCATTCAAAATAAAAGAGGCATATTATCCGTCTCTTTTGGACTTGACAAACAAACAAAGACCAAGTGATTCTCACCGCCTAACTCTGTTTCATCCTTAATTGGCTCACAACTTGCTCAAGGCTTCTGAATTATTCAAACGAAATAAATAAGGGACATATCTATCCTTTCTATGTTGAAAGGATAGGTATATATGTACAGTATATAGGCATATCTTTTTTTTACAAACTATCAACAACTATATTAAAGCAATATAGCACAGCAAACTGAATTGTTCTCTCCTTCCAGGTAATTCAGGTAAGTCCAGTGTACATCAGAGAGACATCTCGGCCGTGTCGCTGTTGTACAATACTGTTTACGCGGACTATGAGAGTCCTGTCGGATATCGTTTGCAGCCCCGTACCCGAAATGACATCATCGTTCACTTAAGACATCAGCATACATCAGTTCAGGATCTCCTTCTGGCTGCCATATTTGTAGTCCTTCCTACAGTAAAACGGAAGTCACTTTGACACGAGCCTGTGTCTGTGTCCACGGTGGATGGACCCCCCCGGTGAATACTGTGTTGAAATCGCCCCGTTCAACCCCATGATTGGATACAATTGTGAGCTCCACATAATGAATCCTGGTTCATTTGGGGAGAGTGTCCGGAAGTGTCCCCGCCGTGTACCCGTGTACCCGCTTGGAGTTCAAACCGCTTGAATCCGGATCACAGGCCGTCGCCGTTTTGCCTCAGCCTCCCCGTGTGGGTCCACCCTCTCTGACTCCCCTTCTGCGGCAGCCGGCCCACCGGGTCCCGGCACAGGATGTAGCGCTCCCAGATGTTGCGGAACGCCGTGCGGAACTTGCTGATGTGGAAGGCGTAGACGATGGGGTTGATCGCCGAGTTGCCGTGGGAGAGCAAGATGGGGCCGTAGAGGTGGGCCTCGGAGACGCAGCGGGGGCAGAACAGCGTGATGCAGTTCAGCACGTGCAGTGGCAGCCAGCTGACGGTGAAGAGGAACAGCACCAGGGCCAGCGACTTGGCCAGTTTCAGCTCCTTGCCGTAGTCTAGCCGCCGCCGGAAGTCGGTGCGGTTGGCTGTTACCTGGAGACAGCAGAGTTTGTTTCATCGATTCAAACAGTGATCTCATTGATCTCAGGCAACAACTCTGGGGGGCTAAACACACAGCGTACCACTGTGGCACATCGTCATGTCACTATCATTGTGCCGAAAGTGACTAAAACAGAGTTTCTTTCCGCAGGCCATCAGGACTGTGAACTCTGACCTCACTAGCCCCCCCCCACTGCCCCTCCCATGCACACACACACTCACATACACACATACACACATAGTTAGTACACAGTACATGCACTCACATAGTTTTACTACATAACTTATTTGTCCTTTATTTGGCCTTGTTGCTTTATATGCTGCTGTTTATATTTGTTTATATCTTTTTGCTGTAGGCCTATATACTGTAAATATCGTAGATATTCTGATCCAATTTGTGTTATTTCTATTGTATTGTTCTTTTGCACATTCCCCTGGAAATCGACACTTTTTCATTTCACTGCACATCCTGGATGTGACAATTAAACTTCTAGAATCTTGAATCTTGTCCACCTGTATGCTGCCTACAATAGACTACCAGCCTACCCAGTGGACTGTACCAACTGGTAAACTGAACTAGTCAGCATATACTGTATATCTAGGTGGACACTCCCACTTGTGATGTCACTTCGTCACAATGACAATTGAAGTCGCATGACAATTTTGAACCGGCTTGTAATAGCACAATCACAATAGGGCCCCTTTAATCTGCTGACCGGGCTAAACACCAGGCCTAAAAGTTTATTTAAAATCCACAACCCTTCCGGAGTCCCACTCTGTGAGCCAGGCCTCAACCCACGCCCCCACCGCCACCACACCAAACACAGACTCCTCCCCCAGAGAAGAAGGGCACAGGGCACGCCTACCTTCTTGCGGAGCTGCTTGTGGATGATGTAGAAGATCTCTATGTAGAGGAACAGCATGAGGAGCAGCGGCGGCAGCACCCAGCCGAAGAAGTTGAAGTACACCATGAACTGCATGCTGACGACTCTCCTGAACGTGCAGTTCACCAGCTCGCCGCCGCCGCCGCCGCCGGCGTCACCCTCGAGCAGCGAGCCGTTGGTGTTGGCGTTGGCGGACAGCTGATTCCAGCCCAGCATGGGTGTCAGGCCCACCAGGATGGACACCAGCCAGCACAGCACCACGGCCGTGCCCGCGCGCCACGGAGTCACCACGTGCTTGTAGCTATTGGCGAGACAAAAGGGAGATATGGCATGAAGGCACTGAATACGTGTGTGTGTGTGTGTGTGTGTGTGTGTGTGTGTGTGTGTGTGTGTGTGTGTGTGTGTGTGTGTGTGTGTGTGTGTGTGTGTGTGTGTGTGTGTGTCTGTGTGCACATATAGGCTGCTGGAACATCCTACAATCTTCTTCTTGACGTAATGCTTTTGGTCGATGCCTTTCCGGACAGAGGACTGGGGTGAGGGTTAGGGTTAAGGTTAGCTAACCCTTACCCTAACCCAAACCCTAACTCTAACCCTAACCTTAATGGAGTACTGAACCAAGGGTAGGCTAACCCTAACCCTTGGTTCAGTCGTGCAGATCTCCGTATCAGCCCTTTATGCATTTCTGATGAATTGCAATGACACCTCTGGCAGGCAGAGATCTTACACATGTACAAGTTGATGCCTGAAGTTCCAGTTAATAACGTAGCAGGCCTACAGGGTTATTTGTGCGTGACGACACTTTAAAAACATGGAAACTAACAAGTTTACATGTTTACAACTAACAAGCACAGTCAAGGGCAAATAGGGTCACATCAATATGATTATATTGTGACTATTTTCAAAGGGAAATGGCAAACTGAAAACAGCGCCTCCATTCAAATGAATATAATCATAAGCTACTCCACCCTCGGTTGAAGAATCAATTAAGTTTTTGGTTAATCGCTTGAGGAGGATATAAAACCCAGCAATTCCATCACACTCATCCTTGTCATAGTTTTTTCATCGTGCAAAATTATACACTTTTTATCAATTATATGGACATGCAATGATTCCATTAATATGTAACTCTATGGTTTCTACCCTCATTGCTCAAGCCACTGGTTTCTTTCAAACTGCTTTTGAGACTGAAAGAGACTGAAAAAACAAAGTCATCCCGTCCTCAACGTCTTTGTTGGCGCTTGCCTCTGCTGAATCATAGGTAGTGGACAGCAGTGGTTGGTCATGATGCCGTCATTCTGGAGACCATTGTACCCACATGGCTTCCTGGGAAGTGTGAGACATAACCTCAAGATCTTATGTCAACAGTGGGCCTTTCTCTGCTGCTATTAACCATGTGTGCACAGTATTGCATAATGCACAATACATATATGATTATATATTACCTTGATCATAATACTAATTCTAACAATGCAAATTGCATGGCCAGCGTGCAATATATAACATTTAACATTGATAGTAGGCCTATATGTTTATATTGATATTATTATTATTTTTTAACTATGATGGTATAGGATATGTATACCCTGAGACCTACCTGTTTCTTTGTCCGAAACTGCCCGCCTGTCTGTCAGTCTGTCTGCCAATCTATCTGTCAGTCTGTCAGTCTGCCAGTCAGTCTGTCTGTCTGTCTGTCTGTCTGTCTGTCTGTTCAAAACTGCCTACCTGTCTCTCTGTCCGAAACTACCTGTCCGAAACTGCCCACCTGTCTGTCAGTCTGCCAGTCTGTCTGTCTGTCTGCCAATCTATCTGTCAGTCTGTCAGTCTGCCAGTCTGTCTGTCTGTCTGCCAGTCTGTCTGTTAGTCTGTCTGTCTGCCTGCCTGTCTGTCTGTCATTATGTCTGTCTGTCAGTCTGTCTGCCAATCTATCTGTCTGTCTGTCTGTCTGTTCAAAACTGCCTACCTGTCTCTGTCCGAAACTACCTGTCTGAAACTGCCCCAACTGTCTGTCAGTCTGCCTGTCTGTCTGTCTGCCAGTCTGTCTGTTAGTCTGTCTGTCAGTCTGTCAGTCTATCAATCTGTCTGTTAGTCTGCCAGTCTGTCTGTCTGCCTGTCTGTCTGTCAGTCTGCCAATCTGTCTGTCTGTCTGCCTGTCCGAAACTGCTTACCCCTGTCTGTCTGCACCCTGCAACCCTCCAAGGTGAAAATCATCAGTGTAGTGTGTGTGTGTGTGCGTGTGTGTGTCTCTTCTCATATCATCATCATCATCATCATCATCATCATCATAATAATAATAATAATAAACAATAGACCCCGCACACACACCACAGTACCTCATGGGTATCTTGACGCGCAGGTAGCGGTCGACGGCGATGGCCAGCAGCGCCAGGATGGAGCTCTGCGTCAGCACCAGCACGACGCAGGTGGCCGCCAGGCAGCAGCGCGCCGGCATCTCGGGTCCGACGCTGAGCGTCACGGCGATGGGGATGCCGAGGGCGCCCACCGCGATGTCGGCGACCGCCAGCGACACGATGAAGCAGAACGTGGTGTCGTGGCGCAGCGCTCGGTTCAGCAGCACGGCGCACACCACCAGCACGTTGCCGAACACCGACAGCGCGGCGATCAGCACCTCCATGGCGGTGTAGGCGACCCAGAACGTGCCCAGGGGCACCATGATGATGGACGGAGGATGGATCCCCCCCCTAGGTGATGGTGATGGTGCAGGTGCAGGTGATGGTGATGGTCCTCCTCCTCCTCCTCCTCCTCTTCTTCTTCTTCACGTGTTCGGATGTCCTTCTGGTCACTTCATGGGACACCAGTGGTAGCCACCCCCTTTTGAACTGTTTCGAGATGATGATGATGATGATGATGATGATGATGCTGTGATCTTGACAGTGATGGATGGGAGCCGACACTGGACGTCCAGTCGACGCGCAACTTATTCCGTTCCGGGTCCGTGGAGACTCCGCTCCACCATGAGTGCCCAGAATGCGTCACACAAAAAAAGCAGCAGGGATCCCAAAAGCAGCAAGCAGGCAGGGTGGGGGTGGGGGGGGGGGGGTCACTGTGTTTTTAACTCTGCTGTCCCGTAATCAGCATCTTCATCTTCATCTTCATCTTCATCTCATCTCATGTCCAATTTTGGTCAAAGACCCCGCCGCGTCATTCGGTGATCCTGCTGCCGGAGACCCATGTGTCCTTTTATGTTCCCTGTTCCATTTCACTCCCGATGAAGACTCTCTGAGGTACCAACGAGGTCGGACTATCGTTCATGTCCCCTCCTCTCTCTCTCTCTCTCTCTCTCTCTCTCTCTCTCTCTCTCTGTCAAGTACGGTTTATATTCGGCAGCGGTCACACCTCCCTCTCCCTCCCACCTCCCTCTCTCTCACACCTCCCTCTCTCTCTCTCCTCCCTCTCTCTCTCTCTGCTCCTCTCTCCTCCCTCCCTCTCTCCTCCTGGGATCTTTTCTTCTAAGTAATTAGTGACATAACTACAGTAAAATTGGCAAAATAAATTGGTTGATAGACTGAAAACAAAACACACTGGAGGGCCCCTGTCACCAAAATAAATACAAACATACTCCAAGCACACAGTGCTAATCCACACAGTAAAAGTATCACAGTATTATATGGGTGCATATATGTAATGCTGGTCTAAATGATGTTAAAATGGTGGGCCCAATATGGTTTCTTTTCATGGGGGGGCCAAAATCCCCAAATCCCTTATTAATTTTGCTTCTCTATTTTATCATTCAATATTTGCATTGCCACTGTAGTCACGAAGTCTGATTCTAAGACCATGCCAATCTCCTGACTTTAATGTATAATGTATTGCAAATGAACACGAGGAAACAGGAAACAAAAGCATTCAGGCAGTGGCTTTATATGCAGTGGCCTTTATCATATGCTGCATTGCAACATTACAACTTCTAGCAACTTCTGCTGTGTTGCTGCTGTGTTTCCTTTAACTTCAATCTCTTTTCCTGTCAAAAACATTACTGATGTTATCAATTTTTCTCTCGCACTGACTGTCTGAGTTAACGTTTGTCAGTCAATCATCAATCATATGTAGAAACAACCACTTGACCCGTCAGCCAATAAGAGACAGGGAGGTGACAAGGGCACAAGGGGAGGTGCTGGTCCGAATCTAGGAGGTATACTGGGGCGCACTGTGGCTTGCTCCGGCACAAATTAAGCACCTGGCCAGTGGCCAGTCCATAACTCTGGGTGAATGCTCCCAGTCCTCCCATGATCATGCTCCATCAAAACAAATGGTTCGCTGTCAAGAAGTGTCCTGCAAGATATACATTTTCATAAATGCTCCTTGGGGGGTTTTTTTGTCTCACCTGCACATTAATTTTATTATAATTTTTTTTACTAATGCTATTTAATTTTCATTATTTTGTTGTCTAAATAATGAACAGCATTGCCCCAACCCCCCTCCACGCACACACACACACACACACACACACACACACATGCACGCACACACACACACACACACACACGCACACACACACATATGCCCACACACACACACACACATATGCCCACACACACAGATTTCGGAAAGGGAAGTGAATTGCACAGCAGTAAGCGCTCCTTAAACATGTTTCTCGTTCCTTGGAATTTCTTGATCTGTGTTTTGATCAGTTTTTGCAGACACACACACACACACACACACCACACACACACACGCAAACATGCCTCATCCCAACACACGATTTGCATTCGCAGTCCTACCGCCCACCGTGCACGGAAACCTGCACACAAAACAAAATCTGCTGCTTCTTCAGAGTTGCAGTTCCGCAAATTTATTTTGAGATGGAACTGATATGAAACTGTCAGATGTGAATCAAGCGCTGCGCCGGCTCCCCTCCCGTACCGAGCCAGAGGGCCACTCCGTTGTGTTGAGCCCTGTTCTGTGGCTTTCTGCGCAATCTCCGTTTTTACAAGAGCGGGAGTTAACACAGTCTTGGCGAGTACACCACTCCTCGTAACCAGCGACGTGGGCCTCCAGCGTATCTGGACCGCGTCAAACATGTAAGCCCTCATGAAGGAAAAAGGCCCAGTTTTAGCAAAACCGCTCTTCAGTTCATAAAACACTTTCCAGATTTGCCACCCGAAAGCAAGGAGTGTTACACATCTATATACCTTTTTAATTATTCAAACCAACAAACTAAAGACGTATTCTCCACCACATGCCAAGCCATTGACACGAGTGGTGCCAATGCATTGTCATCGGTCGGCCATCTTATGTCGCCATTTTAAATTCAAGCCTCCGACTGAGAAATAACAGTATGCACCGCACCCCCTTCTTCTCGCTCCCATTTCGAGGTCTCCTGGTGAATGTGCTCTGGGCTCCTTTGTCTCGTGATCCGGGCGGCATCATCCAAGCGCGTTCATTTAGGGGGAGCCGCGCTCTGGATAAATGGAGGGGATTGTTGAGACACTTTAGTGCCGCAACGGTGCTCCCATCCCGTCCCGCCGCGGGAGTGTTGTGTGTGGTCGCTGGTCTATTAGCAGGCCCGCGCTACAGCTACGGGATTACGTGCCGTCCTGCCACCCGTCCGCTGGCGCCTGGCGGGACAGGAGAGGCGGACGCTGGGCCGTGCGTATCGCGCCGCGTTGTGGTACCCACACGCCTGACCGCTTCGCTGTCAGCGGTACCGGCTCGGTGTAGTCCGGTCCGGTCCAGTCCGGTCCGGTCCTCCGGTCCGGTCCAATCCAGTCTAGTCCAGTCCAGTGTGTAGTCTAGTTTATTCAAATTAAATCCAGTCCAGTCAAATCCAGTCTAGTCCAGTCCAGTGTTGAGCCTAGTGTGAGGTTTAGAAGTTAAGTTAATTCATATATTTAGAATAGAATAGAATAGAATAGAACTTTATTAATCCCGAAGGAAATTCTTGTGCCAGGTTGCATAGCGATACAGTACAAAAGCCACAGATTGATAAAATAACTAACGTATATGCAAATTACAGTTAAATATACAAATATGTGGGCAAGATAAGATATTCCGGTGGTGACGGTGGTGGGTGGTGGAGGGGTGGAGGTGGGTGGCGGCGGAGGTGGTGTTTTTCCCAGCATGGCTAATCAGGAAGCCTTGCGACGTCACAGTGCGCGGGCCCGTCGCCCCACGGCTCTGAAACAACACAGGCCCACCGCCATCTGTAGGAAACTGGAGACCGCGGGGTCCGAGGCAAAAGGCACTCTGGGCCAAACCATTATGTGAGGGGGTCGAGGGGGTGGGGCGGTCCACGCGAATGGAGCACAACCCCAACATTTGCTGAGAGCAAGAGAAAACTGTGTGGCTGTTAACATCCGTAAGGAGAGGTCATGGCTGGATGTTTTGGGGGTTCCTCCCCCCAGGTATGTGGTAAGGTATGCAGGGCGGGTGTAAGGGTCACAAGCTGGGAAAAATTGGGGGAATTTCACCTCGGGGCCAGGAAACAAATTTGCGGGGAAATTGACCTCCGAGGAAAAGGGTAATTTATCGTGTGGGAGTGGAGAGCTTTCCCTCCCTGCGCGACACAGACAGGTGGGTCACCTGGACAAAAAACTAACCGAGACACCACCCGAAAAGTAATCGTCTGTGTCAAGCGGAGTGGTTAGGGTTACGAAGGCATATTGAGCACAGAATGCATTGTCTCCGCCTCGTGAAGTGTGTGTGTGCATTGTCGCCGGTGAAGACAAAGCTTGCTCACGGCTGTGACTGTCGTGTTGTGGCGGTGAGCTGACAGCTTCTGCCGTGTCGGTGAGATAGTAACATGCGTACGTCGAGTGTTGCAGTAGTGGGGCTGCGTCGTCGACGAGGAACGACCAAATGATAGACTGGGTGTCGCTTGGTCCACCAAGTGATTTGAACCTTAACCTGCAGAAAACACCCGAGGCTTAGGAAATGGAACGGAGTCTACCTGCGGATGTGTCACTACGGGGAGCTAGCGAGGAAGAAAAGCGAGGGAGCAAACAATGATGCTCCTCAACGTTTGGACAAAGAAGGGAGGAAAGAGACGCATGGAGTATCGCATGCTAGTGATTGAAGCATGGAACGTTTTTACACACACAGCGGTCATCATGTAGGTCGGGGAGGTGGGAGGTCTCATTATTTCCTCCGGTGATCCGAACCTCAAGGGTAGTGAGAGACCGCGAAGAACGATCACCAACTGTGACTTAGATCGCGATTGTGTATGTTGGTGGTGATGCTCGCACGCGCACGGATGACGGAAGTGCGGAGAGAGTCTGTGTGATACATAGATGAGAAACTCATGGGGGTTGCGATGTAGTCTGGGTGACTCCCTCATACATCTCGGGGTGGGCAAGCCCCCCCATGCAAGGCGAAAAAAGGGATTAAAAAGGCTCCATAAAAGGGGAACTTCGCCGATTTTCAAACGGTTTGTATCTTTTCAGTGTTGATGGCATATGCAAATGAACAATGTTAATCTTTCCTCCATGTTGCCTGCACCCATCTCACCCCAAATCGGTCATTAGCGCCATCCAATGACAGAGTTGGGGGAGGATTTTGCATCAGTGATGAGCTGCAACCCCAGAGACACAGAGAGCATCGGCAACAACTGCAGGCCTTTTCCCGATTAGAGATTAGAGGTTTCAATTTTTTACCTGATGATAAAGGAGAGGAACCCTCAAGACCTTGGGTGGGATTGGGAGTGTTGGATCTCCCTGATTGAAACAAACACACACACACACACACACACACACACACACACACACACAGTACACAGCGGTGACAGGCTGTCCGGAGCGGCTGGTGCCCACCACCATGCGAGCCAGTCTGACCTTCATGTCCTTCAGGCCGTCCGCCAGAGCCAAGATGGCCATGATCTCACTGGCCACCGCAATGTCGAAGCCCGTCTGGAGAGAGGCACGGAGAACATGCACGCACAGAAGCTAGAAGGACTTGGACTGAGGTAAATGTGGGGAAAACCACAGGGGTAGATTCAGGTTATCTTAACTGTTTTAAAGATGCTGATGTAAATATTCAAACGTGAAAATATGTTTATATAAATATAAATAATAACTGTAAACATAAATGTGCAAATAGTTAACTGTATAAACTACAATTTTTGGGCAAATTAACTCAAATATAACTCCCCCCTACAAGACAACGAACACAGCAATGTATTAAGACACAGTTCGGAAACTACACTTCGTTATACAAGACACTTCCGCTTATGAGGTCATTGACATATAATTTGTACCCCAAAACGACATATAATTTGTACCCCAAAAGGACCATCAAACATTCAGGTCCGAATTAATCACACTTTTCTCGTTATTTACACATAGGCATAATATCAGCTCTTGGTAGCTCTTGGAATTCCGCACATTACACTCTTCTTGGTAAGAAGGAAACAAATGAGCAAAAGTAGTCATCTCTAGAGCTAAGTGACTACGAAGTGAGAAAACGAAGGATACTCTAACCTGATAGGTAAATAAGTACTCATTGTGGTCAGAGTGAATCAAGATCTCACCTAAAGTTCAGACAACTATTTAAAGAGGTGCGAGATAAGTAATATGATATGATTGGGGTGACTCATGTGTTGAAATTAATTTGATGTAGAGGGAGGTGTGGTGAAAAAATACCATATTGGTCCTCATCATAAGCTCCATGTCTCTACAGGTCAAGTAGTCTGGTCCACTGTCAGGCATCTAGCTGGAACATGAGCATAATCCATGCTGAGAACGCTGGCGGATATTCACGCATGTGCTACGACTAGCTTTTCTATCAATGGCATATAATTACTGTCCATAATATTGTCCCCAAGGAGTTTTTTATGGGGCGGATACGGCGTGATCTTTACTCTTTTCTTGTAATTGGGCCATTAGAACAAGAAAGGAGAAGTTCATCAAGTCGTACCCAGTAACAAAGGACTCAGTCTCTGATAAGAATCACTATGTGGTCAGAGTAACCGACTCCTAAGTTACACTATATAAGGTATAACGATTGATTGATTGTGTGATTATTGAATAATCAATGAGGGAGTGTGGTGGAAAAATACCATATTGGTCATTTACAGGCAACTTGCCCTCATCTGCATATCATTGAGGGGACCCCTGCTGTGAACAGTCACTGGCATATTCTTAATTCTTAATGTCATGTCCAATAATATTTCACTTCATTTATGCCAAATTGTTTTCGCCGTCGGAATATCTTATCTTGCCCACATATTTGTATATTTAACTGTAATTTGCATATACGTTAGTTATTTTATCCTGTAAATGACCAATATGGTATTTTTCCACCACACTCCCTCATTGATTATTCAATAATCACACAATCAATCAATCGTTATACCTTATATAGTGTAACTTAGGAGTCGGTTACTCTGAACACAGTGATTCTTATCAGAGACTGAGTCCTTTGTTACTGGGTACGACTTGATGAACTTCTCCTTTCTTACAAGAAAAGAGTAAGCGGAAGAGTAAGCGGAAGTGTCTTGTATAACGAAGTGTAGTTTACGAACTGTGTCTTAATACATTGCTGTGTTCGTTGTCTTGTAGGGGGGAGTTATATTTGAGTTAATTTGCCCAAAAATTGTAGTTTATACAGTTAACTATTTGCACATTTATGTTTACAGTTATTATTTATATTTATATAAACATATTTTCACGTTTGAATATTTACATCAGCATCTTTAAAACAGTTAAGATAACCTGAATCTACCCCTGTGGTTTTCCCCACATTTACCTCAGTCCAAGTCCTTCTAGCTTCTGATTGGTTGTTCAGTGACACGTGAGTTAGAAACAAGGAAGTGTCGTTCTTGTGAAGCTGATGAAGTGTGGGAAAACAGTCAAATGCTGCTCATATCGAACCCTCATGTTACACTTTACACAAGCTTAGTCAAGTTCAGTCCAATCCATGCTCGTCTAGTCCAGTTTGGTTTGGTTTGATCCGTCACGGAAAAAGAGATTAATCCATGAAGCCTCCACGCGGTTCATGATATACACATGTGGGAGGCTCTTGAACTTTTTTCATTTTAATTCCTCAGAACTCCTATTCTCTCTCTCCCAGTGAACTGTGGTTCCCGATAGAAATCCTTCAGTGACACATTGACTGCATGTGTTAGTCATCACTTTGAGTACAGAGTCTGTGATTTTGTCGTTCCTTGGGCCAATCCTGAAACTCGAGTAGCTGTTATTCACCGCAGACGCTGTCATTCACCGCAGAGCACAGCGTGATCAAGCTTTGTCTTCACAAAGGAAAAATGATTTCTAATAGCGCGTGACACAGAGATTACTTTGGTGGTGGGTATTTTGTCAAGGGACATACAGTGGCGCCACTGAAGGGGTTCCCGATGCAAGCCCCCGGCAATTCACCTGGGCATACTATGCTTAGTATGCATCATATGCTTAGTATCTGATATTTTACATAACAATAATTCTCTTGTATGTATATTTTTCATATGTCGTTAATGTGAAGGAAAAGAACAAATGCACAGCCAGCCAGCTCCAGGACATTTCAGTCTTTTTAAGGAAAAGTACAACTAGAAGGACAATGAATGGCCTAACATACTGTGTGTACAGTATTGTTGTGGAACTTGCATATGACAGCATCATAGAATTCCTGATATTCAGTGATGGCTTTTTGACATCCAGAGACCCCATCCGGCCACCCCTATATGAAACGTGTGTCGGGGGGCACTGGTGTATACTCACAGGAGTGTAGTGATTGGATTACAGGGCACAACGGTGCAAAGCCAGACACAGTAATATTTGTTAGTTTCTTGTGCTTTTCAAGTATTCAAGTATTTTTATTGTCACTTCACAATTTACACGTGAGTATAAGCAGTGAGTGAAAAACTTTTTGTGCAAAACGCCCGACAGCCGACAGTAATTATAAAAGAATACAAAATAGAGTAAAACTACAAATAGAAATAGAAATGTACAAAATAGAAATAGAACTATAAATAGAATTCTATATAAAATAAGTAAATGAAATCTAAAATGAAATGGAGTATACAGTAAAATATCCATACACATATAAATCAATGTACTAAAATATACATTGTTATATGCTAACATTCACAGAATGTCACAGAATAGCTTCCCAGACAGTCGACACAACACTAGCACCAGCAGTTGGCACCAGGACTAGCACTAACACCAGCACCAGCACTAGCAGTAACACTAGCACCAGGACCAGCACTAGCAGTAACACCAGCACAGCACTAGCACCAACACTTAGCACTAGCATTTAGACATTGATGCCGAACTTGTTCAGCAGCCTGATGGCCTGACTGTGGAAGCTGTCTCTGAGTCTGCTCGTGTGGCACTTGATACTGCGGTATCGCCTGCCTGACGGTAGAAGTGTGTACAGTTCGTGGCTGGGGTGGTTATTGTCTTTAATAATCCGTTTGGCCTTGGCCACGCACCGCCTGGTGTATATATCCAGGAGGGAGGGAAGCTCACCTCCAACGATGTACTGGGCCGTCCGCACCACCCTCTGTAGTGTTCTACGCTCCAGTGCGGTGCAGTTCCCGTACCAGACGGTGATGCATCCAGTGAGAACACTCTCGATGGTACAGGAGTAGAATGTTCTGAGGATGCGGGGGCACATGCTTGCCAATACATTAAAAAAAAAAAAACACCAACCCTGTCTTGGGACCAGTACAATCTGTGCTTCTGGAATACCAAATAACCTGGCTTTGATCACCACTGGAATGATGCAGCAAATACATCCTTCTGGTATATTCTGTCTGTAAAGGATGTTTTTAGGTTTAGTTAGACTTTGGGAAACAATAGCCCCTTTTTCACTGCCGTTTCGTTGCGGGAATGTTGTGTCCTGCAAGATATACATTTTCATAAATGCTCCTTGGGGATTTTTTTTGTCTCACCTGCACATTCATTTTATTATACTTTATTATTTTTTTACTAATGCTATTTAATTTTCACTATTTTGTTGTCTAAATAATGAACAGCATTGCCCCAACCCCCCTCCACACACACACACACACACACACACACACACACACACACACACACACACACACGCACACACACACACACGCACACACACACACACACACGCACACACGCACATGCACGCATACGCCCGCACACACAGATTTTGGAAAGGGAAGTGAATAGCATGCGCCCTGGGCACGGCAGGAAGTGCTCCTTAAACTTTTTTCTCGTTTCTTGGAATTTCTTGATCCGTCTCTTGATCAGATTTTTCAGACACACACACACACACACACACACACACACACACACACACACACACACACACACACACACACACACACACACACACACACACACACAAGCAAACATGCCTCATCATAGAATTCCTGATATTCAGTGATGGCTTTTGGTTCTGCTGTGTGCCATGCTTGACATCCAGAGACCGCATCCGGCCACCCACTGTGTATACTCACAGGAGTGTAGTAATTGGATGACAGGGCACAACGGTGCAAAACCAGACACAGTAATATTTGTTAGTTTCTTGTGCTTGCCAATACATTTAAAAAAAAAAAACACCAACCCTATCTTGGGACCAGTACAATCTGTGCTTGTGGAATACCAAATAACCTGGCTTTGATCACCACTGGAATGATGCAGCAAATACATCCTTCTGGTATATTCTGTCTGTAAAGGATGTTTTTAGGTTTAGTTAGACTTTGGGAAACAATAGCCCCTTTTTCACTGCCGTTTCGTTGCGGGAATGTTGTGGCTTTATTTCCGCACCGCCTTCTGTGTAAAAGGCACAAACACGGAACAGGGGGTCATTTTCACTCCGCATTTGTATTCCGGCATCGGAGGTTAGTAACGGAGCCGTAGCAAAGCCGGACCGCTGTCTGTGTAAAGAGGGTACGCCGCCCGGAATGCTGCTGGGACAGGGGGCATATCTGATCGCACAAACACACAGATTTGCGTGAAGACTTCCCAGATCACTGTTGGCAGTCTGAGGACACTTTACTGCAGATGTGGAGGAGGAGGAGGAGGGAAGCCAAAGCAGGAGGCCGGGGGGGAACGTCCGAGATACAAGGACAGTAAAGACACCGCATCATGTCTGTCTGTGATTTAGACACATGCATTGGTACAGTGCATGTTGACGGAGATTGTGTGTCCTGGTCATCTGAGTCGGACGAAAGAGAAAGACAAACATTGGTTAAAAGTCTGTGGATGGGATGTGATGCAGTTCCAAGTCACTGGGTAGGCTAAACACAGCTAGAACAACAGATTAGTTTTGTTTGTTCTGGGAGAGACTGTAGACCGTCGGGGAAATAGTTCTCATTCAGACTGTTTGTTCCAATTGGTCGCAGCAGGCCGCACAATATTAATTTGATCAGTCATGTAGTCATGTAGATTTAATCATTTATTGCATGAAATGGTAATACACTTTAGTTTGGCCGTATGGTTCCACTCTTTTAGGGTGCAACCCTGCTGTAGGATGTAAACCATGACATAGAGATGTCAGAAACGGCATGCCATTTGACCACAGGTATCACTCTCTATCCCCCTATGGGGTACATCAGATACCTACTTTAGCATCCTCACCAGCAGCCTCTCAGTCTGGTATGGCAGCTGCCCTGCTGCTGACCAGAAAGCCCTGCAAAGGGTGGTGAGGACGGCAGAGAAGATCACAAGAACAGCCCAACCATCCATCCAGGACCTGTACCCGTCCCGCTGCCGCAAGAGAGCCACCAATATCACCAAAGACCCCACCCACCCAGCACACAACTGTTCACCCTCCTACCATCTGGCAAGCGCTACCGCAGCATGCGGTGCAAGACTACCAGACTCAGCAACAGCTTTTTCCCACAGGCCATCAGACTACTCAACTCACTCAAGGAAATTCCATGAACATGACAACCCCTGCACTCACTAAGACCAATTGACTATTTAAATAATTTGAACTCTGTCTGTGCTCTGCCCTTTATATGCATAATGTCAACATGTTTACAATACATATGTATCCCCATATTATACATATGTATCCCCATATTATACATATGTATCCCCATGCCCTATACATATGTATCCCCATATTATACATATGTATCCCCATGCCCTATACTGCACTTGCTGTATTGCACCTTCTGTTGCTGCTCAATGGCATACCTCAAATTGACTACACTCTGGCACACTGTGAATATATGTTGTGTTTATTGTGTTGTCTTTTGCACTATTATGTTATATGTGTTTTAAATATTACTTGCACATTTTGGAGTATGGGGAAACGCAATTTCGATCCTCTGTGTAATTACGTGTTGCATGGTCTGATTGACAATAAAGTACACTTTGACTTTGACGTGACCTCCACCCATCGTGTAGCTTACAGACAATACAGAGCTGAACCAAATCCAGCACAGCTCTCCGAAATAAATAAAGAACTAGCCACGCCCGTTAAGTTATATTGGTGTGAATCCATTTTTGAATCCATTCTTCATCTGTGGTGAGAAAACACATCTAAATAATGGGAGCAGTGGAAGGAGGAGAGAGAGTCACTCTCACACACGCTCAACAAAACCGAATAGAGAAGAAATACATCTAAAACAATCTGCGGTGAAAATTCCATTGGCATGATGACGTGAGCTCGTCAAAGTAGTTGTTGTCCACGTAGCCTGCGCTGCTCCATCATTTAATTACCGTGCGACCGAAGCCATCTCTCTCTCTCTCTCTCCTCCAGACTTATATGGACAGGGGCCCCGGAGGAGAATGCAAAGACAAACAAATCTGTTTACGACAAGACAACATCTCTCGCGGCGCCGCGGCTCCATGCTTTCTGAGGAATTTCCCCCCCCCCCCCCCCCCCCCGCCCAGAATGGCATTTGCATACAAATTGAGCTCCTTTTCCGTGTGTTAGTCCATGAAAAGACTCTTTGAAAGCTGGAGGAGGAAGTGAAACATGTAAAATTGTTCCCATTCAAATTGTACACGTGTATACTGTATCTTCAATCAAATTGAATTCAAATCCAACGTCCTCGCACGGTGCTCAGGGTTGACAGACACCTCCTCTGTAGGGGAAGGGCTGGTAGCGGAGTCAACAGACGACACAACATATATCTCAAAAGGAGCACCAGAACACTATGATGACTTGCTATAAGCACCTTGAGATTCTAGCATGAGAACCAACTGAGAGAAAGGGGGCAATCATGACTTAATTGATTGCTCCCTGGGTACCAAGAGATGAGAGGGAGACCGCTGGTGGTGAACTGGTGAGATGACATAAAGATTAAACAGAGGTCCACCGCAAAAGTAACATAATACGGTTCAACTTTACACACTAACTCACCAGCTCGCCCTAAATGCAATGATCAGTGTTGAATAAAGCCTGAGGTCGCATAGGAAGCTCATAATAAACCTACATTTACATGTCGCCTTTCGCGGCCCGCGGGCAAGGACAAGGGCACGGAGGGATTTGTAATGAAGGAGGAGGACTTTCCAGCGGATACGAGTCTTGAGCGGATAGCCAGTGGAGACGGATGGGGTTGGGGGGTGATGTTCTGCCCGGGCTTGGTGTGGGTGAGGACCCCTGGCAGCTTAGTTGTGGACTTACTGGAGTCTGTCCAGGGCTTTGCTGGGTAACCCGGACAGGACTCTGTAGCAGTAGTCTAAACTGGGGGGGGGGGGGTAATAAAGGCGTGGTTGGGGCTCTGCTACAGAGTCAGATCGCGGTGGCCAGTCAGAGTAACGTATTTTTTTCACATGTAACGGAAACTTGACGTTTCACGGGCGTTATCGTGACTAAAAGGTCGTTCAGAGACACACTACATGGCTTCCAGAGTCGTCAGATCGCTGTTTCTCACTCATGATATGACTGACTGCCTTGTAACTGCCTGTCTGACTGCCTTGTAATCCGAATGACTGATCGGAAGCGAGGGGTCTCACATTACAAGGAGTTACACAAGGAGGAAGCCCTGATGAGTCTGTCTCTCTCCGTACTTAAAGGCACAAAGACACGCGCCAGAAGTGACGCTTCCAACAATGGATGTCCGCAAGAATGGATTGCTAGCCAGCCAAGTTGGGCGTGTGCTTTGCGATTTGCAGCGGGGAAAAAAAAGGACGAAAAACTGTCGAATATGTGGAGGCGTGGTTGGGGAGCCAAGATTCAAGATTTTTGCATTGCCATATGTAACAACAAAGTTTTCTTCTGAACCATATTCGTATAAACATAAATACTAAAACAACTCTGAAGTATTAGTAATATAGTACTAGTAATAATTAGTAATAAGTAAAAAAATAGGTAAAAGTTAATAGTGACAAGTAAAGTAGTAATACCCTGTTGTTGGTGCAAACATTTATTAAAAGTGTCCGCATGCAGTAGTATTCTTATCCTAGAATAAAAATGGTAACTAGTAGATAGTAGTTGTCTGTTCTTCAGCTAGAATTAGAGATAAAAGCCCCTTGTTCTCCTCTCGCCCAGTCATTTCCAGTTGCAACACCTTTCACACTGTAGGATTTGGACTCCCCGACAGGTCCAGATATTTAACCTGCTAAATATTTAAGCCATTAGCTCGGAGTCATTAGCTCGGAGCTTATCGTCAACACCATCAGCATTAGCATTAGTAGTAGAACGACCTATTAATCGGCCTACTGTGTAAGGTCTTCACTTTATTCTACCTACATTCCAATAACACAGACACACAAAGCCTCTGGGAAAAAATACCAATTTTAATACCTGTTGTGGGGATCATCCAAAAAATAAAAAGGTGAGAGACACATTCCACATGTTCTATAGCTTCTGTAACTCAACAGAGCTCTGGCCAGGCTGAATGTTAGTACCTGCCTGCCTGCACGGTCCACTCTCTTGACCTTCCGACCAATGGAGGAGCAGTTTGCCAGCGGAGGCCACACCTGTCAGCTCCTGTCTGTGGTGTGAACCGAGCACAGCCTCCCCTCGGGAAACAATCGTGACTTGTGTGCACAGTACTGCTCTCCTTAACTCTCTCTCTCTCTCTCTCTCTCTCTCTCTCTCTCTCTCTCTCTCTCTCTCTCTCAAAAAAATGGAATCACAACATCCAAGAAACGCTCGTAAATGTAGGGAATTACATGCCAAGGATACAACACAACGAGGCAACAATAATTGAATCTATCCCGTCTCTCCATCCCGTCCCTTTTACAAAACGGTACGACTTTGTTCTTCACCTCCACGTATCAATTCAATTCAATTCAATTTTATTTGTATAGCCCTTAATCACAAGACAGTCTCAAAGGGCTTTACAGGCCAGATTATTATGGGCCAAAAGTGATTTATGACACCCCCCTAGCCCCGCCCCCCTAAGGGCAAGAAACGACTCCCTTAATTAACAAGGAAGAAATCTCGAGGAGGAACCTCAGAGTGGGGGATCCCTCCTTCCAGGGATGGTTCGGAGTGCAATGGAGAAGTAGCACCTTAAAATCTTTATTGGGAGCCAGTGGAGGGAAGTGAGAATAGGAGTAATGTGGTCAAACTTCCTAGTTCTCGTTAAAAGTCTAGCAGCAGCGTTCTGTACGAGCTGGAGGCTTTTTGTAGTAGAGCTCGGTAGGCCAGAGAACAGTGCATTACAGTAATCCAGTCTGGATGATATAAATGCATGGATGAGTGTCTCTGCGTCCGCAGCGGATAGCATTGGTCTGATCTTGGCAATGTTTCTAAGATGAAAGAATGCAGTTCTGGTGATACTTTTGACATGCTGATCGAAAGAAAGCGTAGGATCAAGCAGAACACCAAGATTCTACCACTGACACTTAGTGTATCATTACATTC
>PIJE02000798.1:130577-135040 GCA_002895965.2 Coryphaenoides rupestris | reverse complement strand
TGTGTGTGTGACTGTGTGCGCTGCATGATGTGTGTGTGGTTTCAATTATGCACAGCGTTTCTATCTATCTATGGATGTGCAGTGGTAGCGGTGGAGAGAGAGAGAGAGAGAGAGAGAGAGAGAGAGAGAGAGAGAGAGAGAGTTAAGGAGAGCAGTACTGTGCACACAAGTCACGATTGTTTCCCGAGGGGAGGCTGTGCTCGGTTCACACCACAGACAGGAGCTGACAGGTGTGGCCTCCGCTGGCAAACTGCTCCTCCATTGGTCGGAAGGTCAAGAGAGTGGACCGTGCAGGCAGGCAGGTACTAACATTCAGCCTGGCCAGAGCTCTGTTGAGTTACAGAAGCTATAGAACATGTGGAATGTGTCTCTCACCTTTTTATTTTTTGGATGATCCCCACAACAGGTATTAAAATTGGTATTTTTTCCCAGAGGCTTTGTGTGTCTGTGTTATTGGAATGTAGACCTTACACAGTAGGCCGATTAATAGGTCGTTCTACTACTAATGCTAATGCTGATGGTGTTGACGATAAGCTCCGAGCTAATGACTCCGAGCTAATGGCTTAAATATTTAGCAGGTTAAATATCTGGACCTGTCGGGGAGTCCAAATCCTACAGTGTGAAAGGTGTTGCAACTGGAAATGACTGGGCGAGAGGAGAACAAGGGGCTTTTATCTCTAATTCTAGCTGAAGAACAGACAACTACTATCTACTAGTTACCATTTTTATTCTAGGATAAGAATACTACTGCATGCGGACACTTTTAATAAATGTTTGCACCAACAACAGGGTATTACTACTTTACTTGTCACTATTAACTTTTACCTATTTTTTTACTTATTACTAATTATTACTAGTACTATATTACTAATACTTCAGAGTTGTTTTAGTATTTATGTTTATACGAATATGGTTCAGAAGAAAACTTTGTTGTTACATATGGCAATGCAAAAATCTTGAATCTTGGCTCCCCAACCACGCCTCCACATATTCGACAGTTTTTCGTCCTTTTTTTTCCCCGCTGCAAATCGCAAAGCACACGCCCAACTTGGCTGGCTAGCAATCCATTCTTGCGGACATCCATTGTTGGAAGCGTCACTTCTGGCGCGTGTCTTTGTGCCTTTAAGTACGGAGAGAGACAGACTCATCAGGGCTTCCTCCTTGTGTAACTCCTTGTAATGTGAGACCCCTCGCTTCCGATCAGTCTTATCTGCTTGTATTTAATGGCGATAAACTCACCGATATTGCGCCTCTGTCATGTATGAGCAAAAGTCTGTAAAGTGTTCAATAGGCTGTTAAGTGTGTGTGCATCAGGGTGTATTATCCATCCATCCATCCATCCATCCATTCTCGTCCGCTCATCCGGGGCCGGGTCGCGGTTGGCAGCCGGCTAAGCATGGGCACCCCCAGGCTTCCTTCTCCCCAGCCACGCTCTCTAGTTCCTCCTGGGGGATCCCGAGGCGTTCCCAGGCCAGACGAGATATATAATCCCTCCAGCGGGTTCCGGGTCTGCCCCCGGGGTCTCCTCCCAGTTGGACGTGCCCGGCGGTGTATTGTTCCATCAATCAATCATTGTTATGGAACAGGTTTTACTTTGCATTTGTCAAGTTAGTTTAGCTCAGATTCATCACAAATCTGTCTCTCAGGGCTCCAATTGCTTCATTTATTCATCTCCCATTTTCAATACTTTTTGTTGTCATCTTAGGCCAGATGGCTAACGGTGGGAAATTCGATGATAGATTTGCTTGTCTTCCTCCTCATGTTGGCAAAGTATGTGAAGCCGTCAGAACTTTTTCATTTGAGACTAAACAGGAAATTGTTGTTCTTACTAGATGTAAACCAACCATATCCACTAAAAGCAAAACTGTAGCAGTCGGGTGTGCTTCTGCACCAGGGGCCCAAGGAGTCAAAGTATTTGGACCTTTCAAACAATCACTATTTATGACTGTTTTAATTCTGTTATTGTTAGTCCAAGGTCTGTCAAGGATAAGGGTGTTCTTAGGGAGGGGCGAGGGAGGGCAGTTTGATATTTGCTATTTCATCTGTAAAAAAGTGATAAAAGCAATAAAAATCGAAAAAACAATCACTATTTAGTCATTCAGCAGATGCTTTAAAGCAGCGTACTGTCATGAAGGAGACGATAGGTCATCAAGATTGTTCTAGTGCATGATTACACTGTAAAAACGGACACGTTGGCTCAACTTAAAAAAATAAGTAACCTGGCTGCCTTAAAATCTTGATTTAAGAGAGCTAAGGATGTTTAGTTCTTTACACTTCCATATAAGTTCCTACCACTCACAATAATAAGTTAAAGTGACTAATCTGAAACTGATAGTTAGATCAACTTGATATTTAAAGATCAATCAATAATCTTTGTAGTACTACTAACAAGGAAATGCTTAGTTGAGGTGACATTACATTATGAGTTAAACCAACAAACATGTATTTCTATCTTTTGTTGCACAAACAAGCAAACATAAGTTATTTCAACCAAGCACCTTAGTTGAACCAACATAATATTGTAAGGCAGCCAGGTTACTTTTTCAGTAAAAGTTTAAGTTGTATCAATACCTTGAATAGCATTATTTGCCAAGTCAACTAAATCACTTATTTTCATAGTGGAATGCTTTTATAAACAAGAAATCACTTCTTTTTTTTCTTTTTTAAAATTGTATTTATTGTGACCTCAAATATTTCCACAAATAAAAGTTCAGGCATTATCTGGGCATACAATCTGAACAACAATGCCAAATCTTAATAGATTTGTATTTTTTTATCCGTGTTCTTAAATCCTGTTCTTAGCTAAGAACCAATCCCAGATAAGAAAACTTTCATGAATGGCAGAATTGTTGCAGGAACTTCGTAAGTGGAGTTAAGAAGAAATGTCTTCTTAACTTTTTCTTAACTGCGTTCGTGAATGAGGTCCAATGATCAGTCAGTAGCCTGGATTGACGCATTGATTTTAGATGTCTGTGAATACAAGTCTTTATGGATGAGCACAGGATCTGTAAAGCCATGCGTACTGTTTTGACCTGACGAGCTTCTATTCTCCTTCCTCTGTGAGTAAGACGTGAGGCCTTGTGTTTACCTGCCGCACCCCTGGGTACACACCCATGGCTACACAGTTCAACTAAAGGTCTTCTACATCTCTCTTATTTTTCAACTAGCCTAGCCTAACCTTAGATTATATATCATCTATAAATGCATTATAAGCCTAATATGCGACGGGGTGGGATATGACCAAAATGGGGGGAAATGCACACAGCAAACAACAATTCTGGGGTCCAAAACAATGATCTAGATGTGTGGCACATTTGCCATTCTTGGCTTTTGGGAATAGCGCAGTTAAAGCCACAACTCTGCTTGGGAAAGTGCTTGTGGGCTAGCAGATGGAGCCCATTTATTACAAATTCCAATCAACTAAATGACGACATAACACAAAACCCAGAGTCTATATGTCTTTTTTTATCACTGTCCCTCATTGTATTGTGTAATGGCCATTACATCAATTGGGTAACAGTGCAAAAAACAAAATACACCACAAGACTGTGAAAAAACAGAAGTCAAATGACCTCCCAAATGAGTAAAATATTGTTTAAGACTGCAGGGCTCAGAAAATCTAAATCACATAAATCACACTGTAGTCGATGAGTTAGTCCATCTGATTGACATTCCTTAGCAACAAAATCAGACTGAGATCCATGAACCAATGATCCATGTTTCAATAAATGATTTCGGAGAGCAACTTGTGCCTTGAAAGAGCACACACAGTCATTATAGATGCGAGGCAAGGGGCAAGATCTACTGTAATGTCCGTGCTTTATCTTGTAATGCCGTATAACGTTGCGCTGGTTTTTTGAAGTCATCAAACAGACTGCTCCAGATCACTCATGACCTCCAGCCCTGTAAAGAAAACAAGTCAACGTCAGACTGATATCTCCATATCTTGTGTAATTTCAGTCAAATTGTCAATCCACAATGTCATCCACAGCAAATGCAGAATTAGGGTTAACAAACCTCATCCACAGCAAATATATAATTACTGTTAATAAACCAAATTCATCCTTTTAACTAATAAACCATCACTGACTAATATCATGCAGGGGTAGACAATAAGTGAGAGAATTTTATCTTAATATCAATTCAACATAGATTAACTTAAACATCAATGCACTGACAAAGAGTGAAGCTTTGTAATGCAGCAGTAAAGACATTGTTTTATATTATATCCATGTTTAGCTATCTGTTGATAAGCTTGCTAGATAAACAGTGGCTCTGTCCCAAATGGAAGAAAACATATTTTTGGTAGCATTTCTAGGTAGGAAGGGAAACTTTCAAGTTTTAGGTTGTCTCAAATGTATAGGATCCATAGAAAGCATCCTTTCAAGGGACCTAATGTTAGCCAATTTTGAGGGAAGCATGCCATGGTTCCTTTAGCAACTCTGACATCCCATAAAATATTG
>PIJE02000798.1:35577-125577 GCA_002895965.2 Coryphaenoides rupestris | reverse complement strand
ACGACAGACTTTCATCACGTGATTTAAGATGTTTTGTTATGGCAGCTTCATTCGTGACAAATAAAACACTTTGACTTTGACTTGACAATTATTCCATCGCCTATAAAATATATGGAATGTGGAATCCCAATATTTCATTTCATTTAATGTGATTTAGATATGGAAGTCTTATCTCCAGACATTGGAATCTACTCCAAATGCTGTCGTGGTTTATTTGATTTATGAACGCTTTTGTAAGCATAAATAACTGCTTACACTGCCTGTACAGGGTGTCCGTGCCTAAAAGGACAAACCAGTGCTAGCTCCTATGAAGAGCTGTACGCCAGCAAGCTATTTGAGGAGATACAAGACCTTTGGGATGGAAAAAGGCAGCAAAGCGTGGCAAACTTTGATTCAAACTATTATGCAGCATAAATTGTTTCTATAATGGGCACATTTACATGGATCACTGCTCTCACATTATGCTGTCTCCGTCTTTATGGAATCACAACATCCAAGAAACGCTCGTAAATGTAGGGAATTACATGCCAAGGATACAACACAACGAGGCAACAATAATTGAATCTATCCCGTCTCTCCATCCCGTCCCTTTTACAAAACGGTACGACTTTGTTCTTCACCTCCACGTATCAATTCAATTCAATTCTATTTTATTTGTATAGCCCTTAATCACAAGACAGTCTCAAAGGGCTTTACAGGCCAGATTATTATTGGCCAAAAGTGATTTATGACACCCCCCTAGCCCCGCCCCCCTAAGAGCAAGAAACAACTCCCTTAATTAACAAGGAAGAAATCTCAAGGAGGAACCTCAGAGTGGGGGGGTCCCTCCTTCCAGGGATGGTTCGGAGTGCAATGGAGAAGTAGCACCTTAAAATCTTTATTGGGAGCCAGTGGAGGGAAGTGAGAATAGGAGTAATGTGGCCAAACTTCCTAGTTCTCGTTAAAAGTCTTGCAGCGGCGTTCTGTACGAGCTGGAGGCTTTTTGTAGTAGAGCTCGGTAGGCCAGAGAACAGTGCATTACAGTAATCCAGTCTGGATGATATAAATGCATGGATGAGTGTCTCTGCGTCCGCAGCGGATAGCATCGGTCTGATCTTGGCGATGTTTCTGAGATGAAAGAATGCAGTTCTGGTGATACTTTTGACATGCTGATCCAAAGAGAGCGTAGGATCAAGCAGAACACCAATGTGTTCCGATGTATCCTCATCAGTCACCTGGCGGTACTCCTAGTATGGCCTCGATCTCCCCTACAATTTGTTCTCCCGGTCTTATGCGCCCCGCCCCTCCGTCGTCTCCCGCATGGGGTTGAGTTAAACGTACCGGACAGAAGGATGATTGTGATGCACTGCACGACACCCACCAGTCAGACGACCTCCGCAGCCAACGGTGTCACGCTCTCAACCAATCAGACGACCTCAGCAGCCAAACGCTATCATGCTCTCTACCAAACAGATGACCTCCACAGTCCCCATTCCTGCTAATTTGTTTGGAGATGCTTCCTGCACTTCGTTCATAAATCTGTCAAAGATCAATCGATTAATCGATCATTCGATTGAGGAATGTGGAATTATTTGCGGGTGTGACATTTGTGCAAACGCTTTTAGAATTGTACATTTCAAGTTTGTATCCTGCAGTAACTGCGCATTCATTTGTTGTAGAAAAGAAAGGAGAGGATATTTTATGGCTTGTTGCTGCTGCTTTGAAATCCCTTGATTTACCTTCTGTGTCACAAGGACAGACCTGAATGTCACCGCATTTGAACCTCTGGCCAAAAGCTCCTCGATGCTCAGTGGCTTTTTGGCTTTCGGCATTTTTCGTCCTTTGAGCAAAGGCCATGGCATCTGGACGCTGTTGCTCAACGCTCAACAACACCGTTTATTTATGAGACGTGTTGCTGTGAAAATCAAACACAGTCGCATCAACACACGGCTGTGTTGATGCTGCTAAATCACAGTGAGCGTCTCAAGATGTGTTTTTAGTTTGATTGTAAAACACCTCCACCCCCCTACGCTCTGAGGACAGGGAGCGAGTGAGATTTTGAAGATTTGAACTCGCAGAGAGAACAACAACAACACGGAGCACGTCGCTCTCGCTTCAGGCTCCGTGTTTCCCGATCGACGGGCGTGACGGCTGCGTCATTGTTTTTGGAATGTTCCAGAAAAGCGGGAAATCCTGTCGTGTGAAGACGGGTCAAGTGAACATTTGTGTAATCCTTGACATCCAGACAACCCCTGACCCCCAACTCTCTGAAGGGCAAAATAAAACACCAACGCAATAGTCAGAGGGGAGAGCTAGGAAGAAACTCTGAGATGGACTCTTATTTTATTTTATTCAGTAACACTTTATCACTATGGGTTCACTATTTAACCATTAAGCATAGCATTAGCATTGTAGTTAGGGAGGGTTATCCCTAATAAGTAATGTAATTACTTAATAATTACTTAGTAATTACTTATTAAATTAATACCTTAGTGAACATGCCATAACATTCGTAAACATGAACACCATTAGTAAATGATTACTAGACCATTAGTCTAGTAATGCGTTAGTTTATGCGTATTACGTCATTAATAATATAAATTAGTTCGATGAAAAGCAGACAACATCTTGACACATGACACAATAATGTTTATTGTACAACGTCAAGCATAAGTTATGTATGTAATCACGCAATCACACACATTACTTCTTTTTCTCAGTCCCAAATGCGAGCGAAAGGCTCTTTGGACTTTGTATTATCTGTGCAGTAAATCATTGATTATTACATCGCGTCTGCCTGTCCACAAGATTTCATATGCGGTGCAGCTAATGGATGGAGTCTGTTAACATCGGACACTCGCTGATGGATAAAGCTCGGTCACTAATTGGATGTGGGGTCAGACGTGTGAGAACAGAGGAGCTGTTGGATCCCTGCAGCGCAGCGGAATTATCAGCCGTCCTGCCGATCCCTCACCGGGGGTCACGCCACTCGGCCAGTGTTGTCAAAGACGTGTGTCCCTAGAATCTAATGAGGCCGACTAAACTCACTGCCCAGTGAGCCAGACCTCTTTCTCCTTTGTCTCACTCCCTCACTCACACACTTACTCACACGCATGCCACACACACACACACACATGCACGAACGCATGAACGCACACACACACACACACACACGCACACATGCACGAACGCATGAACGCACACACACACACACACACGTACACATGCACGAACGCATGAACGCACACAACACACACACACACACGTACACATGCACGAACGCATGAAACGCACACACACACACACGTACACATGCACGAACGCATGAACGCACACACACACACACACACACACACGTACACATGCACGAACGCATGAACGCACACACACACACACGCACACACACGCACATGAACGCACGTGCACACATGCACGCAATTCCTTTCTTTCTCCCAGCACAATCGTAGATTCCCTATCTTGGACGAAAAATGTTGACGAAAATGACATTTCAGAGGAAAAGCAATTCCTCTTGGTGAGCACAGCGACTGAGTGGGTTGAAGATTCATTTAGGCTATTCCTGGAAGCCACCGTCTCGCTTTTCCAGAGAAAAGCAATAAAGAAATAACAAGTTTTATGTCGAGGTCATTGCAGGATCGTTGAGTCAGAGGCGTGACGATTTTGGCTGCTGGCAGCCTCCCTGAAAACATTCCAGCAATTCAGTCTTCATGGACACGTGGCATCATGTATGACGCCACGTTTGTTTGTGCCAACAAGCCATTGTGGATCTGAATATGCGATCAACCATCGAGTTTCTCGGGTAAGACAGAAAGAAAGACATAAGAAAGAAAATAAAGAGGCTGTGTTTCATGTCTGCGTGTAATTTTCCTGCTGGGTTAATTGTCATGCCATTACCCCTGGATCTGTGTCATTATCTGCCCATTACACCCTGGTTAGTGTGATCGAGGCACGTAGGTGGAAACGAGCTCGGGTGACCGGCGGCTGCGGAAGTCCCAGACAGGCAGGTTCACGTGTCCTGCCCTGCAGACACATGGCTCACCCACCGCTGACAATAGTGGACGCCTGTTTTGAATTATAAAGGCTGACCAAGGGGCCTGTGTGTGTGTGTGCATGCATGTGTGTGTGTCTGTGGCTGCATGTGTGTGTGAATGCGGGTGAGTGTGTGTGTGTGCATGTGGGTGTGCGCTGCCATGTGTGTGTATGTGTGTGGGTCTGTGTGTCACGCGGCCATGTATGTGTTACAAAAGGGGAAGATGCTTCTCGACTAAGGCGGCAGACTCCGCTCACGGTTCTTCTAATGTGCATGCGTGTGCGTGTGTGTGCGTGTGGTGTGTGTGTGTGTGTGGGTGTGCGTGTGTGTGTGTTGTGGGTGTGGGTGTGGGTGTGTGCATGTGGGTGGTGTGCGTGTGGGTGTGTGCGTGTGCGTGTGTATGTGGGTGTGTCTATGGCTGCATGTGTGTGGGTGTGTGTGTGTGTGTGTCTGTGTCTCTGTGTGTGCATGCATGTGTGTCTGTGTGTGCATGCATGTGTGTGTGTGTGTGTGTGTGTGTGTGTGTGTGTGTGTGTGTGTGTGTGTGTGGCCGTGCATGCACATGTGTGTGGGCAATAGAGGGAGGAAGCAATGTCGAGAGTCCAGGGAGAGGCAGAGGCTGAAGGACATCCTGTATGGAAGAGAGTGAGAGTGATTTATTGGGAAGATGAAATGTGACTAAATGTATAATATCCTGTCACAGCGCAAGAGTGCAGATGATTCCAATAGAGATCGACATGCACATCGATCATTTGCACACAAAAAAACAACACTCGAAGTGCATAAGATGAAGATGAAGTCACCCACGACAGTGCTTTGCTGTCATCTGCTTAGCATTATGAATTCCTGCAAATCATTTTATTTTATGTCCATGTTTGGTCGTCAAGCTTCTGACAAGCTTCTGTTCATTTTCAATACCCCCTGCCCACCACCATTTCCCGGAATTCATGTAAAAGATGAATCGTTCTATTGCAACGTAAAAAAAAACCACAGGCGACCACAGGCGATGACTGGACTGGTCGTCTCCGTGGAGAACATTGTGCTGTGTAACGGAGTGTGTGCGTGTGTGTGTGTGTGCTGGTGTGTGCGTGTGTGTGCTGCCGTGTGTGTGTGCGTGTGTGTGCATGTGTGTGTGCACGCGGCCATGTATATGTTACAAATGGGACACTTCTCGACTAAGACACTTCTCGACTAAGGCGCCACAATCCGCTCTCGGTTCTTCAAATCTTGAGGGAAGTTGTGTGTGTCACGGGAAGCCGTGACATTCGGCCTTAAATAGATATTTGCCTGTTCTGTAGCTGGTTCCAGTCCATCACAAGCACACCTGTCGGATGAGGCCCCAGGTCACAGAGAGTGTGTCAGAAGAACATCAGGGCAATCGCAGCGAGCAGATGAAGACAAATGACGGCACTTAAAAGTCCCCACACACACCACGACTGTTGTGTGTGTGTGTTGTCGTCGGGGAGACATAGTTTGTAGTCACCGTCTGATGCACACGATGCCCTCACGAGGGAAATCAATAGCAATCCCAAGAAGGAATGACGAGGAGTGAGGCTACCATCTCTCTCTCTACGTCACAGACACACAAACTGTACAGCGTGTGCGTGGGATTGTGTACCACGGCTGGCTTTTAAGGTGCACTTTCATTCAATATTTCAATGTAGAACCAGCAGACATCAATTAGCGGTTAATACAAAGATGGATGTTCCTGAATATTTTATCATTTGGAGTCCTTGCAGTTGCAGACGCCTGCAATCCTGCCTTCCAAAAACCACTCTTTTGGGATGACAGCTGTGGTGGCACATGAGTGAATTGCCTATTTGCTCATATTTCTTCCTTTCATTCCTAAAAAAAACCCTCTGTAAATAGTGTGGATATTCTGATTCTTTCCCTTCATTTGTGATATTTGCATTGTTTTGTTGCACATTCCGCTGGGCATCGCCACTTTTTCATTTCACTGCATATCCTGTATGTGTACGTGTCCATTATTATTATTATTATTATTATTATTATTATTATTATTATTATTCATCATGCATTCTGAGCTCCGTGGGTTGAGACAATAACAATCAGCCCAAAAGCTGTTCTACGCAACAGAGAGAGTCTGGGAAGCGCTCATGTTTTAACCTCAACCACAACCTGCTACAACCTTCGAGAACTAACATTAGTTTCTGATTGTTATTGTCTCAACCCACGGAGCTCAGAATGCATGATGAATAATAATAATAATAATAATAATAATAATAATGGTCTCGTACACATACAGGATATGCAATGAAATGAAATAGTGGCGATGCCCACATTCTTACATATAGTATAAGATAAGATATAAGATAAGATAAACTTTATTGTCCCAAAGAGGGAAATTTGTCTTGGGCAGTAGTACACAGCTCCATCATAGAGTACAATTTGACATACAAACACAATACAGACACAGTACACAGAACACAGAACACAATACAGACACAATACACAGTACACAGTACAGACACAATACACAGTACACAGTACACAAAAATACAGTACAGGGATAATATGGTCTCTCTCCGAGCGAAGGTTGAGTTTCAAGACAGTCGACGACCGTATTGCACATCCCTATTTATTTAGCAAGAGGACAGAGCGCCTGCGCCCATAAAAATAAAAAGGATATGAAATATGAAACGTATAAAAGGAATAAGCAAACTATTTCCTCCCTTGCGGTAGAGCTGGTTGTTTGTTAAGTAGTGCGATGGACGTCGGGAGGGAGGAGAGTTTGTAACGGTTATTTTTATATCTGCTGGCTCTATAGCGTCTTCCTAAGGGTAGTAGCTCATATTCTGAAAATAGAATATGTGAGGGGTCTTTCAGAACTCTCTGTGCCTGGTTTCTTACCTTGTTTTTGGAATATCGACTGAAGGGACAGATGCTCTTTCTTGCCAATCACCTTCATAGCTGTTTTAACGACTTTTTCTATTCTAGATTTGAGCTGTACGGTCAGAGTCACAAACCATGCGGCCATGCAGTATCTGATGAGACTTTCTAGCGCAGCATGATAGAACGTTGACATGATCTTTGGGCTCACTCCGAACAGTCTGAGCCTTCGAAGAAAGTGTTGTCTTTGGGCTAGTTTGGCACACAGGTAGTCTACATGGACGTTCCATTTTAACAAGTTGCCCATTTGTATCCCCAGATACTTGGATGAGCTCACCTGTTCTATTTCCCTGTCCCCTATAACCACGGGGTTTTGTACCCTGACCTCCTTGGGATCAAAGGTCATTTCTTTTGTTTTGTTGGTGTTCAGGATCAGATGGTTTCTCTCACACCAGGCCTGAATGGTAGCGATCTCACTATGGTACACCGAGGGGCAGTCGTCACCCCGCAGCAGACTTAGTATGATTGTGTCGTCAGAGAATTTCATGACGTAGTTGTTGGAATGATGGCTTCTGCAATCATTTGTGTGAGCTGTGAAGAGGAAGGGTGAGCTCACTCCACCTCGTGGTACCCCAGTGCTACAGTTTTTTGCCATGGAGAGAGAGCCATTGACTTTGACCTGCTGCGACCTGTTTGTTAGAAGAGAGTGGAACCATTTCATAATATAGGGATTTACATGCATGTCCATTAGCTTCTGAACCAGCAGGTGAGGTCGAAGTGTGTCAAACGCTGAACTAAAATCAGCGGAAATAGGACACGGGCAGAAGCCTTTGGCTCCTCTAAGTGTTTATTAATGAAGTGAACCACACTAACAGTGCTGCCCCTACATGCACATTGAGAGGGATCGAGGCAGGACGCCACCTCGTTCTTAAGTATGTCTACTATGACTCTCTCAAAGCATTTCATGACACCACACGTTAGTGCAATCGGTCTGAAGTCGTTTTCCACAGATCGGGGGCAGTGTGATTGTCTGGACATTTTTGAATTATGGGGCACCAAGCAGCAGTTCATTCCGTGGAGCATTTTTTAAGAAGGATATCGCGCGAGCCATCAGGCCCCATAGATTTCTTTTTGTTTACCTTACTAAAGATAGACAGTACCTTCTGAGGATCAATTACCAGGCGATCAGAGGCATTACATGTGACAATTGAATCAGGGTCAAAGCCCTCCGTCGCCATCTGGGGAGAATCAGTATCAAATCTAAGAAGGTAATCGTTCAGTTCGTTAGCCCTTTCTAGATCATTCAATGTGACAGGCTGCTTCCAATATGAGTTCAGGTTAGTCATACTTTTCATAAAATCCCAAAGTCTTTTGTTGTCCATAGAGCTGACGCTCTCCTCTAGTGCCGCTGGTTGAGTTCTTTCTGTGCTGCGGCCACACCCACCCGGTCCCTGTTCTTAAAAGCCAGTTTCTTTTTGTTAATGCATTCTTTAACGTCCTTGGTTATAAATGTCTTATTGTTGGGATAGTGAGAGATTGTTTTTTTAGTAACTACAATGTCAATACAAAAAGGAATATTGTCCGTTATTGTCTCAGTTGCCTCATTCAGCTCCAGGTCGTGGAAGATGCTCCAGTCCGTACTGAGAAAGCATCCTCTCAAAGTTTTTTTGGGGCTTGTTTGACTTGAGCACTGATCTATATGAGGCATGAGATGAGACAGTAGAGTGGTCAGAGTTAGAGAGAGGGGGGAGGGACTTGGCTGTGTAGGCACCTTTGATATTTCCAAAGAATTTGTCCAAGACATTTCACATAGCCTACTGGTAAAATCCCGGTAGGGCTGACTCACAGTTTACAGTGATTAAGATCACCGAGTGTGGACACAGTCAGCTAGGTGGCCAGCAGCTCTTGCTGCGTTGCCACTTATATACACAAATGATTATATTTCCTTGGGAGATAAAAAGGTCTCATTGAGAGGCAGAGAAGTTCAAGGTCAGGGTTACAGTAAGTTTCCCTGATTGTGTATTGTTTACACCAGTTGTTGTTCACATATACACGTATACCTCCTCTCCTAGCCTTCCCCGAAGTGGCCTCCCTGTCCGCCCGTGTACAGGAGAACCCCTCCAGTTCTAACGTAGAGTCCGGGATGTCCTGGCGCAGCCATGATTCAGTAAACACCATTAACTGCGAGTTCCTATACTCATGACAGTATCTCCTGTTTAACCGGAGCTCGTCCATTTTGTTACGCAGTGACCGCACGTTGCTTAATAGATGGCAGGGGAGGTTTGTTACCCCTACGTCGGAGCCGTTGTCTGACGCCTCCTCTCCTTCCCCTCTTTCGCCGATGATGTCCTTCAGCCGGCTTTTCTCTGGCAATGACGGCCTCCGGTAGATCCGGCGGTGTATCTCCTTTGTGCGAGAGAGCAAGCAGGGCCTCCCTGGAGTAGGACTCGAAGCATCAGAAGTTCCCCGACCATCAGGAGTAGCACCACCAGGATCCAAACAGTCGCCATGGCTCAGTGTTTGTTGTCCCCGCTTGGCGATCGGCCCTTGTAGGGCTAACAGCTAGGCTAGCACGGGTAATGTAGCTTGCTAGGGAGCTAGCTGGTTGCTACCTGTGACGGCGTAGTTCTTCTTGTCGTCCCGTTTCAACCCAAGTCACTCAGTAGCCGCTCCCGTCCGGTTTAGAAACCATGAACTTTGTGCGCAATAAACACACGTAACATTTAACGGCCGTATACAAAAACAACATAGAACAACAAAAACTAGCAGCAGCAGCAGAAGCACTCGTGCCCGCGTCGCCAGCAGCGCAGCGCCTCCGGTGATCGATCTTCTTGAATCTTGAAATTGAATTAGGAATTCACAGGCGGTTTCTACATTCCAGATATTTTGTCAAGGCTAAAAAGGAAATACAAATAAATACAACCATCTATCCACAGGGGTGAGATATCGAGCAGGATTCAAGACAAACTCATTGTCACCTTAAACATCTCTTATCTGTATCTAATTTGCATTTTGTAGGCTCTGAATATTTACCATCATTGAAGAATGGTGTAGGCCTTACACCTGACCTTTATCAAACGTAGTAGCCTACATAGACACACGTGGTGAATGTGAAATACAGACCGCTCACTGCAAGGCCAACAGGCGGCCTCAAATAAATGTCACGCTGCCTGTTGACATTTTGAAAAGCAACGCCAGGCATGTTCATAAATGGGTTTTTAGTTTTTATTACGTCGCCGATTCCTTAGGTTGGCCTTAAAGTGCCCATCAATTACGTGAAAATCTTTGGACAAAAATAAGTAACCATCTCATAAACCATTTCTTATCTGTACTATTCAATAAACTCCTCACACCAAACATTCTTATCAGTGACATTAAGAACACTCCTCATTGTCAACATAGTATATCCTCCCATATCAGGATATTACTGTAAACATAACCCACATATTGTGCTTCAGTTCAGACCTCAAGTTTAATTTCAGAATGCTATGTAATTGTTTGGTCATTTGCAGTGAGCCTTGGTATACACACATGATCTAATGAGTCTCTTACCATCAACAGCGGATGTGTGGGAGTCACCATTAGTGACTAACATTAAGCACGATGTTAAATCAGATTTTAAGTCCGTTTCGCAACACATTACATATCAGTGTTGTAATGTATTATGTATTATCAATGTATTATCGCCATCAATATTGTCGATATACCAAATGGCAAAAATCTGTATTGTTTACTTATATCTCGTGTTGCTCCTTATAGCAGAGGGATGTATCAAGTTGAGATAGAATAGATTGGGATAAAAGTAAAATGTTGGATGAGAAGCAAAATAATAGCTGCCCTCATGATCAAAGGGTAACCTGACATACAACACACACACACACACTTCATGTCAGTTCATACTCAATAACTACTTTATTAAAAAATAACATTTAAAACACAATGATACAACACTGTATACAGTAATGTTTGTGTGTGGGAGCCAAGTGGCGCCCCCAAGTGGACTAACAAATAAAACAAGATTGCTGGTCGGCTCGGAAGTTTTGCAGCCTCTCACGCTGCATTCAGGAGACACTGGGGCACTATCAAACAGGACAAGGTATTTAAAAAGCTATTCCGTAATTCTGTATTCCTTTCAGAAATGACTTATGTTAAAATTGTACTTTTAAATGTATTGACATGCATCAAGTTCTATTTAAAATGCGTCCGAAATATACGAGAACATCCCTTTCGTTTCACTCGGCTGTTGCTTCTGTACGACAGAGTTGGGATCGAAACGGCCATGAAACTAGTGATTCTGATTAGTGTGAGGAGAAACCAGCAGCAATTCCTGTCCTACTGCGCTTCACAATAATGCCCCCACATGACATGAATGCAGAATTAGTCCTGAGAGAAGTCAGTTTAGTTGTTGAAGGAAGTCTACAACACCAATGACCAACAGACCAGGTTACAGATTCCCTCAAATTCTGTCATAAATTTAGAATGGCCATAAAAAAAAGAGAAAAGTTGTTTGAGAGGAAAGGTTGTAGAAACATTGTGAACGCATCAACACCAGCACAGACAGGGTCTCTAGAAAAACAACCCCACATAGGTAACACTGGATGGGTCTTGTGAGAGTAAAATTCCTTCATTTTGGAGAAATGCCATTATATAGTGCAGGTTATAAAAACTAGTGGTATTTGACAAGATACAAATATCTTACAAAACGGTAGATAGATTTTCCCATGAAGTAGGTGGTCAATATAAAGTGATAACAATGAGATATTGGTAGCTCTGTAACAATATAAGAACAGACAGAACAATCAGCTTTAAAAAGTGACGAGGGACTCGTGGTTCGCGTCGACGCACGTCTCCGATCACAAACAAAGCGGCCAAAAAAACAACTAAAAACTAATTTGTTCAATAACACATTCAAGACTCAAATCTCTCTCTTCCTCCCAGCTGGACCATTGACATTGTAACCAGGTCTGGGACAGAACGACTAGATTTACAGGTTGGTTTTTACTGCCAATTAATCCAGTGTTGAGGGGAGGGTATTAAATGGAGAAAAAAAACCAAAACGACTTGTATTATTAACTGCCAAGTTGTGTAATTATGCAATACATGTGGACCATCAAGGTGTTGATGGTCCACATGATCAGAATTAGTAAATTCTGTCACTTCAGTGTGTATTGAATAAAAGGATGATCACAAACAAAAAAGTAAAAAAAAAAAAATGGTTGGGAAGGGGATGAACAAAATATATTGAATTAATTTCAGGTTCAAGGCATGTGTGGAAGACTTTATCATGCTAATCATAATACTAATGAAAGACTAAATAATTCAGAAGCCTAGCTAATTACTCACAATCGAGTCTTAGAAGAGTTTATATGTGTGAGAAGTTAAAAATAAAGAGACGTCTTAAACTGACTAATACACATCCTACAGCAGGGACTATGGCATAGAGACAACTGTTAGGTCAAACAAAAAATAAAAATAAAATAAAAAAACACTAATATTTGTACGTTTCTAGTTCTTTGAAATTAGGTAAAAATAATGAAAAACATTTCAACGGCAGCAACTTTAGCTTTTCCTTTTTAAAAAAAAGTGTCCCATGTTAATGCGATTCTCACACACACACACACACACACACACACACACACACACACACACACACACACACACACACACACACACACACACACACACACACACACACACACACACACACACACACACACACACACGATCAGTTGGTTCCGACAAAAATAAAAATTATAAAAACGCGCACGCACACACGCACACACACACACGATCGCTCGCTCGCTCCAAGCGGTCTCATTGTCCTGAGAAGTAGGTGCCCTCGCGACTGTGGGTCTGCAGGTGGCGTTTGATCTTGTCGGAGCGGCTGAAGCACTTGCCGCACACGGGGCAGCTGTACGGCTTCTCCCCCGTGTGGATGCGCATGTGCACCTTGAGGTGGGCCATCTGAGTGAAGCCCTTGCCGCAGATCTGGCAGCGGAAGGGCTTCTCGCCCGTGTGGCTGCGCTGGTGCTCTTGCAGGCGGCCGGACGAGCTGCAGCACTTGCCGCACACGCCGCAGCGGTAAGGCTTCTCCCGCGTGTGCACCTGCACGTGCACGTGGAGGTGGCCCACGTGGCTGAAGGCCTCGCCGCACACCTTGCAGCTGAACGACGACGACATGTGGCCCTGCAGCGGGGACTTCTGCAGCGAGCAGTCCACGTTGGCGTTGGCGCCGCCGCCGCCGCCGCCCCCGCCCCCGCCCTGCGCGCCGCTACCGCCACGCATGTTGTGGGAGCCCTGACCTCGGCTGCCCCCGGCGCCTCCCTTGGAGCCCGCCATCTGTCCGCCGCCGTTCTCCACCCCCTGGATATCTATGTTGTTCTCGTTCGAGCAGTTCGGGTTGACCGGGGCGAGGGGCTGGGGCGCGCCGCCGCCGGACGACGACGACCCTCTGTGGCTGCCGCCGCCGCCCTCGGCCTTCACGTGTCTGGACGAGGACCTCGGCGCGGGCTCCCGCTCCCGGTTCTCCACCCCCTGGCTCTGGGGGATGCTGGACGTGTGCGGCGCCTCCTGCGGGTAGTCGTTGCAGACGCGCGGCGGGGTGAACATGGACTCCGGCGTGCTGCACGAGCCGTGCGGGCGGAGCTGCTGGTCGTCGCCGCCCTGGTTGGAGCGCAGATCCCTCTTGTCCTTTATCTGGAGGGGGAGGCGTTCCTCATGCCCCATGCTGGGACTCCACTCCCGCCTCGGGTGCTCTCCTCCCTCCTCCTCGTCCAGCAGGGCCATAGATGGACGGTCTGCAGACACAAAGGGAGCACAGAGGGTGTTCAAAAACACAGTCATCAAAACAATCAGCATTTAGTGACACAATATGTTTTTAAAGCATAAACTCCACTCAAAAATGGTGCTTCATAGGAGTTGTGTTTTGTAAACTGTACTGTTCTGCAAATGTACGTTGGCGTAAAACAGACACACAGACACACACACACGCATATGCATATAAATGACCTGAATGGGCCAACGAGTTAGAGCAAAATATGACATTTTATATCATGTGAGCACAGCGTTGCTAACGTTAGCTGGCTAACGAACAAAGGTGGCTACGCGCGACTAGCTACCAGCTTAGCGGGCTAGCGGTTAGCAGCTAGCGGTTAGCGGCCACAACAGCTGAACTTAACCGCTAAAGTGAGCTAGCGTCTTAGCTTAGCCGCGGCTAAAAACGTGAAACCAGCTCCTCCACACACACACACGCGCACGCACACACACACATACATACACAAATGTTTTTTCGCGCGTTTTTCATTCACGACGCCCGGGTAATAATAAAAACAGCAGCACATTGTACACAGAGTGGGTCGGGTCGGGTCGGGTCGGGTCGGGTTAGTTGGCTAGCTAGCGGCGGGTCGGGTCGGGTCGGGTTAGTTAGCTAGCGGGTCGGGTTAGGTAGCTAGCGGCGGGTCGGGTTAGGTTAGGCGGGTGGCGTGGTTGAGCTAACAGGCTAGCTAGCGTGTAGCACGGGGGAGTGGGGGGGGGGGGGCGGAGCTACCGCGGCAGATCTCTGATGCCCGCGTCCCGCAGCCTGCGCCTCAGATGGTCGTTCTCCCGCTCCCGCAGCGCGATCTCCTCCTGGTACTCCAGGATCGTGTCCTCCACCGACTTGTAGATCTCCTGCGCGGCGAGCATCAGCCGCTCGGTGAGGAACACGTTGAGGAACTGCAGTTTGGTCATTTTTTTCCCCGCCAAAAGGCTTTTTTTCGTTGTCCGCAAGGTTCACTTTGTATCCTGGAGCCAAAATGGACCAAAAAAAAAAGATGCTTTACGGGGTCACGTGACACGGAGCGCCCGCTGCTTACCGTAATGACGGGAAAAGGGCCGCAAGCCTGGGGCCCCCCTCTTTAGAATAGAAGCGATAGGGGGCAGTGTTTCCGTCGGTTTCCATTAATAACTGTGTTTTTATCATGTGTTCTCCACACAGCACAATACAGAGAAACGAATTCCTGAAATTATTCAGGAATTCGTCTCTCAATTAAAGCCAGTAGTAGGCCTATATGAGAGATATTTTTAAATGACAGATAGTTTATTATTCGATTATTCTACTGTTTACTTCTCTATTGTTTTATTCTATTGCTATGCGACCTGGCACAATAATTTCCTTCGGGATCAATAAAGTTCTATCTTATCTTATCTTATCTCTTTTCATGCTCAGATTTTATTTAACTGCAATACCTTTTTCCCCCTGTGGAAACATGGTAACTATTGTATTATAAAATAAATTGAATACAGAACATGTATGTACAGTATGTTATGTATGTATGTATGTATGTCATACGTTCTGTAATAAGTTATGTCATAAAACTATGTGAGTGCATGTACGTGTACTAACTATGGGGTGGTGGCAGTAGCTCAGGCAACCGGAAGGTTGCTGGTTCGATCCCCGGCTCCGCCTAGCTAAGTGTTGAGGTGTCCCTGAGCAAGACACCACCTAACCCTACTGCTCCTGACGTGTTTGGTTGTTACCTTGCACGGTTGACACCGCTGTCGGTGTATGAATGGGTGAATGTGAGGCAACTGTAAAGCACTTTGGATAAAGCGCGATATAAAAATGCAATCCATTTACTATGTGTGTATGTGAGTGGAAGGGGCAAGTGAGTGGGGCCCTGGTGAGGTCAGAGTTCCCAGTCCTGACGGCCTGCGGGAGGCCCTTGCCTGACCACAGCAGTTGGAACAGTTTGTTGTCGCCGGGGTGGTGGCGAGCATCCTTCATGACCCTGCAGGCTCTGACGGTTTTGACACTCCCGGAGTACAGGTCCTGCAGGGTGGCGCAGTTAAGTGGCCAATAGTGCGTTCAAATATAAGTACGGAAACAAATCAGAATGAAGGGTATAAGATAAGATAAGATAAAATAGAACTTTATTAATTCCAAAGGAAATTCTTGTGCCAGGTTGCAATACAGCAATACAGTAAAACAACAGAGAAATAAACAGGGTAATAAAAATAAACTAACAGATTTACAAATGTACAGTAGGTGAGGTAAAGTAGGTGAGGTAAAGAATGAATGGTATGAATGGTAACATGTGGCATTCAGTGTACATGTTAAACTTATGTTGTTGTACACACAGTGTCACTGTACAGTAGTGTCAAGACAAGAGGAACCCTTCCCTTTCACAGAGGGGGGTGGGACTACTCCGGTCCAGTAGGGGGCGACGACCAGCGACGTCAACGACGTCAACAGAAGAAGACGGAGGCGGAAGTGACGAACGACACAGAGAAGCGTTCATTTTCACCACGTGTCTCGTTATTAGACGGGCGATCCAACATGAAGCGGCCAAGTAAGAACCCACATGATATACATAATATACATAATATAGTCACTTAGAGCCCCGTGGGCCACATAGTTTGGGAATTATGTACTCATGATTAACTCATCATTTGTTTTATGTCGTTCAAACGTGTGTGTTAAGCTTTATATTGAGGATCTCTTGTCGTCCATGTGTCAAAACGTGACGCACTCCTGCCAAAAAATAACATAACATTTCCTTTGTAACGCAGAGTTGAAGAAGGCGAGTAAGAGGATCTCCTGCTCCAAACGTTACAAGATACAGAAGAAGGTGAGATGAACAGTAAATAAGATATAAATGTACAGATATAGGTATTGCACATGAGAAATACTGCACATAATTAACAATAAATTGTTAATATTAATAATGATATTAGTAATAATAATATTACAAGGTAATAATTGAAGGGTAATAATAATGGTGAGAGGTAGTATTGCACATATTAACAATATTAAGAGTATTGAACATAATGATGATTAATGATTGCTGATTAATATTCTTAATACGTCCTCACATTATTATTATTATCATTATCATCACAGTTGTATTACACTTCAATTATGCCACATTGTTTTCCCAGACTGAATACCTTATCTTGCCTATATCATTTTATATTTTACCTATATTTTTATTCTACTAGGACTGTACATTTGTAAATCTGTAAGTTTATTTTTATTCTGTTCATTTCTCTGTTTTACTGTACTATCTTATCTTATGAAATGTAATGTATTTTCTTACCCCTTTCCCGATTTTGCACGTGTATCCAACTTGTTTGCTCAATATGGGCTATATAACTATTGTAATTTGCCAGTCATTAAAGAAAGTGTGACACGCATGTGGTCATAGTGTAGACATCTAAAGGCAAGTGGATTCTTAACACATATTTTGTATTTTCTTCCAAGGTCCGAGAACACAACAGAAAGCTCAGAAAGGAGGGCCTCAAGAAAGGAGTGGGCAAGAGAACCAAGAAGGATCCTGGCGTCCCCAACATCGCTCCTTTCAAAGAGGAGGTGCTCAAAGAAGCCGAGCAAAGGAGGTTAAAGGTGAGGTCCTAGTCCTTATTATTATTCATAATCTTATTTGGTCACATAACGCAAGTTTTTCTGAAACTGGTACCTGATATCAAGCAATCTTATTTGATTCACAGCTGTTTTTCAGTGATTGCACAATATATGGCAACATTTATTTTTGGTACGTTTACAGATCGAAGAAGAGAAACAGAAAAAGAAGCAAGAAAAAATAGATGAGCGTGCAAAGAGGAAAAAGGAGAAGGGCGCGTCCGTTTCGGAAACAGAAAAGCCAAAGGCCAAGAAGGCTCGGCTGGTAAGGAAACCAGAAACCAACCGATCAAATGTGTTGATCAGTAAACTGTCATTCGTGGAGCCTTTACAATTCTTTCTTTTTTATTGTTGCTATTTCTACTCTTAATTTACAGGATGCTGATGACAAGGAGTCATCAAAAAAGGGTGCCACGAACAAAAATGCAACACAGTTCCTTTGTGGTGAAATAAACAAGGTAGGACTGATCTGCTGGGTCTTCCACTCACAAAACTTAGTGTAGAAATATCACGTTGAAGCAGGTTTAAGCCTTGGGAATGGGCAATAATCTGAATTAAGAGTAAAGCAGGTATTGGTAGAAAGTCATAGACATGCAAGACTTGAGCAGTTGACTGCTAATGTACAACTAGATGTTTTGCGATTTAAAAACCCCTTTGTTTTTAACCAGTAGCCTTTAGAAAGAATGTTGATGTTCGACTCCCATTTCAGGTAATTGATCAAGCAGACGTCGTGTTGGAAGTGTTGGACGCCAGAGATCCCATGGGTTACCGTTGTCCACAACTGGAGGAGGCAGTACTCACAAGGCCTGGCAACAAGAAACTGGTGCTTGTCCTCACCAAAATAGGTGACTAGAGTTACAGCAATGTAGCACATGCTTCAGTTCAGATTTAATTCAATTGGAATGTTGGCCAAATACAAGTTGGGTCTTTTTTCCGACTAACATAGCTTGAATATTTTGTGTTTAGATTTGGTGCCTCAGGAAAACGTGGAGAAGTGGATCCAGTGTCTGGAGCAGGAGTTTCCAGTCGTGGCGTTTAAGGCTTCTACACAGATGGTGGACAAAATGGTGGTAAGGAATTTCATATTTGAAATGGCTAATCACCAGGTTTGCCACAGAACATTCAACAACCAAAATGACTCACTCATAACCCCATCTCTCGTATACCACTTTAATTCAAATGAAGTGTCATATTTGAAGGAGGACTGAGAAAGTTACGCAGCGTGCCATGCTGTAATAACCGGTTTACACCTCCAAGAGTAACAAACTGAGCACAAAATGGTGGCTCCATGTAACCCCACGGTGCCACTCGATGCTTCTGTTTTACATTAAGTTCACGGGTCTTTAGTCCTCCACTTGCATCTTAAAATCAAACTAGTCAGAAATATTGATTTGTTGAGGAAGAGTATTTATGTTTTAAGAAGTCATTGGTTGAAGCATATGTCACAAAGGATGTTTGTACTGGGTATGCCAAAGTAATATTCAAAGAAGCCACTTGGATGAACTACACTTTGCCCATAACCCTTTCCTGATCAAAATGGAAGGAAAGGCTTTCATTTGGAGATGTACCCTTTTCTGATTCCTCTCCAGCAAGAGAAGCAAGAGAAGAGGAAGCGCCGACTGCCCGATGCAGTTATGGACAAATCGCGAGCGACGTTGTCCTACGGCAACGCCTGTCTCCAGAGCCTGCTGGAGGGGTACCTGGCCACCTCGAAAAGGGAAGGCACCCTCAAGGTGGGCGTCATCGGTAAGTGTCGTTCATGGCGTTTCGTTCCTGAACGGAAGTCAATGGTTGGGTGCATGTTGGAAATTGTGGACTACAAGGGACTCATTTGAAATGTGTTTCCCCAGGCTTCCCCAACGTGGGGAAGAGCAGCCTCATCAACACCATGAAGGGACTACGGACGTGCAACGCCGGCGTCAAGAGGGGCATCACAAAGTGAGTGGATCTTGTAGTTTTCTTTCATAGAATTTGGTCGGTTTTCTTTCTGGAAAGTAGTACTACACTTCCCACATGCATGGGGCAGATGTATTCTGTAGAAGGGCTTCAATGCCCCATACAATTCAATGTGTCTTGGTGAATCTTACTGGAGCCCAGCAAGGAAATGAGGACACTAACGCAAGTCTTGATTTACTCATGAAGACTTCTAATCCAACTCTGATCCTTCTGGCCTGACAGCCTGCATCTAACGTGGTTCAGGAAACAGTCTGAATAACCTTTTCCAAAAGGGAACCAATGCAGACACAATGACTCAAGCGCTCTTAATCGCATTGGGTAGTTCTCGTTCAGTCGCCAGTTGTAACCCCGTGTTAACGCCCCTCACCACCAGGTACATGCAGGACGTGTTCATCCTGAAGAACCTCAAGTTGTACGACACCCCGGGCATCGTGGCGTCTCCGTCCAACCCCCCGGCCTCCATGGCCCTGCGGAGCCTGCAGGTGGAGGAGGAAGAGGAGACCGTTCTGGAAGCAGTCAGGACGCTGCTGAAACAGTGTGACAAGGTCCAGGTAAGAAGGCTGGGATTGGAGGAGGGAACTAGACACTGGCCAGACTCTCACTTGCCTTTTGACTCTGTCCTTTTGTCTCTTAATAATAGATGTATATCTTTTTATATGTAACTCAAAATATCTGCATGCGTTTGCAATTTTTACCTGTAATTGATATTTTGTGGCATGCATATTTTGTTCTTGGTGGTTTAAGAGCACATTTTTTGTTCAGGTAATGCTTCAGTACAACGTGGCAGACTTCAGAAACTCCTTGGAATTCTTAATGTTATTGGCCAAAAAGCGTGGCTACCTGATGAAGGGCGGAGTGGTCAACATGGAGCAGTCAGCCACCGCCTTTCTGGACGATTGGACAGGGTGAGTGAGACCTTGTGATTTGGTTTTTGTTTGTCTTATTCACACAAGGAAATGAGGACAATAACGCAAAGTCTTGACTATATAATGAAGACTTCTAATCCAACTCTGATCCTCAAGTGTCGACATAATGTTCATGTAATGGGGAATGAAGGCACCGTACAGCGGTTTAACGTTGAACCACTGTCCCGATGCGCTCCAGGGCCAAGCTGAGCTACCACAGCAGGGTGGAGGACCGCGGCCTGCCCCCCTACCTCTCAGACGCCATGGTTACGCAGAACAAGACGGGCTGGAATCTAAAAAAACTCAAAAGTGGAAACGAGGAAACTATTCATGGTATGCGTCTTTCACCAGGCTTTCATATAAACTGTTGAAATCATAAATCCAGGGTCCCTAAAACTTAACTGTTTGTGCTGATTTTAACATTGAAATGCTTTCCAAAACTGCAGTAAAACATTGTTCAGCTATATGTTCAAGATGGTCATTACCCTTTAAAACTGGGGAAAACGGTGCTGAAAGTTTAGTTTTAAAAGATCTGTTTTGTCACACACTAGCTTTGTCTAACTAAGAACTGCTGATTGTTTTTGGGTTTTATTGGTTAAACCATGCCTAGTTTGTGTTGCCGACACTCTTATCTCTCCATCAGGTGTTAAGTTTCCCAACAAGGCCAGTAGCATAAGCCTGATTTCTAAAGGCCCCACAGTGGGCCTGTTGAGTACGACAGACGTCCATCCGAAGCCTGGCCCGTTACCACAAAAGAAAGACGAAGAGGTAAAATTGTATTGCAGCACACACACAATCTGTTCTGTTCACCAATATGGTATTAATGTTGTAAGACTAGAGGGTCCACATACTTACATCGACTATATTGACCGCCACAATTATGTATTAATGGAGCCCGGCAAGGAAATGAGGACACTAACGCAAGTCTTGATTAACTCATGAAGACTTCTAATCCAACTCTGATCCTGCTGGCCAGACACCATGTATCACGTCGTGTATCTCATGTCGTTGATGAAACTAAGTCACTGCTGCTCATCTTTCCAGGTGGAGGAGCTCAACGGGGAATCACAGACGACGACGACTTCTATCAAAAGTATATATTCATATCCTACAATGCCCTTTTCCATTTTCCAGCCCTCAAAGATTCCTTCAAAATGCAAATGTTGTGGTTCTTTTTGGTTTTGTTTTACAGAAAGCAAAGTCCAATTCCCTTCAGTTCCGGTTGACATCAGCCTCTCAACAGTCAACACAGATGATGCGTATGACTTCAACACGGATTTTAAGTGATCACAAGCTAGAAATACAAATGGAGAATCGCAATACTCACTTACCTGTTAAGGTCGTGTGGCCATGGACTGTCGTGTCATGTTTATTTTGTTAAATGTCTATTTTGTTAAATGTCTAGAGTCGATAAACTCTTGTGCAGATTGTGTACATAGCCTATTCAATAAACATCCTACAAAAGACACCTAATGGATCTGTGTTTGCGTCTCGCAAAAGGACGCGATCTCAAAACACTGCACCCTTTCAAAATAAATGGAGCACATCGGGGGAACTAGTAACAAGTCATACATTTTATTGAAGCAAATATACAAAAGTACAGATACAGCAGGATGGGTGGTTGCGCAAGACTAAAAATGCTGGCTAGCAGTATGTAAACCAATTCTGTGCAAATGCTGATGGAGGTGATCTGGTTAGTGGTCTGCATCTTTAAAATCCGTATAAAACGACAACCTACTGTTGCTTTACAATGCTCTAGTTCAGCCAACTACCAAAATCGTGTGTATTTGAGCTGTAAAAACGTAACCAGATACTGGAGGTAAGATTCGCCAGTCAGTATGAGAATCACCACACCCCATAAGGAAACCAGTGATGTTGGGTGGTACCAGTTACTGAGGAGGAATCCTAACTGGAAGCAACCAAGCCAACATGGCTGACAACCCTGCAAGGACAGCACTACTGCAACTCCCCTTTGGGAAATTGGTGCTAATTTATTAAATTGGCACTGTCAATTTGGTTGACTAGAAAATAGTGGCATTACAGGTGCACTAGGACTGGTTGTCTGGTCACAGGTATTTTGGTCAACTCCAATCCCATGGTGTCATTCTACACAAGCACAGGGCTGAGATATAGCATGATACAGAATCAGATTTATATATATAAAAATACTTGGAGACCCATTATAAAGTAAGGCTTTAGACAAGGAGAAACACATTTTTCTTAGCACAACGCGATAAAGGAAAAGCCCTCATTGAAATGTTGCGCGGACTGAGTCAAGATTAGGAATGGGAATTAATGACGAATGGAAGGCAATATGTGAGAGGCGGGCCTCATTTAGAAAGATGTATTACCCACAACACCCTGGGTCTACATCTTTCCTATGCCATTCATTGATTGGCTGATTACAACTGGTGTCAGCTTTATGATGCTGCAACACCGACTTCTATTATGTCAGACCCAGTAATGATTACCCAGATCACTACATAAATATTGATACTGGATGAATGATTATTAACCATGATTGGTGGGTTATGGGTGTCCACATGTGCCAACCCTTAGTTGGTTGATTCATCAATTCATACGTGTGGGGATCTAAATGAGGCCCCTGGCATGTATGAGGGGCCAACTGACCACATAATGTGTAGATTACACGTGAGGGTAATTAGCATCACGCTTGGTTCCTGAGACGTCCACAGCCCTAGAGCAGAGCAGGACTAGCTTAGCGGGCTCCCGTGTTCAGTCCTGATGTGTAGCGGCTCTCCTCACTGTTTCTCCCCCGAGTGTCTGCGCAGGGGGCTGAACCTCCCCGTGGGGTCCGGGACGTACCACTTCTCCCAGACGTCGGTGTAGGCAGACTTCATCCCCCAGGGTTTGTAATGTCCGTTCCAGTGGAGGAGTTTCGCCGCCTTCACAAACTGGGCAGAGTAGCGCTTTCCAGCCCCTGTGAAGCCTAAAACATTTCACTATATTATATATCCACTATATAAGATAAGATAAGATAGAACTTTATTAATCCCGAAGGAAATTCTTGTGCCAGACGTTGCATAGCAAGAGAATAATAAACGAGAAATAAACAAGTTTAAGCCTAAGAAAAATCTAAAAATATTAAAATATAGAAATATAGGCAAGATATTCAGATAGAGCTGCATTCAGACTGCTGGCAATGGTGGTGATTGATTAATACTGTGGGGTTATTGGGTTTACATATTTGATGCATGCTTTAACCAGTGGAAAGTAGTAGTACACAGTGGTGGGGTATTTTAATCACACTGCGTGTTGCAGAGAAAGCACTTTACATCTTTAATTTGGTAGATTGATGATAGAGACGGACAGCAAAATGAATCTATGTTGACTTTAATGTTCTGATTATAAAGTTCAGTTTTATTGACATAAAAGGAGGCCGGAGCAGATAAAGGACTCCTATTATACCACCAGGTGTGAGCGTGATTAGCCATTCCAAGCGGTTTAAAACACTTGGAATGGCTAATCACGCCCACACCCGGTGATATAATATCTCTCCTGTAAGTACATATTATCTCTGGGCAGTGGCTGAAGGACTCACCCAGGTGCCTGACGTGCCACATTGGGTCGATGGAGGAGTGAAGATTGTAGAACACGATAAGAAGTGGAGGCGTGCTGACGCTGACTGCCAACATGTTGCTGTACAGATCCTCCCTGGAGGAACCAATGGCATTCGATTCGTACATTAGACAGACGACTACAAATTCTTTGGAATCACAAGCTGAAGCAGTTACTGTGCAGTGTGTGTGTGTGTGTGTGTGTGTGTAATTGGTGGCCGGTTTCAGCAGCCTCACCCTGACCCTGGCTGACACACACACACACACACACACACACACTATAAATAAACACAATAAACCGGATTATTCAACATTCAACAACGTTGCGCTGTGGAGCATAGCATCAGTTAGTTAGTTGGTTGTACTGTCAGGTGTTGCATTTGTGTGCACTTCCTGACCATGTTTATTTACTAAACATATTGCATATTTTACATTTTAAATGCATTGACATTCAAGTTTGACGAATTTAGTCTCAGACCAACTCAGGAAACAGTTAATGCAATTCCCATTAAGGTATTTGGCGGATGCCACTTTAACCCAATGTATCACTGTCGAGTGCATACAAGTACTCTAGCAAGGGCGCCAACCAGTGGGAATCACCCCCCAAAATGAACGCCGTCCTCAGCCAGCCAATCAGGATACGGGAGCAGCAGTTCCGACTGCTAGACTCACTTTGCGTTGAGCTCCATCCAGTGTTCCAGCTGGCCGGAGATGTTCTGGCTCCTCCACTCGGTCAGGTTGGCCAGGATCACACCGGGGTTGAAGGAACACGCATTGGCCTTCATCCCGAGCTTCTTGATGGCTTCCTTATTGAAGTCCAGGAAGCCGATGTAGTTATTCTAATGGAAAACAACACAACACCCACAACACACACACAAACTCAGTTCCGTGAGTGGAGGGACTGGAGAGCGCAGGGGGTTGTAAACAAGTCGTTGTCGTCCGCACCAACCTGATTCCCGGCTCCGTGTATAATGCCCTTAGAAGTGGCTGAATCGCAGTCATCTGAAAAGGCAGCCGCATGTCCCGGTTTCAAGCTGGTTTCATAAAGCTCTTTAATATCTCCTGAGGACAAAGATTGTACGTCAGATAAAGTTTATTATGCAGCACTCGTCATCACCACTTTACAAATCACTCGTCACGATGGACTAACAACATGTCTGCATATTCATCATCACTGGAGCAGATTTGAGAGGATTATTGGTGAAATGAACAATAAACAAAGGATCATGAACCGTTTCTTACCTTGCACAATGACATCATCGTCTAGATAGATGGCTTTCTCAGCTTCAGGGAAGTATAATGGCAGATAAAACCGAGCAAACGTTAACTGCGGGATAAAAAGCACATTTGTTTAAAAAAGCAAAAGTGGAATTAAGTATTTCCCAATGACTTTAGTGAGATTAGATGGGATGTCTTACCGGTTTCAGAGTTACCAGCCTCTTGGGATCTTTGGATATCTTGCCTTTTAGGACATCGGGGTTGAATACAGTTATCTTGTACTTTATAGTGTTGAGCCTGGTCTTACTCAACCACTCCCTGCCGACAGAGAGAAGAAATGGAGTCATGCCAATCCAAACATGCAATGACGCGTTTATGCCAATTTGAGACCTGAAAACAATTGTCTGGGAAAGATCTGAATGGCCTTGTCGCGATAGCATCGACCGGTCTTACTTCAGATGATCCACGGTGTCGTTGAGGGCCACTATGTTGAAGACCACGTTGCCTCTGCTGTTCCGGTAAATGCTGTTTATGGCAGCCACCACAGCACCCAGTCTGTCCACAGAGGCCGTGAGGACAACAGGAATTTCATCCCCTGTCCTCCTTTTGTCTGGCCTGACGCCCGGCGACACCTCAGACTCAAAGGGGAGGACCGCACCCAATACTGCATCTGGGGAAAAAGATCAAATCATCATAGTTGTATTTGATCACCATCATCGTGAACATTATTATAATCATTATTATTATTATTATTATTGACAAGAGAGTATTGAATATGTGTGTGAGTGGAAGACAGAATCAGCAGACACAATGAAGATAACACAGGTCCTGAATGACAACACATCAAACATCAAGCATACCTGGGTTTTCCTTCCCCAGAAAGTCATTCAGACTTAAGAGATTTCTTTGAATCACAATCAGGAAGGCGACAAGAAGCAGCACAAGGATCACCAGGTTAACTGGAGGAAGACAAGAAGCACATGTTAAGTCAATGTAAAGCAAAGTAAAGTACAGCACAGCAGTGTGTGTGTGTGTGTGTGTGTGTGTGTGTGTGTGTGTGGGACTGTGTGTCAATGCTCTCATGTTTTAATGACACACATTTAGAATGCATGACATCACATCATCCCAATTGAGAAGTTTCAATGAGATCACAATGCATTGATTTGAACATTAAAAAAAAAAAATGCAATTTAAACACAAAAAGCAATGGAAACAAACTAACCTTTCCTCAATGTCATGTTGAAAACAGTCCATTCAAAAAAAAAAATTAAATCAATACAATTGAATCAAAAGTGTCCAAAATGTAATCCACAAAACAGTGGCTTGACTGGCCAACAAAAATCCCTTTACATTGAAAAAATTACATTAAAACGACAGCACCGAAAGGTATGCTTTATTATTATTATTATTATTGTTATTGTTGTTGTTGTCCATGCTTCCCATCCGTGAGGCTGAAATAAAACCATAAAATAAAAACACAATCAGATCAGATCAGACACACAAGCGCAAACACTGCCAAGTGCCAACTCAACCTCAGACTGAACGGGGCTGACTCCAATGCGTGCGGTATTAGAGCGCTATATAGTTGCCTGATAGAAAATATAACGTCACACATCTCCTCTGTGTGGTGTGAACACGATTTAATTTTGCGTTATGGACACCCAGCTATTTCCCCCCCTTTTTTATGAATCACTCGCACCATGTAGAAATTAGTATGTGCATACGCGCGTTGTGCTGGCATCAGGCACGATCTCGGATGACCCGAGATCGTGGACCATCATCCATCGCAGATGTGTAACTGAGCGGCGCTACCCTAAATCGCTGTTCATCGTGTCGTGGCTTCGGTCAATCCCGATGCGTTAACGCTCGGTGGACGTGCGCCAGTGTGGGGGTTGCGTTCCATTTCTCGGTAGCTATACGTAGCGTTTGGAAGCCGGAAGTAAAACAATCTTATTTTTTGCTCTCGAGAACTGTTCTATTATTATTATTATTATTATTGTTATATTTCGTTGCAATGTTTTCCAGATTCAACTCCATTCCAACACATATGGTATGCTTTAAAGTACTTCGGAGTGATAATAGCTACTGAAAATTTATATGATTTTGTTCCCCCCCGCCATGCTTTTATCTCTAATTTCTCTTGTTAATATTTATTAAGAATAATAATAATAAGTATAGATTCATACAGTATAGATGTGTGCACTTTACCAACAATATGATTACTCTGTGATTGCCCCTGATCTCCACTGTGCAGTTATACTTCTCCTAGGACTCAGACTCACTGTAAATGTGTAAATCTGTTGTTTTATTTGTATTATTCTACTGTTCTGTTTATTTCTCTATTGTTTTATTCTATTGCTATGCAACCTGCCACAAGAGTTCCCTTCAGGGATCAATAAAGTTCTATCTTATCTTATCTCATCTGATCAAACATCACTGTGCTCCATGCGTGTTCATCTCTGTGAGACCATAGTTTAGTGTTTCTGGGATGAATCTCCTTTTTTGAATCACTCCCTTGTTCATAACACTCTACTAAAGACAAAGCCTGTGCAATGGTACTAATGGCTTTAGTAGGCTGATGGCTGTTCCATACTGACTTGATGTTTTCCATTTGTTTGCAGGACTATAAAGGCCAGAAGTTGGCTGAGCAGATTTTCCAGGGCATAGTACTCGTCTCTGCGGTAATAAAATCTTCAGTGTTATTATAATATGCATCATGTGTAGTGTGTATGTGTGTATGTGTGTGTGTGTGTGTGTGTGTGTGTATGCGCGCTTATGCTCATGGATTGTCTTCCAGGTGATCGGGTTTGTCTATGGCCTGATCATCGAACAGTTTGGCTGGACGGTATATATAGTATTGGCTGGTTTCGCTATATCTTGCGTGGTAAGTAATTTATTTTTTTAAAACTTGGTCCCTTCAACTCCTAATTGAAGATGCATCGTTTATATAAACATTTTACGAAACCAATATACATAAACCAACCTATACATTGAATAAAGAAGAACCTAATTATACATGTGTTTTCTCCAACCCCCTTTTAGCTGACCCTGCCTCCATGGCCCATGTACAGGAGGAACCCTCTGGCCTGGCAGCCAGCCATACCAGAGAGCCCAGTGGAAACTGCTCAGAAACCAGAGCCTCTGAAGAAGAAGAAACACAAGTGATTGGATCCACGCCTGCTTGTCCCCACAATACATTTCTTTGGTGTGATTTTGTAAGGGATGGTATTTTGATTCACATTTGAATGTTGACTTTGTTACAATGTTTGTCACTTGGTGATGAATTGTCCCTTGTCTGTTAAAATTAAAAAATCCTCAACTGTGAAGATGTTTGTCAGCCATTATTCAGTGAGACTTGGGAGTGGGATTTATTTATGTTCAATACTTAAAAGATGCAATTTGTTTGAAATGCCATAACCACCACCAGTCGGCTATTAGTGAGTGATGCTCTGTGAGAATATCAGCTCTGTATGAGACTATTTAGATTTTAGACTGCTCTCGTCTAATTTCTGACCAGAACAGATCATCTCTTCCCTGATTGGTTCAGGAAACGTATCTTGCCTGTCAATCACAATCACGCAGACAGCGTTATCATAGCTCCCCCCACAGGTGTGTGATTGCAACACCTCGCTCAATTGATCAACTCTCAAATCTTACCCAAAGCATCTTTACCATTTGTATTCTGAAGATCCTAAAACATTGGACTTGAACAACTTAAAACTGAAAAGCTCAGAATAACCCTCAAGTGGAAACCCAAAGTACCAATTTCTTGGCTAGAATACAACTGTTTCTGATGGCTGTAAGGTCAATGGTTGTTGTTGATATTCTAGCAGGTGAGTGCTTTGTTTTGAATCATGTATGTTTGGTCATTTAGGCCCACGACTGCTTGGATGAGGAAATTAAGAAAATACATCAAGTGGTTATTGCAGCAAAAATGTCAGCATGTAAACATGTTAAGTTGTATTTTTTTTAATATGAAAAAGGTAACGCATTCCTAACATGTATTTGAGTTTAATGTAGATAACAGTACATCTACATTAGCTTGTGTATAATTTACAAGAGCAGTATGAACATGATCTATATCCTTCATGAAAAGCTACAGCATTCGGACAATAGATTGCATTCCATCTTAAATTATAAAATTATAAACGTTTTAGTAACACCTACTGCTGCAACAAGTGACATACTAACAAAAAAGACTTGATCATTGCATAGTTATTATACTAAACATTTCAGTATTTGTGCAAGGAATAGTAAAAAAAAAGTAGACATATTTCAAATAAGAACAACTATACATTATCTAAGGTTGGGCATAGATAGTTTTTTTTTCATCCTTTGAAGGAAACGTCTTCAAAGAACTTAAGCTGCCTCACCATCACAGCATAGGTCTGGTATTTCTCCTCTCCCATTTGTTCGCGAAGGCACACCTGTGAGACAAAAGGTTCAAATTGTGTTTCTACATTTTGCATTGTGATTGATTGATTGATTGATATTGGGAGAGGCAAATCAGAGTTCTATACCTAATAAAAACTGGTATCAATAAATACCTGATACACATGAAACAGAATAACCAATTCAAACGCAATCTTAACACCCTGTTACAGTAAAAGGCAAACGTCAAGATGTTATTAAAAACACAAATTAAGTGCCAATTACACGCACCACTCTCCATAAGCCTTCTGTGTAAACGGTTTAGCGGCAGATGTGTCGCGCAGGGTTCAGTAGCATTAGCCGTTTTTGCTGCGCGTGAGTCCCTACCTTGAGTTTGTTGTCGTCCTCCTCCTCCATGAGCTCCAGGACTTTGTCCAGCAGCTTCACCCCCAGGCCCTTCACCGCGTCCGTCCTCAGACACTCCATGGCTCTCCGGATCTTGGCGGGCCCCGATGTGGAGCCTACAACAGGAAGAAGGGTGCACTTCACTTTAAAAAAATAAATAAAAAAAGTAACTTGTGTAGTGTAGGCGTTGTTGGGCTGTTTGAAACCCAGCTTGCCTGCTCATGAAAGACAATCTTTTCGACAAGTTAATTTAAAAGGCCATTCTCTGTATTTCCTTGCACCTATAGAAAGCTCTTTCCCTCTCTGCAATTGAAAGATGTCAAGTTAGTTAGCATTTCTCATTGCCACTGTAGCCATTGAGTCTGACACCGAGGCCATGCCAATCTCCCGACTTCTTTCTTGTGTAGATTACTTCAGTTGTCTTGCTTCCTTGCAGACATGTCCCCCCCCTCACCTTTCCCTTGTTACTATCAGACCTAAAATCCTCTGTTGTGAAGGAGTCACGTACTCCCAGTGTCTCTGTGAAGATGCTCGGTGAATGAAAAAAAAAGAAAATACTTGAATGCTCCCAGTTTGTCTTCCCATGCATCCATCAAATCAAATACTTTGCTGCCAAGAAGTGTCCTCCAAGAAAGAACTCATCCTCACAACAGACAGTGTGTGAATGCATACGACTACTAGGCATCAAAAGCGTCCAGCTCACCCATTGGTAAGTCTTCCAGTGGAAAGTCGGTTTGCTCCCGAGCCTTCCCGTGAAGCACCAGCGTGTCCCTGTACCACCTGTTGAGCTTAAACTCCGGCAAGGCAGCGCTTGCGCACATGATGTCGTTGACACCGTCTCGGCCTTCCATTCGCAATGTCTGGGTCATCATCTGGACCAGATCCTGCATGTCGGTAGATTCACTCTTCCTGCATACAAGGAATGAAGAAGGGGGAAATGATCAGGAATGTATGGTAGGGGAATCTGGATATGTTGCCCATGATAACAATGGTGAGATATGCGATATCAGCCCCACTCCTCAGCAATAGGGTAGACTAGTGGGGTATGATGAAGGGGGGTGGGGCTTGGAGGCCGGCACCAGATCTCGGTAGGTTGACAGACAGCCTCCTATACTCTAGTACCGCCCCCAATATCGTCCAGTTCTGTGGAACTACACAAGGTAGAAGTCGAATTCAAGCGTCCAATTTTTTTCTGATCTCAGAAGACTTCCAAAGAACCATACAGAGGCCTTGACGCAGTACGTTGCGTTGCAGTGTCTTCACCGCCCTCACCCTTCTCTGCCGTCTCCCTCCGAGCGCTCCGTGGAGCTGGTGGACGAGCTGCAGTCCTCCTCGTCCGACCGCCGTCCGTGTAGCCGCTCGTTCTGACGTAAAAGAAAAACACGGCTCGTTATGCATGAAGGACGCAAGAAAGCAGAGCTTCTTCTGTCTGCCCTCTACACTTGGGCAGACAGACGCTTGGGTCAATCGAAGTCCCAGTCAACACATCATGAGACGGTCTGGAGATAGATCTGTAGTACCTGAGCAAGAGCGTCGGTAGACTCAGAAACCGATCTGCAAGCACGGACCTCCTGGCGCTTGCTCTGGCAGGATGTGACGTCATAAGATGCCCGTCGCACAGCATTAACTACAGCGGAAGACAGAAACCTGAGTGAGCGAAGACGTTACACCTCTGGATCATTTATCACATCCGGTTCATTGTTCCATCATCTCTAGCAAAAGAATAGTGTGATAAAATGGTCAATGGATTGCATTTATATAGCGCTTTACATTATGGCCTCACATTCACCCATTCATACACCGACGGCGGTGTCAACCATGCAAGGTAACAACCAACACGTCAGGAGCAGTTAGGGTTAGGTGGTGTCTTGCTCAGGGACACCTCGACACTTAGCTAGGAGGCGGAGCCCGGGGATCGAACCAGCAACCTTTAGGAGGTTCAATGTCATTTCTCAAGGTTGTATTTTCTGCAGGGTTTTCCGTTATGGACCTAGGCTTCCTGATTACCTACCTTCCTGCTCTCTACCTGGGGCAGACACTCTCTACTGGACTAACTGATTTAGTTTAGCTCTTTATGGACAACACGAGACAACAACATGGTCTTCACCTGGCTGGATGGCCTGTTCTTGGGACTGCCTCAGCCGCCGCCTCTCTCTCGCAGACAGAGGACGCTCCTAAAAGAAATAGTCAACAAAAATATAAAACACACACACACACACACACACACACACACACACACACACACACACACACACACACACACACACACACACACACACACACACACACACACACACACACACACACACACACACACACACACACACACACACACACACAGTAATAATATCCAACATCCGGTGGTTTCATTTTAAAAGGCCCTTTCCTACCTGTGGAAGTGGTGGCAGCCCATCAGTGAAGGGCCAATGGGATGAGGATGAGGAGGTAGCCGTGGTGGTGGTGGTGGTGGTGGTTTTTCTCCTCTTCTCCGTGCCGGCCCTGCTATGCTTCCTGCTCTCCCCAGCCAGGGCCTCAGCCGGAGGGGGCGGCAGCGGCCTGGCAGACGCCCCTCTGGACTAATGGGCACCGGGGGTAACAAAGAGGATGTATACAGTAATCAGTATGTATATATGGGAAGTAAGTCACGAAGAAGAAGTATATTGTCACAACATATTTGACGCTATTGAAGTATATAGATGACGATAAACAATTTGACCGATACCTTTTAATACAATACAGTCTAATCAAAGCATGCGTAACTATGCATTCATGGATGCCATCTTGTGTGACATTTGACAGAATCTAAGACGTTTTCATTTGAAAAGCATCGCATTGACGATGCGAAGGATGTTTGAACCCCTCGGATTATAGCATGGAACGTGTGGTGGATTTTTCAGCAATCACCTTTTTTTCTCTGAGTAGTAATTCGATCAAATGGTTGTGAAATGTTTTTCGTTGGTAGTTCAAAGCTTGGACGTGCACGCAGTGTCTCGGGGGCAGCCATGTTGTGTTAGTCATGGTACCTTGAGTAGCTTATCTGCTAGCGTGTCCCCACCAGCCCTCTGTCTGTGCTGCTGGGACACGGACGGCTCCATGGAGGAGTTGGGCGCGGTGAGGCCCGGAGACGCCAGGCCACCCAACATCCACGCTGGCGCTGGTGGTTCCTATGGAAACACAAGTACATTGATATTGGTTTTCCTTGCCTTGGTAAACACAATATGTAACTTGACAATCACTCAATCAAATCTTAAAAAAATATTTTAAAAGATTGTATTTAAACTAAAAGAGCACCACAAGTTTAATATTCCTAATTCTCACCAGAGCTGCGACGGAAGAAAATGGCTCCAGTAGTCTTTCTGTGGATTCTAGGATCTCCTATAGAAGCAGATGTAAGTTGCATTGAGCCCAATAGAGATCACTCATTCATACACTTGGTTCAAACAAACTCGAACGACTAGAGCGATCTATTATTTATTGATTTGTTTATTTGACAGGGACTGTGTACTGCTTCTTAGCTGTACCAGAGTCAACAATTTTGCATCTGTAGTCCCTGGGCAAGAAACAGAGAATAAGATCTCTGTTAAGAACATGAAAACTGTCGTATAAAAACCCCATTAACACTGTAAAATAAAAACCCAATTACAAAACAGTACATATTCACGATACAACAAAACTGCAACATCAACAAGATTTCAGAACATTGAGACATCAAGTGTTTGTGTTTATGCGTGATGGGTACATCACGCATGGGTTTGGGTGGATTTTAGCCATGACTTCATTTTGAATTTAAAATCAGTAAAGTTGCAGCACTCTCTTATGTGTGTTGGTACTGAGCTCCAGACGGTGTCTAGCACTCACTTGTCCGTTGGAGGGAGTCTCTTCGGGTGTCGCTCCTACGAGGAGGACCGCAGTGTCGTGTCCGGCGCCCGGCTTTACCCCAGAAGCTTCCTTCTCGGTCTCTTCCGAACGTGGTGCCTCTGCGGTGCTCTGCGCGGGGACACGGATGGCGACGGCGCTCAGAGACGCGGTGAGATCCAGCTTGGGGCTCTCCCTCGCCGCCTCCCTCAGAAGCTCCATGGTATCGTCCTTGTTGTCTGCACTTGGTGGCGGCGGCGGTGACGGTGGCGGGGCCTTCACTACGAGCTTATCCGTCGGGGCTTTCACAGCTTGTGAATGGCCCGGCGACCTCTTCCTCCGTCTCTCCTCCCCTCCTCCTGCATCTCCTCCTCCCCCTCCTCCTCCTCCTCCTCCTCCTGCACTGCACCCATCCCCCGACCCGTTGTGAGGGGACAGGTGCAGAGGGTGCAGGGGGTGCAGCGGCCCCCGGGACGGATCAGGTGTCCTCTTGTGCTTGCGGTCCCTGGAGGCCGAGGGGGCGGCGGCTGGGGAGTGTGGAGAGGGGCACTCCGATGGCTCCTCCCTTCCTCCCACCACCACCACCATCACCGGCGCCTGTGGCTGGATATCAATATTGATGCCGCTGATGGTCGCTATGGTGACTGGTGTGTTGGCTTTAAGGGCGTCGGGCGGAGGGGACTTGGGTGCGAGAGCAGACGCGTCGTTCTGACCTGGGTGCTCTGGTGCGCCGTCTCTCTGGGGACAGCAGGGGGGGGGGGGGGCGTTCATGTTCATTGAAAATAAAATAAAAACTGACATTGCAAAGGCTTATTCAAGCATGCTAATAGATTTCAAGTAATATCATAAGAGTGTTCATTCTATTCATTATCAATTAACCCCTGTTTACTTCTCTCCACTGGGGGAATATACAATGTTAGCAGTGTTTCCACTGTACTGTATTGTGCAGCGCCACCGCTGGATGACGAGCGCCACTGCAATCGGCCATGCAAAAAAACACAAAAACACAAAAAATAATATCATTTTTTTATTTGTAATTAGAAATTCTGTTTTGGGTGCCCCAAATGCTTTCTATTTTATTTAAAAACATATATCATCGGTTCCCCCTACTGCATCCTCCTCAATTGCTAGATTGTCATTCTTGTAATTTGAGAAATATCGTGGAATATTGACAGCAAGATAGTGTTCTGCTACAGAAGAATAAACACATGATGATAGTGTATGTGGCTTTAGCTCATGAATGGCTTTGGACTAAATGTAGGAAGCATCAAGAGAAAAATCTCCAAGACTTAACAATAGAAAGTAGTCTACATACTGTATTTAATTGTCTAACACAGAAGCAATAGTATTATGAAACTCAGACGATGAGATAGCGACAAATTACAGACCAAAAACTATGTTTGCGCTCACGTTAATGCCACAAAAATGTGGCTATGGTGCTGCACACATCAGCAGCACCATAGTGCACCTCACAAACCTCAGCACCGCAGCTAGAAAATAAATCGTAGGGGAAACACACTAGTTTGGAGCATGCTGGAGTATCCTTACTGTGTTGGCTCTCCGGGGCCTGGCCAGGGGTGGGGCAGGGGGACTCTGGGGTTGTCTTTTGGGGTTTGGCTGAGGGGAGACCACCGGCACTGCACTGCTGCTGTTGTTGTTGTCGCCGGCGGCATCCACAACTTTCTTTCTTGACTTGGCAGTTTTCCTGGCGTGGCACACAAAAAACACCCAAACAGATCTATGATCACCCACCCCCAAGGACAGTTCATTACTGCAGAAAAATAAAGAGCATTAGAAGAAACAAGAGAGAGAGAGACAGAGAGAGAGACAGAGAGAAAGACAGAGAGACAGAGACAGAGACAGAGACAGAGAGAGAGAGTCAGAGACAGAGACAGAGAGTCAGAGACAGACAAAGAGAGATAGAGAGAGAGAGACAGATGATGATGGAGGAAAGGACGGAGGGTGAACCCGGGCCACCTACTCCTTGGTGGCCTCCAGGAAGGTGGCGATCTGCCGCTTGATGTAGGGCTGCCTGAGGATGAGCTTCACATCGGGCCGTTCCTCGGGCCGCTTGCACAGCATGCTCTTGATCAGCTCGCCCAGCAGGGGGTCATACTTACCCGGCATCTGGGGCAACTGGCAGGGTCATCCCAGGGGAAACAATTACAAAGGTATGTTCAGACCGTGACGGGTGCGTTTAATATTTAACCCGCCGTTATTACATTTACTCCAAAGCCCCAGTGAGAAAGAAGAGAAAGGGAAAGCGACAAGGGAACAAAAGAAATGGGAAACATTTCTGAACTATTGGATGTTTCTTGGAAGTGTATACCAAACTTTTTTCCTCTGAGAGCTAATTTGACTAAATGAAATTGGCCGAGACCTACTCATGTTTTATATTATTCGTAAAATGTATTCACATCCAGCCAAACCAGCTGAATAAGCTTCTTTTGCGTGAACATTTACAAAATGAAAATAATAAACTTTTTGCTTGTTGGCCAAACATCATCTAATGTTCTAATGGCTTATCAAACTAGACAGCAGCATAACTCTTCTAATTGACAGCTGATTGGCACATAATCATTTTGTGCGCATGTCTGTGCATTTGATTGGGTAGAAATGTAAACAGGTTGCAAGCAAACATGTTGGAGACGCCTGCTGTATACAATATATATGTACTGTATATACTGTATATATAATATATAACACATTATTTACCTTTCCTTGTACAATGCGGTAAACCAGCGAGTTCATGTCCTTTGCATTGAAGGCGTGCTTCAGTGTCGACATTTCGTACACACAGCATCCCAACGCCCAAACATCTGACTGGAAAGATAAAACACATAAACGTATTGTACGATATTGCACAATACCAGAAAAAGAAATACATATACCGTACATAAAATGTCTCACCAACATTTGTAGCCATAACAAAACAATAGAAAGTGTGTGGATCCAGTGAAGAGAACAGTGATGCACCAAGTAAATAGTCTTTGCCCACAGTAAATAGTCATCCCCACTCCCTAGCAGTAAATAGTCATCCCCACTCCCTTGCAGTAAATAGTCATCCCCACTCCCCTGCAGTAAATAGTCATCCCCACTCCCCTGCAGTAAATAGTCATCTCCAGCCATGCTACCTTGTGGTTGTAGGGTTTATTGGAGAACAGTTCGGGGCTCATGTAGTACGGCGTTCCGATGAGGGTGCTGGCCATGTCGTTCTGGTTCTCCAGGACCCTGGCGATGCCGAGGTCTCCCACCTTGATGATGTTGGTCTTGGTCAGGAAGATGTTCTGTGTCTTCAGGTCCCGGTGTAGGATGTGCTTCTCATGCAGATACTGTCCAATCAGACATTAGATATGGAAACATAGTCAGGGGGGAAATATCATATTTGACATAGTCCTGCTATAAGGTGAGAGAGCCTACCTGGAGGGCCATGGCAATCTGGACGAACCACTCCACCACCTGCCTCTCGGGCAGGAGTTCCCCCTTCTGCTGCTTGAGTCTGTGGTAGAGGTCGCCGCCCTCGCAGAAGCCCATGACGATGTAGAGCTGGCAGTCCTCGCCCTCCCACGACTCCCGGTAGGTCACGATGTTGGGGTGCCGCAGCTGGGACAGCAGCTGGGCCTCCTGCTCCGCGGCGCGCCTCTCCCGCTTGGAGGACTTGGTCAGGTTCAACTTCTTGATGACATACTGGGGGAGCAGATCGGGGTGGAGAAGGCCATAATCAGTCCATTAACCAGCCATGACATCAACCGACGACCGCCGACCGCCATCCACCAACCGTGGGTCTGATCAACTCATGGGTTCTGTTCTCTCTGAACGAATGAACAGAGTTTTGTCAAGAATCTGTGGGGATTCTGTTGGTGGAGGAGAGGAAGTCTGCATCATGTAAATGTGGTCTGAAGCAGTGGATAGGGTTGTATTATTATATAATTATTGCACATCATTTCAAATACATTTTAAACAACCTACAGCCAGAAAGTGATATGGTGGAGGATCTTCAATGGGAATTATTTTATCTCTATGAATACGGCGTGGCCATGAATAGTGATCTGATGTTTTTCTATGGCATACAACACTTGTATTGATTGTTTATAGGCTGTATATAACAAAACAGTGGCTGTGCTATCTCTTCCACGATGGAAAAGGCACTCTTAAATACAAACCCATCTTTTACACATTCTTTCCACAACTAAACCCACGTATTGATTGATAGTGTCGACACTGTATGATTGACTACCACCAAATACAAGTTGTATATTAATCTCTACACACATCACAGATCACTGGTCATTCTTCAGTGTCTGCAGCACATTCAAGATAAAGAATAAAGTGCACATGCAGGAGGAGCATTTTAGTGATCATTTTAGTGATCATTTTAGTGATCATTTTAGTGATCATTTTCGGTGATCTTACCTGTTTTCGGTCTGCTTTATGTTTGACCAGGTTCACCTCTCCGTAGCTCCCCTTTCCCACAACTCGGACGAAGATGTAGTGATTCATCAGTCCTCCCAACGTGAACGATGGGATTCACAGCGTAAATAAACACAAGGGCTCCCCGACACGTGTGCGAGAAACGTCGCTGTGCATGATCGCGGACGGGAGAGGATTTATTGACACATCGACACGCCAGAGTCAACTTTCAAAACACAGGAACTGAGGAGGCTGGTTGTCCGTCACTAGGCAACCCTGACACCAAACGCGGGGCTTATTTTTTTGCAACAGCGCCCCCTGGGGTCCACACGTGGAGCAAGTCAGCAAGGTGCGTTCCAGTTACCTCGGAAGTCGGAAGTTGGAAGTCGGAGCTGGACATGACATCACAGCCCGAGTTGACCGCGTTCCAGTTAACAAGGTCGGGGAAAAATCCAGACGGACGGACGCGTTGTTGATACCAGTTTTACCAGTCGATTAATCACTTTTGGCCCGTAATAATCTGGCCTGTAAAGCCCCCTTGAGACTGTATTGTGATTAAGGGGCTATACGAATACAATGTAATTGGATAACAACGTATTATGCGGCATTTTGCGCATATAAAGATCGTCGCAACGTGTCCACAGGTAGAAGTTGGACAGTACTGTACTGTGTGTACCACCTGATTTTATGAGACACAAATAGACAGAAGTGCTAAAAACAGCGTATAATACAGCCTTCACTGACGTCTTGGATTTCTAAGTCGGGGGTTGTGAGATTCGTCCGACTTTCCGAGTTGGAAATCCGACTTCAGTGCGCGTTTCGACTTTCCGACTTCCAAGTACAAACGGAACGCACCAAAAGTCGCGGGCGAGCGAGATAGAGAGGCGAGAGGGCGGGACTTCCGGTAGAGGCCCCGCCCTCTCTCAGTTAACGTGTTGATTAATTGCTCTGGAAAATTATTCCTAAAAACTCAAACATATTTATTTATTCTCCTCCATTCTTCTCGTTTCCGGGACTGTTAACTAACCCACTTGAAATGTGAACTAGAGAGAGTTTACTCTTATCATTTAACATTTTAGGGAAGATATGCATTAATTACATTGTCATACAAATTTTTTGTGTAAAATGAAATGTAATTATTCTTGCCTTAACTGAGAGTGAGAGTGTTCCTCTGGAGAATATATGTGGAGCCATGTGGTTCCCGACCCCGTGCTCCCCCAGTCTTGAGCACATAAAGTAAACCATTTTAAATCGATGCACTAACTCGCTTATGTGTTGTGAAGCTTATTGCATTACCATTAAGTCACAAGATAATAACTGTATATGGACTGTAGAAGGTAATAAACAGCGTGATTGATTGACTGGAACCTTTCTCCTACTTGTGTGGTGGCAAACGGAAAATCATGACCAAACTTGCAGGGAAATCAGATGAAATCATAAAGTCTCAGCACTATTCTTTCAATGTCTGTAAGATGAAAATAAACCGATAGACTGTCAGGAGTGTCAAACTCATTCGATGTTGAGGATATATTTAAGGCTCGACTTAAAACCCACCTATTTACCCTCGCCTTTGGCTGCTAGGAGTGCCCCTCAGCTCTAATTACACTGTTCAACACTGTTAGCACTCGCCTACCCTAGCTGCCGATGGGTACTAGGTCTGAGGATACTTGTATGTTCCCTGCTTACTGTGCTCCATCTAACCGTCATGTTGTCTCCACTATCTAGGGTGCTGCTGTGATCATGACTGGATACCTGGCCCTGACCTCACCTGACGGCTACCAGCTTGCTCTACAGCCAGCACCCCATCATAATATTACTATTTCATTTACTATTTGTACTTTGTCGTTTAGAATTTGTCATGCTTTGTTACCCCTGTTTTTAATGCCCGTATGACACCCATTGCACTCCGAACCATCCCTGGAAGGAGGGATACCCCCACTCTGAGTTCCTTCTCCAGATTTCTTCCTTGTTAATTAAGGGAGTTGTTTCTTGCCCTTAGGGGGGCGGGGCTAGGGGGGTGTCATAAATCACTTTTGGCCAATAATAATCTTGCCTGTAAAGCCCTTTGAGACTGTCTTGTGATTAAGGGCTATACAAATAAAATAGAATTGAATTGAATTGAATTGAAAATTGAATTGAATTGAGGGCCGGAACAAACCAAATGCTACTTAGCGGGGGCCGGACGAACAAAACACTGACTGTGCGCTATAAAGTTTTTAAAATGTCTCATCATTACCTTAATAAAGCTAGTGAAATGAGGCATATACACAAGGCTAGAGTCTGAGAGATTTAGGTCACCATGTTTTATTCCTCTAATGTTTCTAATATTACTCTCTAATGTCACGTTGCAATTCGACTGAAAAGGGAAAACGATTATTGGGGTCCCTGAACTCCCAAAAACGCAGAAAACAACGTTATCTGTTTTTTTAATGTTGTTTTTTTTGCTTTATATACTGAACTAAACATGTTGAAAGCTTGAACACTGACTTTATCTCAACCGGCCCCAGCCTGCAGGCCCCCCAGTAAAATTGGTGTAGAACCGCCCCTGGGCATGGACTTGAGGACAATAAAGTAAACCAGTTTAAATCAATGCACTAACGCGCTGTTGTGAAGCTTATTGCATTACCATTAAGTCACAAGATAAGAACTGTATATGGACTGTATAAGGTAATAAACAGCGTGATTGATTGACTATCGGCCTACTTGTGTAGGCCGATAAACATTACGGGGAACAAACTGATGCAGGGACGTCAAATCAAATCAAATCATAAAGTCTCAGCACTCACGATTCTTTCAATGTCTGTTTGGAGATAAGAGAACTGATAGACTGTAGTCTAAAAAACACCATATAATTGAATCACACTGCCACCTGTCCACCAGGTGGAGTGGTTAGTCCCCGGTTTGGTGTCCACTGTGTGTGCACAGAGTGTACAGCACTTAACACCAGCCAAGCTAATATTTGCAGATGGTTAGACACCAAATACATTAATGATAGAGACATTAGGTATCTAAGCGAGCCTAGCATAATAATAATCATCATCATCATCATCATCTATGTTTATCTTGTGTTCTTTTACAGAAGTGAAACTGAAACAGAACTATTTATGTTGTAACGGAATATAAAACCAGTAGGCCGTATCCAACTCTCACGGCGTTTGCAGATGCGTTGTTTTGTCATTTCATAAATGTACACACAAACAAAAGATGATATGACATTGATATATCCATTGATATGACAATGACAATAATTCTAATAATGATGTCATTGTCATTATTATAATTAGGATTGTTGTTACTAGTATTATTATGTTACTACAGGTCTGTGGAAGCAAGATGGGGGAGAAAAGTGAGGTAAGGCCTAAGAGTCTAGATCAGTGTTTTTCAACCTTTTTTGAGCCAAGGCACATTTTTGACATTAAAAAAAAAGTTGTATGAGGCTACACGTTGCAGCCTAATACAGTAAATATAATGACAATTTAGTCCCAATTTATTTATCACTTATCACAGAAAATCACTGCACTAGATCGTGGTTAAAATTGGGACAAAACGTGTGCCGTGTGTTCCGTGTGAAAGAAAGCCCCAGTGTACTGTACAGGTAGCGCCTCTTCACCTGTACACCTGTTGTTTACCTGTGCCCCGCCCACCACACCGCCGGCGGCTGCTGATTGGTCGGTCGGTCGCTCGGCTGGTCGGTCGGTCGTTCGCTTCGCTCGCCCTTTTTTGTTCCGCGTGTCCACCCGCCCTCGGTGTGACGTCACGGGGAGTGGGCGTGCTGCTCGCGCTGCTGCTTGGCGCTCGCGAGGGTCGGTGAGTACGAGACGAGTACAGTTTGTGCGCGAGCGCTCGGACGTGAACAACACAGGCGCGAAACACTTGGCGCGAGAGCCCGACCTTTGAGACCGTACGAAATAAAGCCCGCAGGTAGGTCGCTGCTGTTATCAACGCGTTATAAACGACGATAAACTCCACATTTTACGGATATTTATTTTATTTATTTACCAAGTGTTTGTGTTTTATGACAGCTCCGTTGAGCGTAACCCATCAACAACCAAAAAAAAAAAAAGCCGGTTTTAGACATTTAAATTTTTTAAAAACAAAACGATTTCGTGTAAATAAGTTGAATCCTCTGATTGGATAACTGGGCTATTGAACCTGCTTGCAACTTATTATAAAAATAAAAATAAAATGTAGTTGTGGATGAGCCGACTCTGACATATCTGACATATCATATCCGCAATTATATTTGTCTTTTAATATTATCATGTATTTTAATTGGTTTAAAGATGTCCTTGGTTTGGTTGTTGAATTTGTGTTCGTATTTTATTTTCGTGTTTATGTGTCACTAATGCAATACCTATACTCCTCACACTATAGGTGTTCACCTGTGCCTCCACCACCTTTTCTTCTCCTTTATCTTCTTTATCTTCACCTTTTCACCACACACACACACACACACACACACACACACACACACACCCTCAGTCATATAAATTTTTTATGTGCCTCCACCATAACCATTTGACCATAAACTCTCCTTAACGGCTGCAGCTTACAAGAAGTCAGCTTATCAATTAATAAGCTTGCTTTGAGAGGAGAGGAGATTTGTCCTCGGTCACTTACACCCCTGTGTGAGCAGGCTGTGTGCAGTCAGACTGCGGTTAGGAGGGTCATTTAAGCAGCCAGCCAGCCAGCCATCCATCCATCCAGTCAGTCAGTCAGTCAGGCAGCGAGCCAGCCAGTCAATCAGTCAGACAGCCAGTCAATCAGTCAGACAGCCAGACAGCCAGACAGCCAGTCAATCAGTCAGTCAGACAGCCAGACAGCCAATCAATCGGTCAGACAGCCAGACAGCTAGTCAATCAGTCAGACAGCCAGACAGCCAGTCAATCAGTCAGACAGCCAGTCAATCAGTCAGACACCCAGACAGCCCGACGGCATATGTATCATTTCATATTGATCCGACACACTATAGCACACAGATATCATGCCATAATGGTTCAATCTAAGGTACCAGTGGACCTGTTTGTTGATTTTAGTTATAGTGTTCGTATTACATCGATTATTATTATATTAGCCCTACATATATTCTTCAGAGTAGTATGATGATTATAATTATTATTATATGATAACGATAACCTATATGGTACTAAGGTTCTATGGGCCAATGTGAACGATATTAAAGGATAATAAATTAAGTGAGGCGTTCACAATCTGTAGGATTTCGGCTAACATGACGTTGGCTGTGTAATGACGCTTGATATTCAGGATAATAACCTGATGTTCCAAGGTTGCACCCCAGCTCCAGGGATGTCAACAGAGATTAACTGTTCCGGGTATGAAAAGTAAACCATGTAGCCCTATGTCAAATTACAATCAGACTTCCAGGAGAGCTGGCGATTTTGTCTTGTGAGGTCATCTTTGTGTACACAATGACAGTTGAATTCAGCAAAACTTTATTCAGTAGGATTCCGAGCCACGCCGCTGCGTGCGTTAAGACAGCAGAGGCTGACCAGTGGCGTGAGAGATCCAGAGAGCATGCCTCGCAATGCTGTTCATTTGCAAATGTGGCCCGCAGCCGACCCGCTAGTAGGATCCGAGGTTAATTTAAAATGTGAATTTGTATTCAGACAAATGTAATCAAATGAGTACGGAAAAAAGCAGCCGTGTAAAATGCATATTATATTAAATCCTTTTGATGTATTGCTGTATCCATATATTTAGTAACTGCTCTCAACTGCTTCAAATGAAGCAGTTGAAAGAGCAAAAGAAGGTAGCTCCTAATCTACTGTTCGCTGTCTCCTTCTTCTTCTCTTTTTCCTCTTCTGCTTTTTAATGTCCCCCTTCTTCCCCTCCTCGTGTTTATATGTGCACAGTCTACATTCAACTACATGAAACTACATTAAGTCAAAATGAGCCCATGTGTAAGTGGTGTCTGGTTCTGAGATGACAGCCTCTTTCCAAATGTCCCTCTCTCTGTACCATGAGGTCATTCTTAATGGTGCCAATAATGCTCATACACTCACACAAACTGGTGATTCGCTAAATGGGCACGATGGCATGTTCTTCACTTCAGTTCAGGTTCAGGTAAACACAGATAATCAATACATCATATTGGTTCAAGTTCAAGTTTGTTTTTTGGCCTCGTCTAATTCCAACCAAACGGCCCGGGGATAGTTGTCTGCTATTTTCCATGTGTCACAGAAAATTAGCCTGCCCGCAGAACATCCAAATCACCAACAAACCAATAACTGCTGTGTCTTTTAGGAGAACGCGTACACTTACTTACAAGTACCTCTTTTTGGTGTTTGCTGTTGCGGTGTCCCTTGCCTTGCTAAAAGCAGTGTTAAGCCACACTGCTTTGCCCTCAACACGCTCAACTTTGTCACCAAGCCACATTTGACAATACAGAACGTGTGTGTGTATGTGTGTGTGTGTGTGTGTCTGCTCTGTCCATCGTGCCTTCACACAGGAATGGGAAACCAGTGAGTACCGTGTATACCTTGGAGCAGGGGAATGCTGCATGTTATGTAGACAAATGTGTTTATGGTTTGCTGTTTCGCTGCGGTACTCCTAAAGCGTCCCCTGTCCCTGTTGGCCCTTAGTTATGTGGAAGCGTAAGTTTGTTTTGTGTCGTCACCCTCCCGACCCCTGAGCCCCATCTTCCACTGGCCACAGCTGATCTAGCGACAAGGTTTATTTTTGGGCTTATTTGTTTGCCCGATACCTGCATGACTGCCCGCCCCCTTTTTGTTGTTTCTCCTGCTTCTTTAAGACCTACCTGCCCCCCCCCCCCCGGTTCCCCCTGTCCCAAGTCCTATCAGCTGTCTACAGCGCTCTGCTGCTATGACTTCTGGGAGTGCAGAGTTGCCTGTACAGCTGGGTAGGCAGCGCGACCGTTTGTGATACAATATCAATCGAGTCACTTTAAGGAAACCGAAATTGGACAAAGTTGAAGTCGATTTGGATGTGCATGACATGATGTTGACACGTTGTTACTCATAATGAGGTCATTTAAATCACAACCAGTGTAATGAATGCAATAGTACAGTCTATAACAGTCTATTAGCACCTATTCATGTGTTCATCACTTATCGTGGCTGCCACACGTGTGCATGCATATTGACGCTTCTCATGTCTCCGTTTAAGATGAGGGGAGGCTGCAGCACGTCAGTCGCTATGACACATTATTTTGTTATCTATCTTGTTAATCGGGCTGTTTAAACGCTGTGTATTTGATTGTACCTCATATAAAACTGGAAATATGAACTTGAAAAAGGTTTACTAGGTTTAACGGTGAGAAAATACCTAAATTATCATCGACATCGAAGCACAGCAGTCCTATCCACTTACGAGACTCGGCTCTTGTTTCAGGTCTAGAATATGACTCGTATAACTGGATGTGTCTTTGAGCTTATAAAGGTGTTGTTTTACAGTACAGCATGGCCATTAGGGAGCGGGGGAAACAGCTGGAAATTGATCCGTAACGTCTGGAGAGCGACAGCGGTGTGATTGAGAAAGCACTCCGAGTTACAGTGCACTTTGTAATGCTGTGTGTGTGTGTGTGTGTGTGTGTGTGTGTGTGTGTGTGTGTGTGTGTGTGTGCGTGACACTGGCGTTTCAGCCCTTTGACATATTTGACTAGACTTCCTCCTCCTACCACTTCCCTCACACTACCACTTTGCATATTGGTCTGTCATGCCTCATGCTAACAAACGCAATTTAGGGAAAACAACAGCCAAGGTGGCTGTTGTTTTCCCTAAATTGCGTTTGTTAGCATACGAAACCATCAACGGGCGGCTTACATTTCCACCTGAGGAATGTCGACCTGTGGTGAATGTAGACTCAGTCGTATAGTATATGAGGAATCTCTGAGCTGCGCTGAAGTCTCTGATGCCTGTCCCTCTCACATTGTGATATTGTAGACACGAGATACGGTCTCTCTCGCTTCTTTCCGTTTTTCCCTATCCAAAAATCGACTCGGCGAATGACAGTGGCGATCTCATTTTCGCTTTCGTGCGGTCTGGCGGTGGCTATGCATGTAGGCTAATGCAATTAGCCTATTCATACCGCCGCCAATTGTCACGGTGACTTCACGATACCCACCTTAGTCGCCTCCTACCATCAGACACCGCTGTGACCGTGCCTCTCGGATACCATAGCAGCTCCTCCGGGTTGCCATGACGACACATGTGAAGCTGACTTTAGAGCTCCACAAAGAGGTGTGTGTGTGTGTGTGTGTGTGTATGTGAATTTGTGTGTGTGTGCACTGTGCAAGGGTGTGTACTAAAAAGTTAACGTGACAACAGAATGTGTCATCAGTCGTTTACATTTGAGATACATCGTGCTACGAAGTCAACCATGCATGGCGAAGGCATACACTCCATAATGCTAAAGATTTTCTGTCACTTCTATCGAAAGACAAACAGGGGATGAACAAACGACACAAAGCAAACATTGAACACCCAACCAGTTTTTATCCCAACCCTTCCACTTCCATGGCACACAGAACAATGTGTTGCATCATCAACAGCTAGAGACAGACTGAGAAGTTGCCAGGCAGGCAGCAGGAGTAGGGGAGTGAGCAGGACTGATATGAGAGAGGCTATTTTAGTCCGGAAGGCTGGTGTTGGCCACGTTTTACGGGGGGGGGGGGCCTGTAGCATCACGGCTGTGACAGCAATGCCCCCCATCGCGGGCTCGGTCATGTCAAGGAAATGCATTTCTTTTCACACAGAATTCATCACGAGGACCATTAGTGACGAGCCAGTGATGGACAGTGATAAGCAGCAATATGAGTCAAAGCTGTCCTCCACACCGTATACGGCTGTGATTCTCCTGAACCTGTGAATCATGTTTAGAAACACCTTCCAGATTTGTTTGTTTTTTAAACGTTTGTGAACATGCTTGCTAAACAAATGCCGAAATTATATTTTGTTATACAACTGAAGCCACAGAACGTAAAAAACCTGTTTGTGTGGCAGAGCAACTGAACGGACAAAACAGGACTTGCCAGATTCTTATGTCACCCGAGAGTCATTGACATTAGTTAAGAATAACACTAATGGTTTTCACGCTTCAATGTGATAATGAGTTAACATACATTCCAGGTAAGCTACAGCGCGTACATTTTCTTTGTTTTGTTTTTCTTTTGCATTTCTCCTTGCTTGTCGTTACCTTAAAGTACTCCACCATACCACCAGGTGTGAGTGTGATTAGCCATTCCAAACCGGTTTCAAACACCATCTCCGGTTTTTCACATCACAAGTGGGAGTGTCCACCTAGAAGTATCGTGGCTAGAGTAGCCTACCAGTTGCCAACAGTCGACTGGGTAGGCCGGTAGGCTGATCTATCCAACATACTTCTTGGTGGACACTCCCGGTTTTGAAACAGCTTGGAATGGCTAATCACGCTCACACTTGGTATAATATGGTATAATATCATATGTCTCCTTTAAAATGAACATTGTAGAAGACAATTGTATGAAAAATATCAAATATATCCAATAACATAAACATTGTTCCAGGTTGTGAACCGGCTGGGCCTATTGGCTGCTTCATCCATTGTCGTTACTAACAGCTAACCCTCCCTCCCTCCCTCCCTCCCGGTCTCTGTGCTCTGTCTCCTGTCTCCTCCTCGCCAGTATTGCATCCGACCGCCACAGTAAGAAGATGCCACTGGGTGATGATGAGTGCCATGACTGGAAAAAGAAAACCACGGACGTGAAGGAGAACTACGACTTCAAAGACGTCTTGGGAACGTAAGTTGTGCCGGCCAACATGTCAGAGCGCCTTCACTAGTAAGCCTCCCTCTGGAGTAGCTCTGGAAAATCTTCCTGTGCTGTGTTACGCGCCTTGTGTCGATGAAATCAGAATCAGAATCAGAAACAGCTTTATTGCCTTTGTTTTTGCAAACAAAATATGTGCTTTCATGCAATTGTTGCCTAACATTGAACATTAAACAGAGTAAAAACGTCGCCATTTCTTGTGGTGAAACTTGACTTGATTACCACATCATCCCTGTGGTGCGTGTGTTTACTTCCTTAAAACAAAAACATCAGTTGCTATAGTCATCTTCCTGGATGCAGGGGGGAACAAACACAGATCAGAATAATGGCCCTCATTAAGAGGTTAACAGCCTACTGGAACACGTCCATGTTGTAGCGTTGCTTGATGGAAACCTAAGTGTGGTTTACTGTGGACAGAAAGGGAGGCCAGAGAGAGGAGTCATTTGCGTCATTTTTGAGTGAACGATTCCATTCCACTAGTGAAGGGAGGGAACACTTCAGTAGATCTCAAGAGATATACCTTGCAGTAAAATCAATGTTATACTCGGTAAAAGGCCCCATATCATTGTTATTATTGGTCATTATGTTGACATTTTGGCAGTGCAAAAATCATGTGTTTCCTGTGGTCATCATTTATAAGAGGGGAATTCCCGAATGTACCGTCTTTAATAATTCCTCACTTATTCCTGGCCATGATCATGAGACAAACATGAATGTGTATGCGTGTCACATCTCTATAGAAAGTCTATAGACAACGGATTCCTCTCAAGCCAGTGCATGAGAGCGTGGTGTTTTATTTCACGTTGCTACTACATGATCTGTAGCTCAGTCACAATGGGCTCCCCCGTGGCCCGCTGGAACATTCCTCGGGGCGTTAGGGAATTCTCTGTCTGCTGACCATGAGAGATGTGTGATTTGGCCTCTGATCCCAAAGCCAGTTAACAGAGCGGTTCTGTGGTGTCCTTGTCCCTGGCAAGGTCTTTGCAGAGGACGGATGATGACAGAGGGAACTGCAGGCTGCCTTACAGTCGGTCCAACAAAGACCGCATTGGAGGCTTTCGCCATTAGTTCCTCGATCATGCACAGTAATAAGGCATAGGCTAGGTGCTGTTAGGTAATACAAAGTGTGTTTTTATTTGTGTTCTGCACTGTGAAATCATTTCAGATTATTGGGAGCAGGTAGGGGCGCATCTTGCTCTAGGATGTTTCCAGTTAGATTGCAGATATTTTTGCGTTTTCTAGGTTTCCACTCTCGGGCAATATCTGAGGCCTCGCAGGGCAAACATAACTGGGGCAATGTGCGCTGTGGGCTGGTATTTTGTAACCAGACGGTTTGGTTTTGCCTCATCCAGCAAGACGGTGTTATTCGGAATTTCACATCTCACACAAGGGTGAGTGTGTGTGTGTGTGTGTGTGTGTGTGTGTGTGTGTGTGCGTGTGTGTGTGTGTGTGTGTGTGTGTATTCTGAGTTTGTGTGTTAAGTTGAGATCATAAAGTTGTTGTTGTTGTTGTATGTAAAAGCAGACAAATTGATATTGGCTTGTGTTACTTACTGTGCTACTTTCCAACAATTGCCAGCCCCATGCAGTCTGACCGCGGGTATTCCCCTCAGTCTAAGACCATGGCTCAGGGGAGACATATATTCCCTTATCTCCTGCCTGCTGGACACCAGAGCTCTCCCTCCCTGATCCCTCTGCCATTCTAGAACCGACTACACCACATCCACGTGGGTCTGTAGCTATAGCTCGCTATCACCACTACCTGAGAGACCCTCGTATAGTGGCAGGCCCTCGGGCAGGGAGACCTCCCTGGGTTCAACACTGTAGGAGGAGGAGGAGACACAGAGGACGGACCCCCTTTTAGGGAGGAGAGGAATGAAGAGAGGCCAGAGGAGGAGTTAGCTTCCCTTTGTGTGTGTGTGTGTGTGTGTGGTGTGTGTGTGTGTGTGTGTGTGTGTGTGTGTGTGTGTGTGTGTGTGTGTGTGTGTCTCGTGAAATTGCTTATCAAGTGTTTGGGGTCTTTTCGTGTCATTTCACGGTATTACATAACTTTTATCTTTTATCTACAGTATATATTGACTACATTAAATAAGCTTCACTCGGGTATGGTGGGAACATGTACGGTTCTTTGTTTAACCCTCACAGAGGATTTACTTTATTCTATATCCGGATTATTTGTGCTCATCATTGTATGTAGGGCTGTCACCATTGGCCAAAATTGTAATTCCAAATATGGGCGCGGCCTTACTTTGCTGCAAATCTCAAGCCCTCCGTACAGATTGTCTATTTCGGAGAAAAAACTGCTTTGATTGCTAACTATACACGACACTCATGTTAGCGTGTCAGTGTTATATAACATCCACAAGCACTGTTTAGAGTTTTTAATGTCTGTTGATTCAGCAGTATACTGTATCTTCCAGTTCACACTGAATTCAATGCTATTTTTTTAACAATCCCGTGGTGCAACGTGTGAGAATATATTTTCAATGCAGAATGCCGGCTTGTATCTCAACGTGAAACTCATGGCCTGATAGAGTCGTCTCTGTGTCAGCATCAACCCACTTTGTGTCCTGGATGACTTGTTGACGACAAACCCGTTTGTTTTGGCGAGGGCTGAGCCATATGATGTTTATTCACATTTGACAACGTGACAGTACAGCAGGATGTGTATCCAAGGTGGCGCCTGACTTTAAAAAGGCCCGAAAGTACACATAAGTCGCTGTTTAGTCTGGAATTACGAAGCATTTAGGTAAACAGTCATCGCATGAATACGTGATGAACATGTTGTGTATACAGAGGCTTATCTGCAGTTTGGAGGCACCTAGAGTTCTTTCCCGGATCAAGAAGTGTGCTCAAAGTATCAACACGAAGAACGTGGTGACACCCGATCATAAGGTTGCCTGATAAGATTCACGATTAGAATAGGTCAAAATGGAGTCCTATTTTGTGCAAGCGTTAGTGCTATGTATGTATGTATGTATGTATGTATGTATGTATGTATGTATGTATGTTTGGATTGTATGTTGGTATACATTTAATTCTGTGCCGTGTCAACACATTACATTTCTGCTGGGGATAGGGTAGTGTGGTGAGGTGGGTGGAGGAGGAGGAGGAGGAGGAGGAGGTGGTGTTTGTGTCCCCCACCACCTACACACCGGTGGTGTAGGGAGGTGTAGTGAGGTGGGTGGAGGAGGAGGTGGTGTTTGTACAGAGATCACCGGCTCACCACATCATTCATCTGTGTGCCACGCTCACTCGCCATCGCCCCAACCGTTGTCCTGGCAACAACAGGAGACACTTTCCATAATGGACTCCAACAGTCACTATGGAAACAAAGTTTTTTGATTTGCCAATAATAATCCTGCGCCCAGTTGCAGTTGCATATGTGGGCATAGTGGCGGGAGGGGTGGAATTAACCTGTCTTTCCTTCTTCTGTGCAGGGAAATAAAACACTCACGCACACACACGCCCACACACGCCCACACACACACACACACGCACACACACATATACGACATACAGTACATGCACACACGCACACGTACAAACTCATACACACACACAGACATGAACACACACATACACACACACATACACAAACACACACACACAGAGACACACACACAGTTCACACATTTGAATGTATTCGTCAGAATAGAACACAGGGTGGGTTCTGGTCTGTGAGCTGGTCTCACCCCTCAGATGTTTTTCCCAGACTACTGGGGATGTCGAGGTTGTTGGTTGTTGTTACGTGTGTGCTTGTTGGAGTGTTCATGGACGCTGAACGTGTCAACATATATTCCATGTAACTCTCACTTCCTCCTCTACTGAGAGCAAGGGTGCTGTCTCCTCTCCCCCACTCACCTCTGTCTACCGGCGCTTCTCGCCCAGAAGCACAGACATCGGCAGGGAGGGAGGGATCGGGGATTTTGGTGAGATGGCGGACACAAAACAATACTGCTATATATGTACTGCACAGGGGTTTTTTCTGGGCATGTTTCTGTGTGTGTGCTGAGCAAACGGGTCCACATCCCGGCCCTCCCAGTCTGTTTATGTCTCGCTCTCTCTCTCTCTCCATCTCCCTATCCCTGAATCTCTAATGGTTGTAAGCAGATGAACCAGTATATCTCTCGCGCCGATCTGTTCCTAATGGGGTGTCTGTCCCATGTGGCTCAAGGCGCTTTGTTGTTGTGCAACTCCAAGTACTATTTTGATTGGACAGCAACCAGGAAGAGCAAGGGTGCACCAGGGCTGCCCATTGATCCGGTTCAGCGATGTAATCAATATGCCACACAGAGGGTTTTATAGTCGGACACCCCTTATATGTGCATATGATACAAAGAAACCTAAACTGGAGGTTTAAATGTCTTAATGCCAGGCAAGCAAATTCCTACTCAATCTCTGCTCCTTGCCTCAGAGCAGAGATTTAATTTTGGTTTGTTTTTATAATTGACTGTGTTTCCCATGCTCTGTTGGTCACTGCGGTTCTCCTTCACCGCACTGCCACACTCTGCCGGTAAAGTGCCTCCTCTACATTCAGACAGGATGTGTTTCCTGGTCAAAACACACCACACGCTATAGTTAAACACAGGGGTTTCTTTGTTGTCAACCGGATGAATCATGAGCCTGTCAGTGAAAGTTGTCTCGGTGGCTAATCTCTACAGGCGCGGTCCGCAGTGGCAGCAGTGGTGTAGCGCTACAGGGGAATAGGTGTGGAAATGTGTGAGCACTGTAATCACTGCCTGTCTCTAATCCTCACCAATCAATGGGCCCGATGGATTGTCTCTCGGCCGTGTGAAACGGTGACCCCCTGTGGCCCCTGGCCTCACTGGTCCCGTGTTCGCTGTCGGGCTCCTGGATTGATTTGGGAGGAATGGTCAGAGAACTCTGTGTTGATGCGCGCTTTGGAAACGAGGAGAAGAGAAATTTCCCCGACTGTTGACTTTCAAAAATAAATACATATGCACAACACACCTGGCTCACATAAGGAAACAGAGACAGAATAAACAACAAGGACGTGTCTCATCACAGCTATTAACTCCATCCCAGCCACCATCTAACAAACAAGGAATCATAGTGCTAAATGAATGGCTGTGGTTGGGCCCTCAACCACCGGCATTCATCATATACATTGGCAGAGAGGGAGTGGGAGGGATGTTATTTTGTGGCGCAGGATTGTGTTGTGGTGTGATAGTGGTGTTGGATGGCTCGAGGTGAGTTCTCTCTGTGTATCTCTATCTCTGTTCTCTGTAGGTTTCCATCTCTGTTCTCTGAAGGTCTCTCTATCTGTCCATATCTCTATGTCTGTGTTCTATAGGTCTTTATCTTTATCTCTGTTCTCTGCAGGTCTCTCTAGCTCTCTCTATCTCTGTTTTCTGCAGGTCTCTCGATATCTCTCTATTCTCTGTAGGTATCTCTCTCTCTCTCTATCTCCCTTCTTTGTAGGTATCTAACTCTGACTCTATATCTCTTCTCTGTAGGTCTCTCTAGCTCTCTCTCAGCTCTTAAATCTCAACACACACATACACACACACACACACACCGTGCGATCATCACTCTTTTATAGATGTTGGAAGCCCTCTTCCTTTTAGGTCCGGTTTTGTTTCTTTTGGACACAAGACTGTTGTAAAACTCTTTGGGTCTTTGGAGTTGTTCACGTTCCCAGAGCTGCCCAGTGAATGACGGCGTCTTCATAACAGTCCACTCACTTCCCCCTGCTTTCACAGAGAAAAAGTTCTAAAAAGAGTCTCTGGATGAAACACACACCATAAACATAGTTTTAGTTTTGGACGGTTTCTAAGATGGAAGGTGGAATCTGTATGCTTTAGTTTGTTTCCAGAGGCCCACTGGGCTTAGGACCCAGTAAATATGTCGAACTATCTGGTAGATATACAGTAATGGCTGTTTCCAGGCCTTGCATGTGCCTTACAAAGACACGTATCCCTTTAAAAGCATCTGTCACCATATTTCTCCACACTATGTAATTTCCTGAAAACAAAACTGTAACTCTTGTTATGTAATATACATTCAGCACCATTTTTCAATCAAGAAGTAACCTTAACATGCACGATTCAGTGGCTCCGGTCTGACATGAGCAGCAGCTCCGTCCACGGTGATGTGGCTGATCAGGTTGACCTGGTGAGTGAGCAGGGGAGCGTAGACACGGTGACACCGTTTGGAGGGCCCAGCGGCGGGACCCCGAGGATGTGTTGTAACGCCCGACCACCTCTCAGTCTGAGAGCCCTCTGCCTGCCGAGTGGATGGGTTCAATAGCACTCCATTTGCTGTGTGTGTCCAGTGTGTGTGTGTGTGTCTGTGTGCGTGTATGTGTGTGTGTGTGTGTGTGTGTGTGTGTGTGTGTGTGTGTGTGTGTGTGTGTGTGTGTGTGTGTGTGTGTGTGTGTGTGTGTGTGTGTGTAAGTGTGTGATTTGTGTCCATTGCTGTGTGTGTGTGTGTGTGTGTGTGTGTGTGTTTCTGACGTGTGTCTGAACATGTGCACAACTTGAAGCAAGTAGCAGAGATGCATATGATATGATTTCTAAGAACATAAAGAACACACAAAGGGAGACATTTACACATGTCAACATTGACTCTCAGAGTGTCATCCAAAGGTGGGAGACGACCTCTCGGCAACACAGGTATGGTTCATGCCTGGAGTATCATGGAGGACAAACATTTACATTGGATGCTTTATATTTTCATATAGTAGGCTATCATGAATCTTAAACATTGACATTGGGTAGTCTCTTGTCTAATGTCATCTTTGCGTGGATATGGAACTATGGAATAGGACAATGGAGAATAGTGCCTGGACTGAATTGTATCCACATATGTTTTCAATATAATTTACTGAAAAATTATATTAATTCAAAATAACAGCTATCCTGCATTTAAGCTGCTTTGTGAACCACTGTTGAACCTCTAAAACTGTATTGTCAAGTTGATGGATGCTGTAGAAGATGAACTTTAATAAAAAAAACAAATTGCTGAACTGCAAATGGAGTAATTACATTTTCCTTGTCCACCCTTGTGGCCTTTGACCCCAATACCTGCTGTCACAGCAGTCGTACGTCTTGTTATGCTGCAAGAGGTGGCCCAGTGGGTGACCTCTGGCCATCACATCACTGCTTGTGTGGCAATATCAGGTTAATAATAGCAATGGTCGCATTTAGCACGCTGCGGAAGTCGAGGGCCAAGGGCTGACGCCAGTAGTTTTAGATTTTACAGCCAACACACGGGTCATGATTTCAAGAAGAAGGTCCACCACGGCCATGTTTTGGTTTTGGTCACGTGACATTAGAAGCAGCTAGCTTCTAATTTGTTCCTCATTTTCCCCCAGAGGACGAATAAAATGTCATCTTATCTTATGAGATACATTTACATTTACATTTAGGGCATTTGGCAGACGCTTTTATCCAAAGCGACTTACAAAGAGTACATTTGTTGAAGGAGACAGCAATATATCACTGTGGTACATAAATATTCATATTCATGAGACGAATAGAACAGGTTCGTAATTGCTAAGTTGCCTGCATAAGTAGCTGGGCAGGAATTCTGAGCATGCTACCAACATCTAAGAACATACAACATGCCAAGCAATGCTAAGTGCTCAAACACGCACAAACACGCAGGTTAGTTCTAGGGATTCACAGCGGAAGGGGGGGGGGTGTTATGCAGAGTCCAGGTGAACTCTGAACTCTTGAGTTCTAAGTAATATCAATACTATATATTTTAAAACTATGCCAGAGGTCTGTGGAGGAGGAGCTCAGGGCTAGCCATGTTCTTGTGCATGTTTATGTGTGCGCTTTGCTGTACTCTGCTCAAGCCACATGTATTTGCAGTAAACAGATGGGGATTAATAACCCAAACAGTAGCGCAGAAGCTTTCCCTGCACTCACTTTCTGTTTCCTTCCTCACTCTTCATGCTTGCTTCAGAACAAGCATGTCCTCTCTGTCTCTCTCTCTCTCTCTCTCTGTGTCTCTCTGTCTCTCAAAACCTCTGTGCCAGAGGTTTATACTGTACATGTTTTGCACAGCGCCAGTGTGGTTGAGCGACGCCGGCTGGGGGGCGCTATAGGTGTAGTGGGTTTGGGGCTGTTTAGTCTGGAGCCGGATAGGAGATGTTGGGGAGCAGCTGTCTCTCCCAGCGTGAACCAGTACACAGAGCTGGCCCAGCACATGTATTATTCATGTCTTACTCTCTCCCTGCCGTCCTACCGTCCTCCCCTCCATCGTCCATATTTTACATGGACATAATGGGACGTACAATGTCTCCTTCCTGCTTTTCACCAGCGCCCTGTTATGTTTACATTTCCGAAGAAGAGATTTCATCAAGTGCTGAAGTTTCTAAGAATGTGTACTTTCCTGGCAATCTTCTTTAATCTCATTTCGTAGGAACACTTTTAGTTTTTGTTTACTTCTCTACAAATTGAGGGAAGGTCAAACGTCAAAGATTGTTAGAGCCACATGTGTTACTATCCGGCAAAACAAAAAAGAGGTATTACGGGCCACTGAATGAAGACAGTTCCTCAGAGCCGACCATAGGACCACAGATTGTACTGTAGTCTCTGAGGTCAGATTTTCTACGTTCATCGAAAGTCAGACAAGCTGAAACCTTTCACCTTTCTTTCACCTCGTGTTTGATTTGACCAATCATGTTGCGCATGTAATTGGCGAACAGATACTCATGCCAGCAGTAGTAAACCGTGAGTTTTCTTCAGTAAAATACTCTATGTCACCAACATTGTTAGCGGAGCAGAGAGGGATAAGCAGAGGGTTCCCTCATTAATGGGGCAGGGGGGGGGGGGGGGGTGGGCGATGGGTGGGTCTCCAAGTACAGTACAACATGTTAATATGACAAGCCTGTAATTCCCTCTCAGCCGGGGATAAGCCGAAAGAGGAACAGTGCGTAAGACAGCATGCACGCTGCCCCGCCTTCCTGTCTACGCCCATGTCATCTCCCCCTTGCTCTCTCTCTCTCTCTCTCTCTCTCTCTCTCTCTCTCTCTCTCTCTCTCTCTCACATCTCTCTCTCTCTCTCTCTCTCTCTTTCTCTCTCTCTCTCTCTCTCTCCCACTCTCTCACACACACTCCCTGACCTCCCTCTTCACCTCACACACACTAGCTAACTCTTCTTCACCCTACCCCTTTTTCTCTTGCACTCTTATTTTCTCTCACTCTCTCTCTCTCTCTCTCTCTCTCTCTCTCTCTCTCTCTCTCTCTCGCTCACATCTCTCTCTCTCGCTCTCTCCGCATTTCTCTCTCTCTCTCTCTCCCACTCTCTCACACACACTCCCTGACCTCCCTCTTCACCTCACACACACTAGCTAACTCTTCTTCATCCTACCCCTCTCTCCCTTGCTCTCTCACATTTTGTCTTTCACCCTACCCCTCTCTTGCACTCTCTTATTTTCTCTCTCTCTCTCTCTCTCGCTCTCTCTCTCTCTCTCTCTCTCTCTCTCTCTTCTGTGTTGCAAACACAAGCACTATATACTGTATATACTGTATACATTACACACAACAACAACAACAACAACAACAGCGGATTTAGTTTCTATATTTCATGAGTCGTGCGTTCGACACACACACACACACACACACCACACACACACACACACACACACACACACACACACACACACACACACACACACACACTGATGCATGTATACACACACACAAACACACACACATATGTACCATATGTACAGTTTGTGCACACACACATGGCCACGTACACATGGCCATACACACACACACACACACACACACACACACACACACACACACACACACACCTTCTGTTTGTCCCACTTCCCTAACTAACGTCCATCTGCCATAGTTCCCCGTGCCGAATATATCCCCTTTTTAGCATCACACCTAACTTATACATGGCAGTACCACAGACCTTCAACCCAGACCAACGTCACCCTATATGACCTTCCAGCAGCTGTGTTATCTGAAACAGTAGAGAGCTTCCTGGAGGGGGGCCGGGGGGGTTGTGTCCTTATGTGTCCACTGTTGGTGCATCCTCATCCTCACTGGACTCCACAGTGTTGGAGTTGGAAGTGTGTGTGTCCTCGCTGGTGTGCCAACATTTCTCTGTTGGCTCTTCTGACGCGAGGGGATCTAGCTGAGGCCTGGCCCAAGCAAATGTGCTGCTTGGGTATGTGCAGTTATACTTTTTTACGACACTGACTGAAGTGTGAAGAAATATTATTTTAGTAAGCTCACAAGAATGCTTCTAAAACAGTGTGACTCCGGTCGAGGCAGTGTTTAATCATTTGAGGTAATACTGATACTGGCAGACAATGCGCAAGGTACACGGTACTCATACACTTTGATTCTGCTCCAGTCTCCGTTCTTTGATTCAGACATCCAGAGTTCTCCACGCTTGTTTGCCTCTGGCAGGCGGCAGAGAACACAGTCTTGCCCAGATGGAATTCATTTTAGACTTGAACTACATCAGGATGAAGTGGGCTCGCAGTCCTTTCATCATGTCAAGATGGGGAGATGGAGGAGAAGGGAAAAGCAGGCATGGAATATCACAAGCGTTATTTAGCCAAGCAGGCTCGTTCCACACACTATGTCACGCGAGAGAGAGAGAGAGAACACGGGTTCAAATCTCTACCCAAATGAGGACACCAACAGTTAGCTCCACTGGCCCGTCAGTCACACACTCTCCGGCTATTAGTTATACCTTTGCAGGTGCTTTCTTCAAAGCACCTGCAGAAAGTCTAATGCAGTGCAAGCATACTTTGAGACCGGGGGGGAAATGTGCCCGGTTAGCTGTTCCTAATATTAGATGAACACAATGACAAATGAATGTACGTGTTATTATGCACATTTAGTAGCTTGCAAAGAGTTGGTCCACTTTGGAGTAGCTGGAACTATCTCACTGCTAGTAAGGATGCGTCTCGGGTCAGTCCGAGATCAGCTGTCTTGCACCCACCACCTATCATTGTTGCTATTAACGAATAGCACCAGTTACTTAAAAACTATCTGGTCTTCTGAAAACATGGGGGATGATTTGATTTAATCAAATTGATCAAATATTGATTGTAATTCCCCATTTAACTTGAGTGGCGCTTGATTCCACACTAGACCAACTAGAACAAGTTAATATAGAACACATTTCTTTCAAGACAGATATTCTATCACTGAAATCAATGTGTTAGTCGTAACTGCGCATGCCTGGAGTTAAAATGTCTGGAGAAACATTTGTTAAACATTTCCGATGTCACACATATTGTGTGGTTAAGCAGGTGGTTGGCTTTGGGGATCCCACAGAGTAAACATCGTTTTCCATCTTTGTGGCCAGGGTCACAGTTGGACCCCTGATTGGCCCAGATGGTTATTTCCGAAGTCCCTCAGATCTTTTCAAAGTTAACACCATACTGCCATTGGTCATACACTCTTAACCACATTTCCCAGCATGCATTATGGCAAAAGTGATCATAAAGCCAAGGATTTTGTGTGTATGTGGAACACAGCAGGAAACTATGGGACGCAAAATAAGCTTCACCTTATATGCGAGGAATCTAGTGAGCTTACATTTCCTTCTCCGCTTTCACCCAAGCTAGACCTGAGCGGCGTGTGTGTGTGTACATCAGCCCTTTAAAATAGCACACCCTTCCTGTTGAAGATCACTTGATCTTACGTTCTCCTTTTTTATTGATAACACCGGAAGCAGAGCGTGCCCTTGTCTCTGGGTTGCGGCGGTGCGGTGGGTGTGAGGCTATGCTCAGGAGGAAAGTGCTATGTTGTTAGCGCCGCCCCCTCGCCCTCCTCTCACAAGTCCTAAAATATTCACTCTTCTACTTTTCTCTCTTTTTTTTTTTTACAGTGGCAGCTTTGAGTTTGAAGTCGGCGTGAAAATGGCCGCGCACACACAGTATTTGTTCACTTTGCGGGCGGCTGTGTGAGCAGATTAGTTACTATAATCCCACGCCCTCGTCATACTATCATACTATCATCCTTCTTTCTTTTTACGTCTTTTTTGCCGTTCGCTGCATACTGGATGTTGGTGGTGATGAGTTGGTTGTGATGGGTTTTTACTCGGTGTGACTTGTGTGTCCGTGAGTCTGAGAAGGGTGCTGTTAAATCGAGTGTAAAAATTCTTCCTCGCGATGTGTTGTGTTGGTGAGCGGTTGCGTGTGGCCGGAGTTAAATCATTGGGGTTCACGTCGTTCGTGTCGGCGTACCGCCACCACCTGCCAAAAAGGCGGCATACCTCGCTGTTTTGGCAGGTGGTGGCGGTATGTCGGCGCGCACGGAGGAGGAGAGCGAGCGAGTTAGCTAGCAAGCGTGCGTGTCTGGCGCCGTGTGTTCGTGTCGCGCAGCATTCCTTTGTTTTCTGGATCCCGTTTGATAGATGCAGCGAGTCACCGTGGGGCGCACACACATGAAAGTGTTGCTTGTGGCGACAGAAACCAAGCAACACGCGAGTCAGGTTTATTTTATTTATTTTATTGTTTCAGCACGAGCGCGAGGAGGGCTTTGCGGTGACGAAGGAGCGGTTTGGCGCGGGGGGGTCGGTGGCTGGCTTCATTAGAGAAACACAGGCTCGTTACACAATACTAGTGGGGTTCGGTGATGCGTCAACCCAGCGCCTGTTTGCACAAGATTTTATGCGCGATAACATTGCTGTTTTATGTGGCTTGTATTTATACAAGATAACTGCCAGGTTACCGATGTGTGTTTATGGGAGAACGGTAACTTGAACTGTTAATGTAGGCGCTCTCCCCACGTTTTACAGTAGTGGAGGTGATAAGATAGATGAGTGCAGAATGATATAATCGCACTCTCTCTCTCTCTCTCTCTCTCTCGCTCTCTCTCTCTCTCTCTCTCTCGCTGAGGTACATGTGGAAACCCTCATGGTCTGGAGCGTTGCTGTTCCGAGCCAGGAGAGTTTAACTTGTTTAACTTTTACTGCTATGCAAACTAAGCGCAGACGGATACCTTTTAGGATACAAGGGATGCAAACAAAGTGTTGACCAAAGAAGCTTTGACGACGTGTGTTGGCCTGTGCTGTTTGGATACGGATTAAGCTCTCTTTCATTGCCGATCGCTCTCTCACAATAATGCCATGACCGTCACTGGACCCCACGGTCTGCCCTGTGGAGTAAATATTGACATTGTTTAACTCGTCGAGCACTTAATCACTTAAGCATCTTTGCGGCCCGTCTACAGTGGAGATCATGTGCATTGTGTTTGCGCAGTAATGAGAGGACGTCCCGGTGTTTGGACAGCGGTATTAAGTGAGTCTTTATTGAAGACTTAGCAAGCTAATAGGCTGCTTCAGGAGGCCGCTGGATGCCTTCTCCCCAGACGGGAGGCCCCTGGGAGCCCATAGAGCAGTTATTCTGCTCTGTAAACACTGATGCTGATTATTAATGATTCTATTCTATTTCTATTTCTATTTGTATTATTTTATAACTGCGGTCGGCTGTCGGGCGTTTTGCACGTGAGAATTTCACTCACTGCTTACTTTTTGTAAACTACTTGAAACTTGAAACTTGAAACTTGATGCTCATTTGTCCGTGTGTAGCCACAACGTACCTTCAGGCAGAACCTCCTCCTCGCACGTCTCGACTTTCCACTGTCAAATATTCAAAACACACACATCATCGGCCATTTTCGTTTTCATAAGCCCCCGGTGGATATCGTCGTTATTCATTTTATTTATGAGCACTCGCTGAAACTTTGTTTGGAACCAAAAGGCCACATGTTTGATTTAACGATTTCATTGGCGGACTAACGTGGAGACGAGAGCGCATGTCACGCCGGAGCAGAAGAAGAAGAAGAAGAAGCAGCAGCCGAGTGCATCATGTGCGCGTGTCTCCGTCTCATCAAACCTCCTCTCGGCACCACGATCCCATGTCACCCTGACCCTGGGAGTAATTGACCTCAAATCTGTCATTCGTCTCTCTGTCTCCTCTCCGTTCTCCCCTCCCTGCTCTTCCCTTCATCCCTCCTTTCCTCGCCACCGTCCGTCAGGACCCTAGTTACTCAGCACATTTCATTGTTAGTGTCGGGCTCTTCGCCGTGCTAAGATATCCCAATAATAAATATAGCCTTCTGCCCATCTCCTAACTGGAACACACCACGATAGGGTTTTGTTCATTCTGGGAAGATACTTCGTAGTCATTGCTATTCCTCTAGTCTGTGATTATTATTATAACTATTATTATCTGAGAGGCGCAAATATGCTCTTCATATTACAATAATAAACACCAATGACATACACTCCTGGGTATTACAAAGTGTTAATGTATTGACACATTAAAAAGATGCTCTTTATCAGCGTTTATCTTTTTGTAATGATGCATTTTAAACACTGCTTACCAATCATCAAATCAAGTCACCAAAAGTGCCTCAGTCAGCTAAAATCTAAAATGTGGTTTCATGGTGGAAATATGGGTCCTGGATTCCACAACAATGCATGTGTAAATCTGCGATTGTATACGTAAAGTCATATTGAATGCAAAGAACACGCTTCAATGTGAACACGCTTTCTCAGTTGTAACGTGTGTAATGTGTTTCATGAAGAGTTTTCCATTGCCTACATGCTTGGTTTGGCGAGGAACTAGTCGTTACGCCTCAGAGCGCCGGGGGGGTTTAAGTGGGGGGTTTGGAAAATGTCCACTTTATCCTACACAGGAATTTGAACTCCTGGCAACATCCTCTACAGCTGAAACTCCTCCCAAAGTCACCGTGGCCCTTTTTTTGCCTCCCACAATAACAACACAAAACCCTGTTTCCTGATAGGTCGCGAGCGGCGGCTCACTGAAAATATAGTTCTGTTGTCCCGGGAGATTTACTGAGCTTATGCTTCCTACCGACACATTTGTCAGCGGCAAGAAGACGTCCATATATCTTTATAAGTAACTGTTCTATCGTCCCTCCATCCGTCTCTCCCCCGTCTGCTGGCTGTGGTCGGGGGAAGCGAAGGCTACTGTACGATCTGTTCAGTTTCACATCTTTCCGCAACGTGCCAAAGAAATGTTACTAGAATGCCTCTCCTCTCACCGCCGGTACTTCCCAGAGAGATGACACCCAGGAACAATCAGCTATTGTGCTGTGGGGCAGGATTTGGCTCAGTCTTTGGTTTTCCTCCACCGTTTCTTGTTTTAGTTGTTTGGTGCCGTTCCTCTAATCCAAGATATTTGAGTTATGTTTAGAGCAGGATATGTACTCAGAGGGCGATGGCAATTATGGATTGAAGATTGGATTTGAAGTGTCCATCCTCCAATGGTTAACGATTAAACGTAGCAGTATAAAGCACGACGACACAGAAATGCTTCGCGGGTTCAGCGGACAACAGTCATGCGCGCAGAGAAACAGAGAGCGAGCGAGAGCGCAAAATCTGTGGGGAACCAGAATGGAAAAGGATGCCGTTTCACAAACTTCCTTCCTACTGCCAAGTACATCCGCATTCCCCATTGTTTTCATTAAACGACAGAGGTCATCAGTGGTAGTTCAGAGTCAGTTAAACAATCATCATTTGATCCGATGTATCTCGCTGTCATCCATTCCTGTGTGCAAACATACTCAGGCTTGTCACCCATGTATGTATGTTGTGGTATGATCTCACGCAAACCCCTAGGTCTGTAAGACTGGTTTGGGAGGAGGGGCTTACAGTGTTTCAAGTTTCAAGTATTTTATTGTCACTTCACAATTTAGGGTTAGGGTTAGACAACCGACAGTAATTATAAAGGAATACAAAATAGAATAAGAACTACAAAATAGAAATAACTGTGCAAAATAGAAATAGAACTATGAATAGAGTGTGTGTGTGTGTGTGTGTGTGTGTGTGTGTGTGTGTGTGTGTGTGTGTGTGTGTGTGTGTGTGTGTGTGTGTGTGTGTGTGTGTGTGTGTGTGTGTGTGTGTGTGTGAGAGAGAGAGACTCTTGGCCACCAGGCCTTCAGGTCCCCTGCCAGAGCCGTCTGGAACCTGGCCAAAGGCACGCTGTGGTTGTTGGAGGAAATATGTGGTTTTCATTGGAGGTCATGGGAAAACGCTTACAAACCTCTTCCTAATTACAACACAGCTCAGCCTATAGGTTGGTCTGCCCGTGGCGGTTGTTAACGTGTTACTGTGAAGGGGAAGCATGGTGATGAGTGTACATACACTTAAACACCCCCATGGACGAGATCTGCTCACTGCGGCCATCTGGCTTGTATTTGGCAAATGCTAAAAGTGCTGGGCTATGAAATGATTATGATCAAAATACATTTTCTGGTTGGGCATTGGGGTGACCACCAGTGCCACTGCCAATGCACACACCCACGCCACACACACACACACAGCCACACGGAACAGAATCACACCATCTTTTCACTTATACAAAACTATTAGAACTAATATTTACTCAATTTTTGACTTTGTAATGAAGACTAGCAGAAGACAAACGCAGCCACAAGCGGTTGAATGTTCTGAGAAAACGTCACCCACTTGACAAGAGCTGAGCTGAGCCTTGAATGGCTCAGAATGTTGAGGTTATTTAGCAGCCACTAAATCATTATTTATTATACGTAGGGTCTCGCTAATCGCCACGTCCTTCATCACTGCAGCTAACCTGGAGCTGAAGGTCAGCATCGGAGGAGGGGGGGGGTAAAAAAAATGTGAAAAATGTGCCCAGCGGAGGAGAGCCGGTGGTAAACAGAGGCAGATCGAGCGGGGCCCCGGGTCTGACTGGGGCTGTGCTGTGTGTGTGCGTTTGTGTTTCAGGGGAGCCTTCTCCGAGGTGGTCCTGGCCGAGGAGAAGAGGACCCAGAAGCTGGTGGCCATCAAGTGCATCCCCAAGAAAGCCCTGGAAGGCAAGGAGAACAGCATCGAGAACGAGATCGCCGTGCTGCATAAGTGAGTGGCCGCCCGCCATACGTTCATAATTACATTCACACTCGCAGCAGCCCGCCGCTGACATCATCCGGCTTCCAGGTTTCATGGAGGTATAAAGTGGCTATTAACGAACGGCTATTAACGAGCGGCTATTAGCGGACAACGATTAACGGCGGCACTAGTTATGGGTGGTTTATGGACACGTGGCATCGTCGGTGAGACAAAGCCATGACGGACATGGCTCCCCAGTAATTGTGGAGCGGTTTGAAAAGCCTTCTCCGTAGACGTGGAGGAATTACAAGGCCAGGCCGGAAATGACTGAACTATGTTGGGCCCTAAAGCTATTTATAGAGTCCTTGTTGCCTGGGTTACGTGAGGCTCACATCCATTGCCGATATGCAGCCATCCTTAGGTGAGGTCTGTGGAACGAGAGAGGTGGCTGCCGAGGTGCGAGCGTTTTTTTTTCTTCCGTTTTTCTTATTTTTTTGAGTTGCCAAATTGTGATGAACTGAAGCATCTCTGCTGGGAAACGGTTCTGATCACCAGTAATGCATCGTTCATTCACTTCACTGTGCCATGAAGAGACAACATTATTACCATGCATGGGGGTGGCGGGGGACAGACGGGAGCGATCGAGCTACATTAGCTGACGCCAGCTCATCCTCACATGGTCCCTCTCCCACCGACACGGCGGGGGGGGGGGGGGGGGCGGAGTTAAAAGAGGCGGTCCTGACCCAGACCAGACCGATGCACTCCCAGACAAGATGCTCCTAGTGTGATGGATTATGTTGCACGCTGTTTGGCAGCAGCCAGTGATACAGATGGCATAGAAACAGCTGCAACATATCACACCTCTCAGCCTTGTTAAAAAAAAGACCTGCCCAACCACTTCCCATTGTTAGTGGGAGTGAATCATCAGCCATTATAAGTCAGCGTGAGACACGCACGCACACACGCACACACACACACACATACACACACACGCACATGAAGACATACACCATTAATAAACAATGTGTGTGTTGCCGGAGTGTGTGCGTGCGTGCTTGCATGTGCACAAGTCTGCGTAACTTGCACAAGCACTTTGGGCACTCCCCCCCCCCCATCACCTGACCGTTTTAATCGGTTAATCATTTAATCCGATCAGAGAAGCATCTCTTCAGAGGAACAAAGACATTGATGAAGATGAACGCGGGTTCCGTCGCGAGGCCCCGTGGGTCAGTAATCTGCCCCCCAGGCTGGGGATCGTGTTGCAAACCGTTCATGACGGAAGAAGGTTGTCGTTGGTCCAAGGCTTCCTGTGGGAGACGGGTGCCCCATGTAGGGGAACCTGGTGGTCGTGGAAACGGACATCATCGAGCCGGCCCGGGTTAAATAGAGGTGGATGGATAAGGAAATATATATAATGAATGAGTCACTGTAATAATTTGACATGAGCAGAGAGAGTGAGTCACGGCTGGCTCCGGTACAGTGAAAGAAAGACCTGGCCTTGTGTTGTCAGTGTGCCCCCAGCGCCCAGCGGAATCCACAGCCCACACGCACACACACACACACACACACACACAGCCCACACAGCCCACACGCACACACACACACACACACACACACACAGCCCACACAGCCCACACACACACACACACACACAGCCCCCCCCCCCCCGACACACACACTGTGCATAGTCAAAGGTGTATGCCCACACACGAGGGGCGGTGACACACACACACACACACACACACACACACACACACACACACACACACACACACACACACACACACACACACACACACACAGCCCACACAGCCCACACAGCACACACACACACACACACACTGTGCATAGTCAAAGGTGTATGTACACGAGGGGCGGTGACACACACACACTCACACACACACACACACACACACACACTGGCACGGAACAGAGCTTCACCGAGGGACATTGTGGGAGTCTCAATAGGTCAGATATTTGCAAGAGAGACGCGGCATTGTCTGATTAAGTGGGTTACCTTAGTTTTCATTGCAAACTGGTTTACTGCGCTGCCTACTATTGTGTGTCTACTATTTCGGGACTGAGTGCGTAATGTGGATCTGTGTCCTACTGCCTCAAGGCAAGGTTTCGTATCCCAATTATCTCGATTTATGTGCTTCTGTGAGGTTGTTTGTTTGATTTAGCCATGTTTTTCACTATGTGTGTTCGCTTGTTTATCCATACACAGGTACAATATGCAATATATATTGCAGTTTCAAGGTGTGCGATTCAGAAATAGATTGTAAGCTCACTTTGTTCCTCACACGACCACAAGGGTGCAGCATGGAGCTGCTGTTCTCTGCAGCTGAAGGCTGTGATCCAAGTCTTGCATATTGCTGGAACATTATTGGACTTTGCTGAATGCTTGTCGATATTTATACAGTTCTGGTGTGTGTGTGTGTGTGTGTGTGTGTGTGTGTGTGTGTGTGTGTGTGTGTGTGTGTGTGTGTGTGTGTGTGTGTGTGTGGTTGTGACTGTGACTGTGATTGTGTATGCACTTGTTTATTTATGTATTAGCAGATTGTCTGTGACAATGTTGAGCAGGCAGTATTTAGCTTGTGTAGCAGACAGTCTGTCAGGACGTCTGGCGTAGCAGACAGTCTGTCAGGAGTTCTGGTGTAGCAGACAGTCTGTCAGGAGGTCTGGTGTAGCAGACAGTCTGTCAGGACGTCTGGCGTAGCAGACAGTCTGTCAGGAGGTCTGGCGTAGCAGACAGTCTGTCAGGAGGTCTGGCGTAGCAGACAGTCTGTCAGGAGGTCTGGTGTAGCAGACAGTCTGTCAGGAGGTCTGGTGTAGCAGACAGTCTGTCAGGAGGTCTGGTGTAGCAGACAGTCTGTCAGGAGGTCTGGTGTAGCAGACAGTCTGTCAGGAGGTCTGGTGTAGCAGACAGTCTGTCAGGAGGTCTGGTGTAGCAGTCTGTCTGTCACACATGTGAGATAACGCCACACTGTAAGGTCACTAACTAACCTCCGGATGACTCATCTGCTTCTCACCATCGCCACGCCAACAGCTCTCGGGAGGTATCCGAATACGGCCCACAGCCAATTAGGGTTCCCTGTTCTGCACGCGGGGCGGGGGCCTCTGACACCGGGGCGCTGAACGAAGTGGTGGAAAAAAATCCTATTGCGATCATTTTGACAGATATTGCGTTTGTGATATGATTTGATTATGAATTATATTTTTTGCGTCACCATTTTCATTTTCAATGAACGAATGAAAACGTGACCCCAAACGTGTTTTCTTACACCTGGAGAAATAAGTACTTCATTCATAATGGTGTTTCACATTTATACATTGACACGTTTTACCAAAAAACTGCAAAACTCCTGTGATTTGGGTATTGTGCTTGGCCATATTGCGATTCCGATAATATTCATGTAATATATTTTGATTAATTGTTGAGCCCTAGTAGCTCGCAGGGTGGGTGAGCTTACTCTCCGCATGCTAGTACGGCCTTGTGGGAAAGAATTCCCAATCCCATTCTTCCTATGGATACTGTGGAGGACAGATATAGGCTACCTCTAGGTAGTGGTGAATGAGGACATCGCCAATCAATCTCACAATACTGCAACCAGTGTGAAATAATACGAACCATGTCCACTACTGGATGTTCACCAGTAGTTAATGATCTCGCTGTATGTGTGTCTCTCTCTCTCCCTCTCTCTCCATCTCTCTCCATCTCTCTCTCTCTCTCTTCTCCTCACACTCTCAGGCTCAAACATGCCAACATCGTGTCTCTGGAAGACATCTTTGAGAGTAAATCCCACCTCTACCTGGTCATGCAGCTGTGAGTATGAACGTGCACACGCGTGTGATGTGTGTGTGTGTGTGTGTGTGTGTGTGTGTGTGTGTGTGTGTGTGTGTGTGTGTGTGTGTGTGTGTGTGTGTGTGTGTGTTTGAAGCTCCTTGTTTGTGGTGTGTCACTCCTAATTAGCCACTGCACACACACACACACACACACAATAACAAACATGTACCATTCACACTCATTAAAGTAATTAGGGAGTTCCCTTTCACCCCCAGAGAGAGAGGGACCTGGAGAGAGAGAGAGAGAGAGAGACCAGGAGAGAGAGAGAGAGAGAAAGAGAGGAAGGGGAAGAGGGGGAGAGAGAGATGGAGAGGGAGAGAGGGAGAGGGAAAGACTGTGGATATGTGAAATATGTGAAACATGCATAAACATTGTCTGGAGTTTTAGGTGAATAAACATGGGATCAAAGTACTCTCACATCCTGTTTGACCGCTTATGGTCACGGCCAAATAATATAGAATATAATAATATAATCATGAGCCTGCTCAGCCAGAGAAAAGATGGTGCTTGGAAAGTGTCAACGCCTCAAAGATGTCATTGAGAAGGAAGAAGGAAGAATAACACAATTGTGTGCAATTATTATGACATGAAAAAATAATAGTCAGTGGGAACATACGGAGAGTGTAAAGGCAAAAAAGAAACCTATTCTCCTCCTCTCTCTACCCCCGTCCATCTTTATATGTTTTGTCCTCGTGTCTTTCGTCACGCGTGGCCTGATCTCATTAGGCCCGCCGGCGTGTGTGTCTCGTCTGGTGCTATTATTGTCCAGGGTGTGTGTGTTGATAGCTAAACTGGTTATGTTTGCGTTAGGCTTTCGCTCTGTGATCTTTGTGGATGAGGCTGGTCCGCTGCCGTGCCCCCTGTCTGGTTTGTTCTCCTTTTAGTGGATGCTGTTGAAGGCAACAACACGTTTAGAGGCCGCCACCTAGTGGCCAACACATGCATTACAATTGAGTGACCAATATTGTGACCAGTGATATGAGATATGAGGCTTATTTTTGCACAAATCGTGCACAATTGTGCTCATGTAGGAGATATGGTTACTATTAGGTAATTTAGTAGATGCTAAATTTAACTAAATAACTTATATAATGACTAAATGTTACAATTTATTCATTCATGAAACAGGTTAAGAGGGGTTAGGCCCCTTCTCTAGGATGCCTACAAGCTATGGAGACATTGGGTATGAGGAATACCTCTGTCTATATACGCTTTGGATTGGCGACACAGCACGATACTAGAGTGAGGTCTAGTTAGGCCAGAATCCGGCACTAACCGAGAGCCTGGGTCCCCTCTCCTGATGCAGGGTTTCTGGCGGGGAGCTGTTTGACCGTATCATAGAGAAGGGCTTCTACACAGAGAAGGATGCCAGCAAACTCATCCAGCAGATCCTAGACGCCGTGAAGTACCTGCACGACATGGGCATCGTCCACCGCGACCTCAAGGTGAGCCGAGAAACCCAGATCCAGACCCAGATCTAGCAAGGGGTCACCAGTCATAACAATACTGTAGTCATTGGGTTGTTCTTCGTGTGCACGTGTACATCTACCTCGTAATTGTTTGCACAGTGAAGCATTAAAACATTTCATTCATTCTCTCTCCAATTGATTTAATGCTCGTGGTTTTGGTCCAAATAGATCATTAGGGCATAATTAGGTCACTCAATTAGCTCACATCAATTGACTCGGTTGATTAGCTGTGCTGGTGAATAATGTTTTGACATATTTGTCCATTTCCACACGGTCTTGGCCCAATGAGGATGTAATTTGGGAGATAATTAGGTCAGATTAATCACCTCAATTGATTCGCTGGCTTAGTGCATCAGATGTAATTACATATAATTGTAGCTAATGACACACGGCCATTGGTACAATTGATTTGACATTTGATGACGTGGACAACAGTGGAAGTTCATTTCTCAACCGTTTTGAGCAAGACGTTTTTATATTGAAGGATTATGATCGACTTATATTACTTATTTATGATCTACTTATATTACTTACGGTATATTATATTTATAGTGTTTTTTATCCCCCTCTGTCTTGGCTTCTCCAATATGGCGGCAACGTTGACGTACAATCCAATCGCCAATGCGTGGCCTGTGTGTATACTGTATATGTCTATGGTTTGACCCACTGGGGAGAGACAGGGAGCGTTGGTAGTCGTAGTGGGTGTGTGTTAGTGAGCCTAACAGTGGATCTGGTTCCTGTTCTGTTCTGTGTGTTCCCCCCCCCCCGGGGCTGCAGCCAGAGAACCTGCTGTACTACAGCATGGACGAGGACTCCAAGATCATGATCAGCGACTTCGGCCTGTCTAAGATCGAGGCGTCTGGCAGCGTCATGTCCACGGCCTGCGGGACGCCCGGATACGTCGGTACGCAGGGCTCACCTTCTGCTGTGTGACTTCTGTGTGTGTGTGTGTGTGTGTGTGTTCATATTTATGTTTATGTTTGCGTTTATGTTTGTGTTTATGTTTGTGTGTGTGTGAGTGTGTGTGTGTGTGTGCCTCTGTTTATGTTCATGTTTATGCTTATGTTTGTGTGTGTGCATGCGTGTGTGTGTGTGTGTGTGTGTGTGTGCATGCGTGTGTTTACGTGTGTGTGTGTGTTTATACTGCAACAATGTGAAGTCGTCAGTCCAGCCCATTATCACCGACCTGTCCGCGTCCTCAGCTCCGGAAGTCTTTGGCTCAGAAGCCCTACAGTAAAGCGGTGGACTGCTGGTCCATAGGAGTCATCGCCTACATACTGTAAGTAAAAGGCACGGCTCTATCAGCGCAGGTCTCTCCTCCTCCCAGGTCCGTCAACACTGCTCCGTCAGTGAGGGTCTGGGTCTGGTCCTCCTCTGGTCTCATGAATACCCCTCCTCCCCCTCCTGTGCTGTTCCAGGCTGTGTGGCTACCCGCCCTTCTACGACGAGAACGACTCCAAGCTGTTTGAGCAGATCCTCAAGGCGGAGTATGAGTTTGACTCCCCGTACTGGGACGACATCTCTGAGTCCGGTAGGAGGAGGGGGACCTGCTGACACTGCACAGCCATTCATGACCGTCATTCAGTCAACTCATGCACCAATAGGCTTTCAATAATTACTATATATGTATATTTATATACAGTATATGGGTTGAACAATATGGTAAAAAAATAAAAGACTGGTACAGGGTCTGTGCCAAACAAACATGTTTTCTAATATCTGGAGGAAAACGTGATGAAAAACATGCAAACATTTCTCATTTCACTGCATATCCTGTATGTGTATGTGACAATTAAACTTCTTGAATCTTGGAAACTTCTTGTTTAGGACAGGGCAACTTTGCAGCACTGCAGAAGAATGTATAATGGTGTTATACGTTTACATTTACACATTTTACCCTCGTAAAGCAGATAAGGCACTTGGCCATATAGCGATTTTGATAATATTGCAATGAATAGTTCAGCCGTAATATATAGTGTATATACGTACACCATAACATAATTAAATACGAAATGCTCTGTAGTGGACAGAAATGTTCTCCTTTAAGCCACTTGGCTTAAAGGAGAACATCACATGATATTTCACTGTGGGTCTGTATGAAATGCAGAATAATATGTTTCCCGTTGTTTCATTTTAACAGCCAAAGACTTCATAGTTCGTCTGATGGAGAAAGACCCAAAGTCACGCTACACCTGTGAACAGGCACTGCAGCACCCATGGTAGAGCGCGCACACATGCACACACACACACTCACACACACATGCACGCGCACACACACCAACACACACACAAAGCCAAACATACATACATACATACACAAATTCACAGAACTTAAGACAGACCCAAACCCCCGACACACACACACACCCCAACAGACACACACACACACACACACCCCAACAGACACACACACACACACACACACACACCCCAACAGACACACACAGACACACACACACAACCCAAGAACACATTGAGAGCGAGAGCATTCACGCAAACACTAACACACACCAGGCGCGAGCGTGTGACTTTGATGTGGGCTTCAACTGTTCTGTGTTCTGTGTTCTGTTTGTTCTGTTGTGCTCTGAAGGATCGCCGGGGACACCGCCCTGGACAAGAACATCCACGAGTCGGTCAGCGCCCAGATCAAGAAGAACTTCGCCAAGAGCAAGTGGAGGGTGAGGCGCCCACAGCTGTGTGCAGTTGTCTCCGGAATCGATTCCCTCTTTAGATTAATTTGATCCTCACCGTGTCGGGGCAACAGTCAAACAATAGAAAATTAGTTGTAGGGCTCTGTAGTGCTCTTGAAGTTAGAAGGGCTTCGTGGTAGTAGTAGTGGTGGTGGTGGTGGTCCGATATAACCGGTGGTGAGACGGTTTCAAGAAATCAGCTCACGTCAGGAAATCAAGAAATCAATTCACCAATCATCAAGGAAGCCAAGCTCGACAAGCACATCTCCAGACGTATTTCTCCATCACCAGTCTTTCCTCTCAGTCCCAATAGTTCACATTTCAAATTAGCGCAAAGCTAAGGTAACGCGTCGCCACCTGTGGATCCGTGTGGTACTACGCGTGATCAGCGGGCTTCGGGTTAATTTTCCTCTCCGTGGCTCCGCAGCAAGCGTTCAACGCCACGGCGGTGGTGCGCCACATGCGACGCCTGCAGCTGGGGACGAGCAGCGAGGGAGCCAACCAGCCCAACCTGCTGCTGCCAGAGGACCAGACAGGTACCGGCACGCCGCCGACACGCCACCCGCCATGCCGGCCGGCAGACGGGGCTCAGATCTGGGTGAACGGGTCATTTCACACGCTCCCGCATTTTTGCATTCATTTTGACCGGTTACGCTGCTGTAGACGGGGATGTGTACGTTGCGTAATCCGTGAACACAAACTCAGCCAGCGATTGTAAACGGTAAAACACACAAAAAAAGAAAACACATAAAATCCTCTTCTGAAAGCTCCATCTTGCCACCCGCAAATGAGTTTGTCTCGTAATGAAACAGGAAACCAGGTGTAACTCCACCCCTTTCAGTTTTGGTTTCCTGCCCAGGGTCTGTGCCATACAACAGTTTGATAAAGGGTTGTCAAGTCATTTTTCCTTGTGGCTTATTTTATTTAACGGTGTATTCTTGCAAAGGTATGTCTGCACATATAAATCCATCATTGTCATCATTTTGACTGGACTGCATTACTTTGGCTTTGAAAAGTGTCTTGAAAAGTGTCTTGCCAAGAGAGCCATGACTTCACTTAACTTAAATAGCATTCTATGTTGTTGTAAGTTATCTTATCTCGCCTCATCTCCCCTCCTCTGCTCTCCTCCCCCAGAGCCCCAGCGCGAGGGCGGCTGCTGCCCGAGTGCCGACAACGGAGCCGCGGACTCCGAGTCCCTGGCCCCCGCCTACCGCTGCCACCCCGCCAGCAGGGTCTGAGCCGCCCCCCGACTGCACCCAGCGGCTCGCCAGGACCGACCCCCAGTGACTCTTCTCTCGTTTTAAACCCCCCACCCTCCCGCCGGGGCGGACCCCTGAGGCGTCTGCCTTTCCCCCCCTCCCCCACGCGGCACGGTGGCAACCTCCCACTGCCGGAGGGGGAGTGGGGGTGGTGGTGGTGATGGTGGTGATGGTGGTGGCGTGGTGGGAGGAGGGGGGGGTAGGGGGGGAGGGGGATAGGCTACGTGTGTCCACTCTTAGGATAAGAAACATGGTATAAAGTGAGGAGGAGGAGGAGGAGGAGGAGGAGATAGGAGACGTGTTGCTGGTGGTGGTGTTGATAGTGATGATGCAGATGCAGATGATGATGGCGACAGTGCTTCAGAAGAGTTGACTTTAAACTTTAAAAGACTGGCCGATAATGAAGGATTAGATGATAGCGGTTGGCGGAGGGGGGGGGGGGGGTTGCATGACGCTCCCCCACCCCTGGTGTATTATGGGTAATTTTGTTTATTCGCAGTAGCAGGACGGCGCTTGTTTCTTTTCGACAGGATTCAGGCGTTTTTAATCGATTCAACACGTCGCTTTTTATTTCACGCCATGATAATGTTTTCCCTCTTTTATTTTGTTTGTGTTCTCATCCCCCCCCCCCTCCCCCCCCCCCACTCTTCATAGAGAGCATTTCACGCTACTGCAGCGGAAAACAAAAAAAAGTGTGTTTTTATGAACGTAGAATACGTCGTCGTCGTCGTCGTCATTTAAAAAGAAAAACCGAGTGTGATGATAGTAGACTGGAGAGAGTGGTTGTAGCGCACCGGTAGAGGCGGTGCTGTCTGACAATCTACAGGGTGCAGTTTAGCGGTGAGTGGTGGTGGTGGTGGTGGTGGTGGTGGTGGTCCAGGCTGTGGCGATCAGGCCTCTTCATTTCTCGACTAACTCGACACGGGGGGATCTAACGTCGTCTACGGTGCCTTTAGGATAAGCGAGTTGTTGTGGGTGATGTGTTTCACTGGTAGCTTCTCAACCATGCTGCTCTTTTTGCAGCATGTATTTTTTATTTGGGGTTTTTATTTCAGATATATAATATATATATATATATATAAAAGATCATTTTCGACTCATCGCTTAGAAAAAGCGTTTTTTTTCTCTCTTGTTTTTTTTGTTGTGGTGGTCCCTCACAAAGGAGGTGGTGTAGTCGGTGGGAGGTTAGACTGGTGTACATACGCTGCCATGGTTGTGATGTCATTGGGTTTCGGGGTAAACCGGACCTTCTCTTTAGAGTAACACTAACAGACTAACGTCGCCAGATGCTTTATTGAAGTCGTCCATTCTGCGCTGAAGTCCCCGGTTCCTTTTCAAAAAGGCCCTTTTCATGACATTATTCAGATTCAAAACAGAGATCTCAGTGTTTCACGTTTCACATCGAGACAGAACCGTTTCACAAAGTCAGGTACCGGGTTTTTCCGCTCGCGTTTCTGAGGCCCGTGGGACTTTTATCCACGATGAGCGTCCATGGATTCTGTAAACCCCAACCAAACTACGACCGGAAGATCCTGGCCATCTCTCCTCCTGGAGTGGAATCACCTCTGCGTCATCCCCTGCTCCACCCGATTGGTTCTCACAGGAATGTTTATTACCGCCCAGAGAACACCGATTAAAGAATGTGAACGTACTTCCCATCGTGTCACATGATCATTCCATCATTCCAATGTCTGTCCTCTGTGTGTGTGTGTGTGTTTTTAGTGTGTGTGTGTGTGTGTGCGTGTTTGTGTGTGTGTGTGTTTTAAATGGTCCGTGTGTGTATGGAACGGGTGGTCCTATGTTAGGAATGAGCTTGTGGTAGCGGTGGTAGCGGTCGTTGACTCATACACTTAGCATTTTATTACATTATTAACCATGTGGACACGAAAACACACAAAAACGTACTTACTCAGCAGTGGCGTGCGTCGTTTTATCTTTAATGGCTCTTAAGGAGACTCCAACAGCGCTTTTTTCGTGAGGGATTATCGCGAGGCATGCAACATGGCGGACTGCCGTGCTCGGGGTCTCGTGATGATGAAGATATTTAGTGTTTGGCGCTGAAACGCGTGTTGATGAGGAGGTTCTGGTTACGGCGGTCTGCTGCTCACACCGGGGTCGCCTTGCCGCGGATGTTATCCCATAAACTCAACACCCTTCGTCAGTAACGAACAACAGCGGTGCCGAGGTCTTCCAGACAAACATTGCGAGTGGACAAAGCAAGATGACGTCTTAATAGAGAACAGACCCCGCACCCGCCCTCACAACTACGGCCATTTTGTCCGAAATCCATCCATCCATCCATCCATCCATCCATTTGCGTCCGCTTATCCGGGGTCGGGTCGCGGTTGGCAGCCGGCTAAGCGGGGCCTCCCCAGGCTTCCTTCTCCCCAGCCACGCTCTCTAGTTCCTCCTGGGAGATCCCGAGGCGTTCCCAGGCCAGACGAGATATATAATCTCTCCAGCGGGTTCTGGGTCGGCCCCGGGGGTCTCCTCCCAGTTGTCCGAAATCACAAACTTGTATTTTTTGTACCAAGCTTTGACAAAAAGCCCAGTTTGGTCCTGATATGTGCATCGTGGACATGAAAGATATTTGGGCGATGCCGGTTCATTAAAAGTGAAAAAACGTTTTGAGGTTTTTAATGGGTCGTGGTAAAAAGTGGTTTTCTCTCTTTTAATTGGGCCAAGCAAGTTAAAAGTAATGCTTCCAAAAACACGTGTTTTTGAGCTTTTTGTTGGACATTGTAATGTTTTCTAGACGCCAATATAACGTGTTCCAGTGAAATGGCTTGTAATCCACGGAGGGTGGGGGGGTGGTCTTGGTGTTTATTCTGACATGTGTTGTGCGTTATTGTGACAAATTAAGCCCGACACGAAACGGGGAGATTGGAAGTGATCGCGGGCCCACGGTCGGCGTGTTCGCCCGACACCGGGGTGACCTCAGCGCGCTTCAACACCGCCGCCGAAGGTCAACGGAGCCAATCAGTAGATTTCATCGAAACCAGACCACGAGCGCGAAGAAATCAGAGTTTCATATGCAGACGCCAGATCTGAAGGTTATATGAATATAAATATAGAAAGTGCAATCTTAGTGCGTACTGTGTGTGTGTGTGTGTGTGAGTTTGTGTGCGCATGTGTGTGTGTGTGTGTGTGTGTGTGTGCAGTACAAAAAAAGTTCAGTTGGATTTGTTTTGCATTGTTTATTGTTTTTTAAAGTACAACGAATCACTCTAATGCTCTATCGCTTGAAACACGTGACGCATTAATATTATATCTAAAATATCATATTTCAAATGACTCCGTACAACTGTAGCGGGCGCAGTACCCGATCACACCAGTAACTTACCAGCTAGAATGGGAGAAACTGCGTTTATTTTTTCCCCCCCCCAGCATGTTCACTCCTCCCCGGGTCAGAAGAAGTTTGGTGGTCAGAGCGACCAAAGAACGACCGTTTTCTAAGACAACGTAATAATTACATTGTTCCTCCGCAGTCATTTCCGTTGCGCAGAGCATACAATTTATGATGATCTTTTTTTCTTATTGGGAGGGAACGGGGCAGCTCTTAAATATGAACTATGGCTTGTTCAGGAATTCATCTCTCCTCCATTTTGACCGTGTTTTTGCTTTTACCGTTTTTATGAACCGCTTGTCGGAAGAAGTACCTTTTAGTCGCCGAGGGGTTATATTGTACGAATGATGATATTTGTACTGTGATGAAATTGCTATTTTTGTGAACGCCGTAGTCGGCTACCGCTCCGACGTGTGCGGATCGATGCAATGAATATTGACTATGGTTCAGTAGCGAAACTTTAAAAAAAAAAAAACCTGTAAGATCTGTAAGTTGAAACGTTGGTGAAGTGTACGCATTAAATTTCCTGTCTATGCATCACGTGTCCGACTGATCTGTCCCGTCTCCGTCTTGTACGCTGACGACGCACCCGGTAGACCCGCTAAACCCAAGGTCATGTGCTCGGGGGGGTCAGCTGAACACATGACCAGGTCACGTGACTTTGAGTGATGTGTGATGACAGCCAGGACTCTTGACGTTCCAGAACATTCCTCACGTCCAGCCCGCTGCCTGCAGGTCTACGCCGCGTTTCCGTTCACTCATGGTCTTGTCTGGACAGCTCTGCTTCCGTCAGTCCGGATGCTGGCCGGTCCGGTCCACGCGGTGCTGATACAGATGCATACGAGAAGGGACTTGGCCGAGCGGTTGAACAGTCCAAGTGGTATCAATATACCACCAACACTGGAGCTACTTCAAACCTTAAGTGCTGCGAGACCACCAACATTTCCCCCAAAAAAGCAGCCGAGTCTGCAGAAAAAGCCCGGGTTCCTTAAGTGCTCTTGCTGAGCGTGTTCCAGTTGAACACACAAGCATGGAGAGAACAGTACGTTGCATACAAGAGATAACGTCTTCCTGATTGTCAAGTCTAGAATGTCTCTCTCTCTCTCCCCCCCCTCCAAACGTTTGTCTCTGTCTCTCCATCCCTCACCCCCTCTCTCTTTATCTCTCCCTCTGTATCTCTCTCCATCTCTCTCTCTCTCCCTCCTGTCTCTATCTCTCCCTCTCTCTCTCTTTGTTTCTCCATCTCTCTGTCTCTCTCCCCCTCCCCACTTTTCTCTCTGTCTCTCTCTCCCTTGCCCCATCTCTCTTTGTCTCTCTCCCTCTCTCAGTATCTCTCTCCTCCCCGTCTCCAGCTCCCCCCCCCCCCACTCCCCCCCCCCACCCCTCTCCAGCCCTAAGGAATGCTGGGTAGTTGAGGCTTGTGGTCTGGCGGGAGGCAGTCGGGCGGTCTACCTCACCCGCGGTCTACCTCAGCCGGGGGCACGGCGGACAGGGTAGCAACGATGCGGTCGGTCAAGCCTGGGGCCCGGGACACAGTCCAACATAACAGGAGTTGAAATTGCAGGGTTTCACCGGGGGGTGGTGGTGGTCATGGGAGAGGGGGGGGGGCTCTGTTTCAGACACGAAGCAGCGGGGAAAGTGGAATGGAATCCTGGGCCGAGGCCGGGCTCAGACCACGGACCCCCGGGAGCAGGACGAGTGTCTGTCCGCGCCGCCGCACAGAACTACTGGAGAACATAAACAGCACACTTTGTGTTCACATCCACACAGCCACCTCTACCTCCACCACCCATCACCACCACCTCCTCTACCACCACCACCTCATAACACCACCACCCTTACCTCCACCACCTCTACCACCACCACCTCTAACACCACCACCCTTACCTCCACCACCACCTCTACTACCACCATCACCACCCCGACCTCCACCACCACCAACCCCCACCAGCTACCACCACCTCTACCACCACCACCACCCCCACCCCCCACCATCAACACCACCCCGACCACCCCCACCAGCCACCCCCACCACAGCCATCACCACCTCTACCACCACCTCTACCACCACCACCACAGGGGAATGATAAATGAAAAGCTTGTGTGTTGTGTCATTAGTTTTCCTCCTCACAAAGTGTGTGTGTGTGTGTCCAGGTTGAATGATAGACTCACATACGTCACACACACACACACACACACACACACACACACTTGCTCCCCCCCCCCCCCCCGGCACCCCCCTGTGGGGTCCTTTCTCACACGTGTTTTCTTTGGTCGCAGCGTGAAGCATAGCATGCAAGACGCCGTTCCATGTGTGTGTGCTTGTTTGTGTGTGTGTTGTGTGTGTTCAGTAGTTCAGTAGGTAGGTCCGGTCAGTAGGTCGGTAGGTCGGTAGGTCGGTAGGTAGGTAGCAGTCGCTGTGAGATTTACAACAAAGTCCACAGACGACGAAGAGAAGGCAGAGTTTGCCGCAACATACCAGGAGCCGCGGTTACACAACACAAAGGTTAAAAGGTCACATTCCCCCTTTTTAATGATCAGGTAGCCGAGTTACCAACCAAGACGTCTCGTTATGACGATGGAGGGCAACGTGAATTTTAAATCTCATGTGAAATCTGCCATCGCTAAGAATAAAGAAAAGAAACGAGGTTATCTTCTCAAGGTTATCTTGTCGTCCACATATCAATCTGTGGCATTTTTGGATTCGCTCATGAAATATACACAAGTAGATATCCGGCTCATTTCCCATGTGTCTGTCACCAGCAGGCTACTACACTACCAGCGTGTGTGTGTGTGTGTGTGTGTGGATAGCGTGGTCCCCGGGTCCCTCCAGCACCGGGGGTCCCTGGAGGTCCACCATGCTGTCTGTCACACCTGCCAGCCTCACACACACACACACACACACACACACACACACACTCGCTTTATTTTCACAGGTTCACTCGTTTTCTTCACACGTCTGTGCTTCCAAGGTGATTTATTAGCGGAGGAAAAGGTGCACACGCCCAGCGGCTGTCCGTCAATGTTCAGGACACGCCGACCTAATAAAAACGGTGTCGTGTTCGTACCATTATTCATATATTTCAAAAACCTAAGTGAAGGGATCAATAAAGGAATGGAAAAAATGTCCGTTGTCAGCGAATACATTTGCGAAACATATTCTAAAAATAAAACTTGGAATTTTGCTCCGTGCAAAATGAAAACCTCATGTGGACGATTTTTTTTTATTGAAGATATCTTGAATGGTGAACGGCGGTATTGGAATAGTGCTGAGGCATGATCACGTGACACAATGTGAACAATGATCCCCTCACACACACACACGCACACACACACACACACACACACACACACACACACGTTTCCTCTTGGTCCACCTCCGTGTGTTCTGGGAGATCTGGGAGCTCTGGGAGAGGCCACAGAGAGACAGACTTCTCCTGTCTGCTCCATCCCTCCTTCACGCGCTGAAGATGAGGAAGAGGAAGAGGAAGAGAACAGCTCTTAATTGATCCCTGAGCGGCCATTCTGCCCCCGCGGGAAATAATAGTCTGCGCTTCATCAATGTTAGCCGTTGCTTCACCGCCTGTGCCGACACGGACCAACCTTAATCTGTCTTCCAACGTTATCATTTACATTCTCATGAGTTATGAGCTCCAGGAACCATCACAGCCGAGGTTCTGTGCACTGTGCTCACTCCCACTGCAGGGCGAATGAACTCTCACGTCTTAATAATAGGGTCGCATATTGAAAAACGTTCGGAAAAGTGAATGACTGTAGTTAATGCTGGGCTACATAAAAGATTCATTGATACATTAGGGTGCTTGTGGAATATTAAATATGAATTCCTAATAAGAGCATAATAGTATTTTTGTGCCCGGCCTGGATCCATTCATTCTACTTTTATGTATAGTGCTTCAATTGATAAACTCCTTGGCGTCCGAGCTCCTTCCCATGTCATGAGACACCGTCTTGCATGGCGAGGGGACAAGAGTTAAAGTGCCTGGCTCGAGAGCTCCTCAACCCTCGAACAGTAGATTGAAACCAGCAGCCCTCTGGTTGCCAGACACACACCGGTCTACATCCTATGGCACCGCCTGAACAATATGTCAATAAAATTATGTCATGCAAAACATGAAACAAAGAACCTTTGTGTGTTGTGTGTGTGTGTGTGTGTGGTTGTGTGTGTGCACATATGTGTGTGTGTGTGTGTCTTGTCACCATGCATGGTGCTTTCCCGCCCCCCCCCCCCCCCCACCCTTACCCGACTTGAGCTCAAAAAGCTGGTTCAGCTCCTAAAAATAATCTAATCCCAAAGTAGCTGGAGGAGTCAGGAAAACTGGACAACATCCAATAAGGAAAAACTTGCTCACTAATGATTTTAGTCTGTTTTTCCCTTTTTCGGTCCCAAGAAAATAGCTGGCCAAGTATTATCTGGCATTTAATAAAAACCATATCCCCATTCTCCATAGAATGAGAAGGAATCTCGGTAATTAGACACAATTAGTGTCTAATTACTGTGTGTGTGTGTCTGTGTGAGAGAGAGAGAGAGAGAGCATGTGTGTGTGTATGTGCAGGTGTGCAAGTGTATGTGTACGTGAGATTCTTAGTGTGTGACGCACACTGTGTGAGTATATGTGTGAGCATGTGTGTGTGTGTGTGTGTGTGTGTGTGTCTCCATGCATGCATGCATCCGTGTGTGTGTGTGTGTGTGTGTGTGTGTGGGTCCATACATGCGTGCATCCGTGTGTGTGTGTGTGTGTGTGTGTGTGTGGGTCCATACATGTGTGCATCCGTGTGTGTGTGTGTGTGTCTCCATGCATGCATGCATCCGTGTGTGTGTGTGTGTGTGTGTCTCCATGCATGCATGCATCCGTGTGTGTGTGTGTGTGTGTGTGTGTGTGTGTGTCTCCATACATGCATGCATCCGTGTGTGTGTGTGTGTGTGTGTGTGTCTTCACTATGCCGTCAAAAACAGCAGTCCTATCATCATGCGCTGGGCTCCTCCACCCATCTCCACCCTGGCCACAGAGACAAACCAAAGCCTTTCCACATCCAGCCGAGCCCAATCAGGTCCCTCCGCCGCAGGGCTCCGCCTCCCTAAACCCACCAGCCGGCTCCATCCTCCCCACCACCACACTGTCCACTGTCCCTCTCATCCCAACTGCTTCTCCCTGGAGGAGAGCAGAGATCCACCCACTAACCCTGACTCCATGTCCCCTGGAGGAGAGCAGAGATCCACTAAAAACATCACATCATTCCATTCCAGATGCATGCTGTTTTCCCCCGACCACAAAACACACATTGATCTGTGCGTATGTGCGTGTGTGTGTGTGTGTGTGTGTGTGTGTGTGTGTGTGTGTGTGTGTGTGTGTGTGCGTGTGTGTGTGTGTGTGTGTGTGTGTCTCTCTCTCTGTCAAAGAATTGACACCAACGGCGTAACTGTGAATTATCTCGAAGCAACGTGTTCGAGGCAAATGTTCCGCGCTGACCTACGCTTCGTGTAAAGCGTTCGTACGTGTTGTTATGTTATGTATGTTATATGTATACGTGTTATGTTATGTATGTTATATGTACATACGGAGCACATGTTGCATGTGGGGGTACACATACACACATGTAAGGAGACCCCCAGCCTCCGAACAATCACTCCAGAGCACTGTAAACATCCTGCATGGAAAATACGGCCACCGAGTACAACCGACAGAGGGGGGGGGGGGGTTGGTGTTGGTGGTGGTGGTGGTGGTGGTGGTGGGGGGTGGGGGGGGGGACCGGCACAATGCTCCACCGCTAACTGCAAACACATGCCACCAAATTCTTGCTCTTTGTCTCGTGGACACAACACAACGTGGCTGAGAGGAACCACGTAGTCTTGCGACAGAGAGAGAGAGACACGCAAGGAGAGGTGACTACAGGCGGCGGGGGAAGAAGAAGAGTCTTGTTTTAAAGTGAATAAAAAAAAGACTTCTTTAGTTCCCAGTAGGATACACAACGGTACAGTCAGTTCGTGTGTTGCTCTCTCTCCCAGCATCGGCGCCGCGTCACTTGGAGCGGCATCATGGGTAAAGCCGCAGAACAAACAGGCGAAAGGCAGCTGGACACGCAATGAAAGAATATTTACAATCTTACTAATTGTTTGGAGTCGTTTTAGAATTGACGTTGAGAACAATACTGCAGGAAGTGAATGGGGAGTAAGCATTCCACTGTGCTTGTTACATACGGCAATAAAGGAATCTTGAATCTTGAATCGACCCGGATAAATAAAACGCCTTCGACGATCGTTCATGGTTCATACACAGTATTGGACTCCAGACTCATGATCTCTCGCGGCACCATAGGTGGGGATTGTGAAGACGAATCCCAAAATTCGCAAAAAAAAAGACTTCGGTCTGTTCAGCCCCGGTCGTGCAGCGGAGAAAAGGAAAAGCGCTCGCCAGGCGCCGCCGGCGGCAGCATACCACGACGCCACATAGCGCAGGGCTCGTGAACTGGGGACCCGCGCGCCCGAGCGCCAACATGATGTACAGTACGTCCCCCCCCCCCCCCCCCCCCCCCTCCTTTGAGGTTTCAGACCTCAACACACTCTCTGAGACACAGTCACAGTCTGAGAGCAAGCAAGGCGTATGGTATTATGATTAGTGTTCTACGCCAGCGGTCTTTGGGGGATGAGGGGAAGGGGGGGGCCGGGGGGGTCGGGGGGGGGTCGGGGGGGTCAATGTCTTGGAGCAGACGGAGACTCGCAATGATGAAAACTCATCAGACGTGGCACCGGCTCCGCTCACGTCCCCGTTTCGCTTCTCGGGAACGCGGGCGGAAATGTTCCGTATTGAACTGGTTAGTAGTGGTGGTGGTGGGTGGTGGAGGTGGTGGTGGTGGGACTTATTCGCTGTGTAAGCTGCCTCTCTCACCTCATTCTCACACTTCTTACATCATGTGCTTCACTGGTTCCATATGGTAAGCGTCCAAGTTAAGTGTCGATGCCCCAGATTCCGGGACATGTCCGGGACGTTATTTACATTGTTCCGATAAGGAAATGATGGATTGGAGCACTGCCGTGTAATTATGCATTCCTCACATTCATCCCTCAAAGAAAAAAGAACCCTAAATTGAAGCTTTCCCAGCGGCCTGCTCGCCAAGCGTGTCTGAAAGCGGTTTTCGGAGACGGACGCAGCCATGCCAAGCGCTGTCACAGAGTGCACGTCTCCATTGTACTTCTACATCATAGGGCGACTGATTAAAAACACAAAGAGCAAATCTCCCGGGCTTTGCCGGAAAAACCGCTTGGCTCTCTCGACGCGCGGCTAACTTCCAACAGATCACAGGTCCGAGGCCCGGGAGCGGGAAGGCCGTGCCCGACGCCTGATGCCTCTAAGTGCGCTTAGCTTTTCCCGCATTCCCGTGACTTTTGAAAAGCAAAGGAACATTAAACTAGAAGCTGACAACATCGACAAACACGGGAACCGCGTGAGTGACGTCGGTTCCTACCACGGGCCCCCGAGCGATCGGTTGGGTCAGCGGACACATCGGGACTACAACTGATAAAACGTTACGTTAAACGGAACACGGAGCACAGTGGAGACAAATAAACCGTAACCGCGATTATCTCCCCCCCCCCCCCCCCCCCCCCACTGGAAGGGAGGGTCCCGCCGCACCTCACATCTGCTTAGCACATTGGGTCGCGCGCGGAGGTTTATGTTAGCGAAGCATTGTGTGTATATCATCCTTGGCCCGCCTCCCGCGCCGTTTGACAAATGGCTGCAGGCGAGCATGTCTGATGAGTACAACCTCAGAGAGAAGAATGAGAGTTGAAACGCTTTTTCTTTCAAGACTCAAGCCTGTTTTGGGGGGTTTGTTTTTTTTCCGCGGACGTATATATAAACGCCGCCCGTCTGCGTGATGACGACGGTCATTAAAGCGAGAACGTTGATAGAAGTGGAAATGCGCGTGTTTGTTTCTGAGTCCATTCTGTATTCGTCCGCCGTCGCGCTTCGCTCCCACTCCCGCGTTTATGATGCACGGCGACACATGGAAGGAGTTACGTTGTGTTTTCTCCTGGAGATTGCGTTAAACTCCGTCTGCCAACTTTGTTTCACGTTCAAAACGCGCCAGTGAGCAAACTGTGTCTGGCCAAACAGAAAGAACAACTCCAGAGAGAGGGACTCCACAACAAAAACAAATAAAAGTTTATGCACCAAGATTTATTTTGGACTTCGCGCCGGTTTAGCGTCGATTTATTAGTATTCTGGTTCACTTTGATTCATTAGCCTTTCAGCGTCATTGAAAATGTAGTTTTCAGAAAACATGACTCCTGTGAAATCATGTGTGAAACTTCTAGTGTTCACTTGACTTCACTTATTCACTCATTCAGAAAAATGCCGACGTTGATTGTTCTGTGTTATCATCTGCAACACTCCTCGTACTGATATGTTAATATATTTATATATGTATATATTTAAATTCTTAATAGAAAGCATTGGGACATGCAGTGTGCATTCCTGGTGATGGAATACTAACACAGGATGATGAACACCATCAACTGGTTGTTCTGTAGGCTAATTCAGACTTACCATACATAGTTGTGAGCGCTTGACTCCCAGCCGAAGCGCATTCACACTGTACACTGTTCCTGTCCTTGAGCACACAAACATTAAAGGTGCAAATTGATATAATTGATGACATTCAGCCAGTAGGTGTCACCCTCCCACTCCCCCTCCCCCACCACAGTAATGGTGGCCAGTTCGTTGCACAACTCGCATATTTCATGCAGTGGAAGTGAGACGGAGACAGACTCAGTCAACTGATGAATCCTTTGTGGTGGCGTCGTGAGTTTATGTTGAAACAGTAGCTGTAGGTTCAGGTTACTTTGTGCGGTGGTGGTTTTTTCAGCACCCGTCAACATTTTTTAAATGATGATAGTTTTATTTTCAAGAAAAGCGCGACATTTATCCTGCAAGCTCAGTGATCTCTGATCTTATTTTATTATTCGTTTTCATAAACATTTTCAATTGCTCAAAAATCAATTGCACCTTTAACCTCCCTCTGAAAAAAGTGTCAGCTACGTACTGAAACTAAAGAGTAATCAATAGGAACTAGAAAAGTGGTTGGATGTTCAGAATCCTCTGGCAACCCCAGAACTATTATCTTCATTGTGTGACTTTACTTTATGTGTTTTACCTTTTGAACCTTTTGAAGGTTTTTCGATGGTACATATAATTACTAAGGTCAATTAATTAGTCAGTGTAATTTATATTTATTAATACGGAACAATAAACCAACACACTAGGTATCTCAAAGCAAACCAGATGCTTGTAAAAAAACCATCTGATTAATTTGACTAATCACACAATGGCCATTATTGTATTTGAGTGCTCAGCACCGTATTTTAATAAGAAATCATTCAGTCTCACTTGCAAAAAAACCACTGATAAAACAGAAAAGAATGTCTTCCCTGGATAAGAATGAAAACAATATGTACAGTAACCGACGCACCACATCGGCTGTGGGTAAAGACCTCTCGTAACTCCAGAAACGATTACATATGAAAATATTGATGGAGATTGTTTAGCAAATCATACCCACTAAATAGTAAAGCATTAAATGAATGACAGCGTTGCAAACTACAGCGACCACGGGCACCTTAACTGGACAAGCACAAGTTGAGAAAGTTGGAGTCATGTTGTAACGTCTGATTTTAGTCACGCCGTCTGATTTCACTGATTTAACTGATTTCACTGAGTTCACATCCACAATGAGGTGAACGCATTAAATGTTCAGAAATGTAGCGCGGATTTTGATCCCCCAACTGAAACATCTCGGGATTTTGTACAAATGCTAACACGACATAACATACAATGTGTCCAGCACAGAAAATAACCATGCATGTAAATCTTTAAAATAAAAAATAAAAAAAGGACTATATTCCAATTCCAATGCAATTCCAACGACGTCCAAATCCTTCTCAAACACGCAATCTGCCCGCTGGGGACTCTTACTTTGAAGTTCAGTCATGGCTCCATCCTCTAAGAAATGTTAACAATATTGGTATGTTTACAACATAACAGTACATAATGAAATAATAATAATGATTACCTTGACATATTTTTGCATTAGTGAATCTGACTACAAAATGATGCGAGTAAAAGCGAAAGCAACGTAAGTATAAGAATATAAAATAGAGACTTGTGAGTCATGTCATGGACGATCAACAAAGGAGAACCAATATGGTTTCATTTCCCATATCATGTTATTGGAAATGAATCGGCTGAGCCTCACAAAATCAATAGCAAGTGGTTAGCAAACGTATTCATCTGGCCGAACGCATGGACGCCGCTCAGCATCGCATTATATAACATATCCCCCAGTGTCTGTCTTAAGATATCTACGATGCTATGTGACAGGCAGAGACACAGACACAGCCCACAGGACAGGGGTTGAGTATACGAAACTACCATAAGTGTGTGTGTGTGTGTGTGTGTGTGTGTGTGTGTGTGTGTGTGTGTGTGTGTGTGGCGCTTCAGTCCCTTATCTTCTTGGCGAGGGCCTTCTTGAGCGCCGGGGTCTTCCGGCCCTGGCTGGTGTCCTGCTGCGGGTTGGCCGGCTGGCCCGCGGGCGGCCGCTCGGCGTCGTACAGCTGCTTCAGGCTGAGGCTCTGCTGCTCCTTGGTGGTGGAGGCGGCGGCGGAGGAGGAGGAGGTGTCTCGCCTGGCCTGCCGCAGCAGTCGCTTCATGGTCTTCACCTTCTCCCGCAGGTGTCCGTTGGCCTTCTCCAGCACGCGCACCTTCTGCGAGAGGGTCCTCACCTGCTCCTCCTCCTCGAACAGGGCCTTCTGCACCGCCGAGCACAGCAGCTGGAGGGTTGGGGGGGGAGAGAACCAAGAGCCATCACGTTTGATTCCGTCACCGCGTTTTGATCCACGCGGGTTCACGACTGGACCGACCCAATTACGGCTGCGCTCCCCCGATTCATAAATCAAAATGACAGCAGACGGCTGAAGTGTAGCCTCGCGGCGGACCAATGGAAATGTTGAATTAACCCTCGGCGTGTAATTAATTCATGTAAAGTGAATGTTTGTGTTAGTCTGGTGACCCCGCACATTTTCATTAATCATGCAAGAGCTTGCGCATTAATCATCGGCGAGGATGACGTACTGTACGCTGACAGGCTGGCATCCGGCCCCCCCGGCCCCCCCGAAAGATCACAGCGGCTGCCAGTCCAACGCTAGCCGGACATTCACTTACGGAATGTTCTTTTGGGCCGAGGACCAATCACAACACGGCACAAACCCCCCGATCCTATTCCCCCACGCTGGGAACAACTGAGATGCTCCGTCTTTGTATCTCTCTCGCTCGAGCATCGGAGCGAATCTAAAGTCGAAGGCCGTCGTCAAAACACATCGCTTGATCGGAATCGGAGGTCCGCTTGATTGTTACGCAACATAATTTATTTCATCATTAAAGACGACGCGAAACGCTGCCCGTGTCGCGTGAATGAAAATGTGCGTTTCTCGAGTCTAAAAGATCTCGATGCGTCGCTTTCCGGACGGGTGGAAGCGGGGCCAGGTCGGTTCTGAACGCACGGCCGTCTCTCGGCTGAGTGTGGATTTCCTTCTCCGTGCCCAGTGCTTCCACATGGGCCAGAATGAAGCGTAACAGTAAATGTGACTTGTATAACCGCGGGACGGCTTTGAGGAAATGTTAAAAATGTGCGCGCCGGCTGCCTCCTCGCAACTGCTGGTTAGCATATTAGCACTTACACTGTATTTTTTTTTTTCTACCTCGCCTGCTCACACGTGCTATTACTTCTCTAACCTATAAAGTCTAACCTCCGTGTAAGCGATCGCACAACACTCAAGAGGCAGTCTATTTCCAAGGGGAGAATTCCTGTTTGTTAGCACAGGAACCCGGCACGGGACGCTGGGTGTTCTTCGGGGGCACAGGTTTGAGTTTCATTCGAACGGGGGACATCTCCAGATGGTTCCTATTTCCACGTCTACCCTGATGTATTTTCACTCTAAGCTCCTGTGTGGACAAATACTTGGGTAATTGGCCTTGGAGGAAGCCCAGAGACGAAAGCCTGAGACGCCGTATAGAAATATAGCATAGAGAGGCCTCGACGTCTCAGCACACGCATCCTTTGTTAAGCTTTACGTTTTCGGCGAGGACATCGTTATCGCTTCTCCAACTACAGCGACTAAGGCTCCGTGTCCACATACTGCCGCCTTTTTCTGAGCCTTTTTTATAATTTTTATGTACTTTCCTTTCTCATGGATGTATCGATGTTAAGCTAGGAGCTATGGGGGGCAACGTGGTTCATTGTCATAGAAACAGTAAACAGTAAGCACGGAGACGCGGTTGACTTTTTGTTTTTTCCACAAGGCTTCATCCGTCGCTGCCCAGAGCCCAGCCAGCGTGTTTATGACAGAAAAAGGCGATTTGTGGACACGAAGGAAACAAGGAAGGGAATAATACACTGAGCATCGCCATGACTACAGATGATGCTTCTTGCTGTTGTAGCACAACGGCACAACGGCAACGACAGCTCCAAAGCGAAAATAGGTTGCCATGGCGCCCGTGACACTGAAGAACAGGAATCGGAAGCGCAGAATCGATCCGTCACCCGAACAATAATCTGGAATGAATCGATTTTTAAACTCAACCGAACATCAAGAACTCATCAGGCGGACGGGAAAAGCAGTCAACGAGCGCCAGTCGCGTTTGCTGGACAAGTGACTCAGCCGTATGACTAAGATGGTTTGCAGGGGTTGTTGTGGAGCGGCGCCAGACAGCCCTTGATTTGTCATTGTTGT
>PIJE02000798.1:8077-33077 GCA_002895965.2 Coryphaenoides rupestris | reverse complement strand
TTGCACACAACACACATTTCCCATGACTCAACAGAAAATATTTGTACGATACAGAAACCACTTGTGGGATTTCCACGCCACATTCATAAACACGCGATATCTTTCTTCTTAATCTGCTTTAAGTTGATGTTTGGCTTCCTATGGCTCCGCTCACCTCCTGCCACGGCTCCTCGTCTCAAGGGAGTCAATTACAGACTCACAGGAGGCAGCAGCAGACAGACCGAGGCCTCCTTCGCCGTCACGGTCGGCCGGGAGATCCCGACAGTGTGTGTTTTCCTCCATACTTCAGTCTGACCGACTCGGTCCCGGCTGCCGCTTCGTCGTCGTTTTTTATTTTTTTTTTCACATCAAGTGATTGATGGGGGAAAGTTATTTTGGTCTGGGACGCTGTTGTCGGGCTTATTTTATGCCAGGAAATGGAAGTCACTGGAGATTACACAGCGCAGTGATTCAACGTTGACTCGTTGATCCAAGGGCCGAATCCCAATGTTGCAAATGAAAACAGTAAAACACTCAAAAGCGTAAGCCTGTAGTTTTCATACTTTCTTTTGACAATTTGTTTTAACTGTCTTGCCGACTAAAAGCGAATATCAAAAAAAAAAAAGACGTTTTCTTGGGACTGGTTGATTTAAGTGGACGCTGGCTTCTCGATGCGTGCTGAGTTTACTATGTCTGTCCTCATTGCCTTTGGTAATCTCTTTTATCAAAAGCGAATTTGCAGTTAAGTTAAGATAAACGGAATTAATGGAGGAGCAGGCGTAGCTGGGAGGCCTACAGGCAATCTGGGTGGGTTGCGGGGGGGGGGGGGGGGTTTGGCTGGGACTCAAACACCCTTTCACCCTTCGCTATCCCGCCTTCTTTAATGGTGACAACCGAGCCTGTTCCACACACTAATCATCACACCGGACCCGTCATGGTGCACATACTCGTCCTACAACCATGACCAGAGAGCCCCATCGTTCCCACCCGTGTGTGCATGCATGTGAATGCGTGTCCGTCTGAGCGGCCGTTGCCTCTTCCTATTTCTCTTGGCTGTTGTGCGCGCCCCACCGTGGGACTCCAGTGAAAGATTAGCTCCCCGGGTTGAGGACGGACTGTGAGAGTCTTGGCCGGCTCGTCGTGTATTGGAGAGGAACCGAGCAGCAGAAGACATGTCTGCGGTAATAGCTCTACGGGTTCAGACATCAACGTTTGGAGCGGAGGACTTGTGTCTGGACGCTGGTGCCTGAGGGAGGAGCAAGAGGCCACGCTATCCACGTCCGTCATCGGCGGGCTAACACTTCTTGAGTGTGGATTCTTCCAGCCTCACATCCAAGCCGCCTGCAAGCTCTGTAATTATGCAGGCTGGGATGCATTAGAGGTTTTCCTGTGGAAAGCGCTTGGTCCCGAGCCACACAAGAACAAATAAAGCAAATTGAAAGATGACAAGATGCTGTCGTGTTTGTGTATAACAAACAACGCCTCGCCTAAAACAGCTACCAAATCTATCAAAGATTAAACAAGACAAATGTGCTGTTGTGGTGGATAGGCTACAGCTATGAGAGACGGTTCCTTTGTCAGACCTTCCTGCCCCCCATCACCGCTACTACCATCATTAAGACGCTTTCACTTCTAGAAGTGGGGCTTTAGTTAAGCAGGGGTAGGGCCGATGCAACTCTGCTGCGGGACACACATGCCATTACCATAAGCTCCCTACACACCAACTAATCATGGCAGCCAGATGTTTGGAGACGTTGCAGAAAACGTTGCAGGAAAAAAAAAGAAAAAAAAGAAACTGGGCAATCATCATGATGATGAACATAATTGTGAAGGTGTTTAGACATTTAACTGCATAAGACAGTTAAATGTCTTACGCTGAAACACATGATAAAAGGTGTTTCAGCGTAAGACATTTAACTTTGACTAAATGTTTAAACCAGCTTTGCACATTCAGATTCTGATATCTTTATTGATGGAGAGAGAGAATCAGCATCAACATAAGTTTCTTTCAGAACAAAATGTGGCCCACGCAAGGGTCAGGGTCAGGGTCAGGGTTAAGTTAGGGTTATGGTTATGGTTAGGGGTTAGAGGTTAGGGGGTCAGAGAGGGGGGGAAAGGAAGGGGGGGGGGGGTGGGTTAGGTGTTATCTCTTACCTGAGGAACAAATAATAGGAGTTGTTCTCCGTGACGCTGTAGGTGAAGCAGGGGAAGTAGCCGAGGCCCGTGACGTTGAAGCGGGAGCCGGCGGGCACCTCCAGCATGCTGCCCCACGCCTGGTCGCACAGCAGCTCTATCTCCGCGGTGTACAGCAGGTCGGCGTCGTGCTGCCACGGCAGGTGGTTGTACACGTTGTACGCCTCGCGGTGCAGCGCCAGCACCCGCGCGAACACGATGATCTCCGCCAGCTCCGCGCGGCACGCCTCGGTCTGCGGCCGCCAGTCGTGCGGCAGCTGGCAGGCCAGGGCGACGTCGAAAGCCGCCGCCGCCGCGATGCACGTCAACGTGACGAGCCACATCTTTAAGGGGGTGATGATGGGTAGTGTGTGTGTGGGGGGAAAAAAGAAAAAAAGTGTGCGCAAAGTGGGGATGGTGCGTAAAGCGGTGCGTAAAACGGTGCGTAAAAGGTCTCTGCAAGGCGACCCCGCGGGCTTCCTATGCCACACGCCGGCGCTTAATCAACAGAAAGAAGCCGGGAATCAAGGAAGGAGGGATGTAAGTGGGGTCCCTTCCTTTGTCTTCCTTCCTTCACCGCACTATACATTCAGTGTGTGCGGCCAGAGGGCCCGATGACGCCATCCAGCATCCTCTCAGGTCCGTGCGTCTTGGACACAATTGGTGGCATGTTTCTGATGTTTCTGATCAAATGATGTAGTCCACCGGTGCTCGAAAGCTTCCCCACCACCCCCCAAAAAAAAACACTCCGCTGTGTGCTATCAGGGAGGCGCTTTACTGTGATGTCTGTGAAATGAGAATGAGTTTGAAGTCACTCTTTCTTATCCCTTTCAAAAGATAGACGTGAAAAAAACACACAACACATGAAACGGAGTTGGCGGAGCAGGCATTACAAAAAAACAATGAAGACCTTTGGCGCCTCCTTGTGGCAATACGATAAAGTCGCACACAGGTGCCGGGCCACCCACAACCCCCGACCCCCCCCCCCTTGCACCACCCCTTGACCAATCAGAGCAGGATGTGTGTCGATCCAAACTTTCTAATTGGAACACTGACCAATGAGAGCAGGAGGTGTGTCAATCAAAACGTTTCTAATTGGAACACTGACCAATGAGAGCAGGAGGTGTGTCAATCAAAACGTTCTAATTGGAACACTGACCAATGAGGCAGGAGGTGTATCAATCAAACTTTCTAATTGGAACACTGACCAATGAGAGCAGGGAGGTGTATCAATCAAAACGTTCTGAATTGGAACACTGACCAATGAGAGCAGGAGGTGGTGGTCAATCAAAACGTTCTAATTGGAACACTGACCAATGAGAGCAGGAGGTGTATCAATCAAAACGTTCTAATTGGAACACTGACCAATTGAGAGAAGGTGTATCAATCAAAATGTCTTGAAGCTGCCACTTGCTTCATCTTTGGGTCGCATATCCACCATGGAGAGCGGTCGATGTCGTCTCTGCAGTGAGGTGCTCTTGATATTTCATAGATTTACTACATCCATCCATCCATCCATCCATCCATCCGTCGTCGAGTGAATCTTATGTGTATTATTTTGTGTGTTTTGTTCAATACGTTAGCCTAACATTCGAGTCGGTGTGACCTTTAAATGCCGTGCCGATAAGGTTGCTAGCTACCCAGTGTGCTAGCTGGTAAATCCTACTGATATTTATGGCGTCACCTGTAAAATATTGTTTCTCAGCCACGTGTCTGCAACATGTTCTACTATCGACCAAAAAAAGATCAACAGCTCACCAAAGTCGCTAAGTACAGACACCTAAAAAACATGTAAAATAGATTATTTGGGAGAAAAAGTCGGGAGAGTCTCACCCAAAAAATCCCATGATGCATTATGCTGTACAAGACCTAATCAATGGATGTAATTAGTGTGTACTGCATACGGCCTGACACGTATCTCTCTCTATATAAAAACTGATGAATAATGTAATTGCATTTGATGTAAAACACAGGTCATTTAAGATGACTGTTGCTGCATGCGTTAAACATATTTAGACATGTTGGCTTCCCACAGCCAGAACATTGGTGAACATTGCAAGATCCTACAGAAATGTTTTAGCTCGCACATGTGAGGTGAATAACTACCATGCATTGGATGGAGAATGCAGTGAACCTGTGCTGACTGGATGTTGTGTTGATCTCCTGATGGAGGATGCCAGCCAGGCCTTACATGTGCTTTTCCATGGGGACACTGGCTTTGGAAGGGTGGGTGAAAGCAAGCAGACCGGCTGCAGAGGAGAGCTGCTGTCCAGAGTGACTGCTCTGGTGACCTGAAGAAGGCAGAAGTGACCTCAACAAAACGGATGTGAGTGTATGAGTAGATGGATGGATATAGGTGGACATTATGGTCTTTATAGTCCTGTAGGGAAAATCTTTTTCACAGCATGTACATAGATAACAATGACATATATACGTGTTAGTGTGTACACTATTAGTGTGACATGTATACACATGTTAGTGTAACATGTAAACACATCGTAGATCCTGAGGCTGAAGTTTATCTGCCATACAGTAGACAGGAGCACGCCATTGTTTTGTAGTTCGGCCTCTGCCCTCTAGAGGCCTCCAAAACCCCACCAACTATGGCCTCCTCCTGTCTCCATGTTGTTCATCCACAGGTGGCCTCTACATTCTTATCTCTTGCTTGTTGTCTTTGTGGACATTTGTTTTGGAATGTAATTCCTATACAGCCATTCATCCATTTTATTTGTCGAGTTGTTTTGTTGTCCTTCAGACCACGGTAGTAATGCATGATAAATCACTTATTTTGTGATTAACTAATTAAAAAGGGAACAATGAAATCAGAATAATATTGACGCAACATTCTCATTAGCATTAGATTAATATGGTCCTGCTGTGGGGATGTTCTCGTGTTAGACCAAAACACTGGTCTAATTTTAATCAGGACCAGAACTTGCAACTGATCTTAATCTAAATATCTTTTAAATAGAAACTTCTTTATAATGAAAATCTGCTAAATGAGTCTTAATGCCGAAACCCGGGATCGAACCAGAGACCTTTAGATCTTCAGTCTAACGCTCTCCCAAACTGAGCTATTTCGGCTCAGGCTCAGCAGCCACCAGAGGGCGCTGTTTGCAAAGAGTTGACGTCACTATGGAAGTATGGAACTCATAAAACATATACTGTACATTAATCACATGACAGGCTGTATTCTGTATTCATTTTCACAATATTTGACTTGGTGTGTCTTGATCTGACATTCTTCAGTGTTGGGTTTAGTGAACGTCTTCTCGGCCTTCAAAGATTTATTGATGCAGCCTACAGCCATGGGCCCAGAATTGATTGATTTGTTGCAGAACAGACAGGCCCACCCCGGAACACCTCCAGTGTACACTTGAATGGTTGGTTCAGACTCGTCCTCACCAGTTGGTCGCCGTGTGGTGACCGATTGCCAGACGTGCAAGTGGGGTGAACGCTGTGGTCCAGGAGAGCTGATCTGGGCCATGGATTTGCGTCATCCCCATTGAAACCTGAGTGAATGGCCCAGGGGGCTCTGGTGGCGGTGGTGTGCCGGCCAAGCAGGGCTGTGATAATGGACACGAAGGTAGAAAATGTTCTGGTTCTGAAGACGCGGGCAAGAAGTGCAACAAAAGTGTGCACGTGTGTGTGTGTGTGTGTGTGTGTGTGTGTGAAGACATGACACATCTGACTCATGCAGTTCAATAAACAACCTGATTCCGGAACACAATGCTTCCTCCGGTGTGTCCGGTATGGATTGCTAGATGCGCCATCAAATCAGCTGCAGCTGAGACCGCACTGGCCAGTCCGCGGGGACTTCTGCACACAGGTGGCACTCCGGTCAGGACAGCCAGTTGGACGGGGTGTTGTTGTTGTTGCTCTTATTTATGGGATCTCCATTGAGTCGTGTTCCAGTTCAGTTCCAAGCAGCCCCCACAGGAAGACCAGTAAACAAGCAACAAGCACTCGTCGCAGGGTTGCATAACTGAGGTGACTTCTACAAGAACAAATGTTCTCCTTCTTAATGTCCTGTTCTGCCACGCTGAGTCTGCTTAATTGTAGAACCGTGTCAGTTACTCAACAAAGACAGACCAGACGAATGGCATTATAATTAGATAAAGAGTAATTCAGCTCAATTGGCACGGGCCAATCGACAGCAGTTTGGTGGTTCGCCGGGCGGCTGTTTCTGGAAATAAATAGATCGCATTCAAACAACGGCAAACAAAGCAATCCTTCACCCAACGCCTGAGGTGATTCATAAGTTCACAATTTTCTTTCAGGACATTTTTGCCAAGAGCAACGCTCCGACAAATATGTCCGAAAGCTCCAACAACGATCCGGTGATTTACAATTAATACTAATGCACTCAAAACAACTTGTGTGAATAATATTTTCTCCTGCACTTTCAGACTCGTCAACACAGCAGTCAATCACGAAACAAACAAGAAAGGCTCCATGACTGGCGCGCAGCCATAATGTACAAGGACAACACGTGACCTCTGCCTATTGTGTTGTCTTTGTGGGACCAAAGGGAAGCATTGTGCGCCCGGTCCGCCGGAGAGAGTAGAAACTCAGGAGCCCACTCACTGCGGCCAGAACCAGCTCTCGTACTGACAGTAGGAGGCTTGTTCGGGGCTCCCTGTGCAGTGGGGGGACGGGGTCATTAATTGGCTCCTTTGACGCAGCGCAACAATGCACTTCTGACCCTTTTAAATGCCTTCGTGCGGATATGTACGTCAGCCGAGAAAGCGTTTCGTGATTGGTGAATTGTTTCACTGTTTTCTCAGAACACTGTCCAATCCACAGCCTCATATGCATATTGTTGACTGTTGAGTTGCTCTGTCCTGCTCCTACAAATCAAATATGTCCACATTGCAAATAGGCCTACATGTTTACTTTTGAATTTGTTGCTCACCTCATTTGAAATTCTGCTTGCGGATCATTTTGTCAATATCTGTGAATGATCCATCTGTATCTCTAAATTGTCCTGTTTGTGATATATTTATGCATATGTATGTGTCGTCGTTTTTTGCAAAAAAAAGATTTAGATCTCAGTGAGACAAAGAAATGAAAACAAAGTGAGATATCTGGAAGGTTTCCTCCTCCTGTGTCAAGTTGTAACCTGTAGCTCAGACCTGAGGATCACATTGTGGTCAATGTCATACTGGCTGAAGAGACGCAGCCGTAAAGTGTGCTAGGCCGACGGATTATGATGACTCAGGCCAGCAGCACTGGAGGATGTCGGCTGAATTACTGATATATTCCACTGGAGAATGACCTCATCAGGTGTACCTGGTCTGATCACACACCGCCGCTGTATGGGTCACACACACACACACACACACGCCCACACACACACACACACACACACTTATCGTCACACACTAAATGTTTTTTTTGTACTCTTTCGACAAATGCTCTGTGATAAATGACCGACATCGTCTGTTTATTCATTTGTGTCCTCATTCACATGACTATATTTGGCATGCTAAGCGCCCATGACGTCAATATATATCCTGTATATTTTTTTTAAATAACCTTTATTTCAGACGGTCAACATGCAATGTACATCAAAACAACGTTGTCCAGCCTTCAGAGATTCAGAGTCATCTGACGTCCGCCTTCAGTGGTGCCAGCTTCCGGAAACGGTAACCAACCGGAAGACACGGACCGTCCAAGCGGAGTCTGTTGAGGTTCTTTTTTCGATTGTAACGCGTCATCATTGTTTTACACATTTTAACTCATCTAATAAAATGGCTGCCATGAGAAGTACATTACGAGTCACATGACCACACATGTACTTAAAGAATGAATGTTGCTTGCTATTAGGACATTCATAAGTGATCTCAAATATAACAATATATTGCAATTATGCTCAATTAAAAAATCTGAACATAACATGCAGGCTTAATCTAAATGTAGACAACATTTAATCATTATATTTCTAGACAGTTAGCTATTTTGCAGGGAGGTTGAAATGTCTAAAAACTAACATCCCTTTTGTATAAATTTCACCATTGAATCTAAATGGAGATACAGTAGAGATCCTGCAGTGGTTTGGAATTAAAAGAAATTGTGCAGCAGATAACTTTTTAAGGCAAATGTGGCAGCAGTCTGTTATTATCTCTTGCATAACCAAGAGCTGTTGGGTTTCCCTCTTAGTAGGCAGCCTGTGCATCACTGTGGGTCATTCCAACATTGACGGGATTTGGTTTCAGTTAAATCTGGAGGTAGAATGACTGGCTGTCTCCAACATAGGCTGATGCTAAATAAGAGACATAGATCATATGATATACGACCCTTTCCTGAGATAATATTAACTTGAGATAATATTAAGATAATGTTGCATTATTTCTGGCTAAGCCGTGAACTTTTCAGGAGTTTAATCTTCTAATAAGAGGATTAATACGATGCTACTATAATACATTCTAATGAATATTATTATTATTCATATATTACCAGTATGTGGCTGTGTTGCCGATGTACATCATGTGTTACGTAACGAGTCCGCTGTCATTCATGTTCCTGGGGGGTCACCTGTTGTGGTCATGACCTCTCCGTGACCCCTGCCCTGAGCCTTCAGCGCGGAGCACCGCTCCCCCCCCGACCCCTTCCACCTCCCGTCTGACCCAGACTGCCGGGCCGCTGTCCAAAAGGAGAGCTGTTGACAGCCTCGAGTCTATCGCTAGGGATTAGCTCATCAGCGTTTGAGTCAACACGTAGGCCCTGTGTACCTGCTCTGCGGAGATATTGACTCCTCATTTCTACATTCAGCTGCTACGGAGCGACCCACCGTTGTCCAAGCGGCCGGCCTGTTTAGAAAGTGAAGTTCATGTTTGTAAAAGTCCCAAAATGCTTCCCCTTTGAGGGATCGTTTACCTTGTATAGACCTGAAGACAGTCTGCGTGCCTCGTCGTCTGCGGTAACAGAAGACGCGTGTATTGAGTTAGGTGTTGGTAATTGAAGTATACCATCACTTATTAACCTCCTGCGTGGTAGCGGGTTAAATGGAAATCCCACCCCCACCACCACCACCACCACCACCCTTCCGCCTCCTCACACAGAACACATTGCTTCCCATGGTGAGCCAGTCCCCTCCCCGGTTAACCGCGAAGCTCTCTGATGCCCCGAAGCTCTCTGATTACACCTACACTCAAACACTCACACACATTCACTGGCGGGCTGCCCCCTTTCTGTTGGCGCGACATAAAGTGGCGTTGGAGGCTTTAGCAGACTGGGAGACCACACAGAGGGGAGGGGGGAGGGGGGGGGGGGGGGGCATGATGTATTATTTATAGAAGGGTATTTGCCCCTTTATGGTGCGACTTAATCCTGCCACGTTGACGTGCAGGTCCAGCGGCCCTTAAGGTCGCGCGCTGCAGTCAGACACGGACTCGTCCCGTTAGGCGGACGTGCTAATTTACACTGAGCTGTGTATCAAATAGTCCAGTGATATACCCTTGGCTCAGTGACGGCAAATTACGTATATGTACGTATTTAAATATCTGTGGACATTTTCTTCGGATGCAATGGCAAACGCTGTGTTTTCAGTTGTATTCCGTTATATTCTGTATGTTTTGCTCGTTTCCTCTCTAATTGTGTCCGATTGCGTGACAAATAAACATCTTGAACGTTCTGAAGGCTTTCTCTGTATTCTCTTTCTGCACTTTTGCACCAGCACTGGCAAACCAGCGCCACCACCTGATAAGCAACGCGCAATTAGACAAGCACAATGCCTGAATATAAATCAGCCAGACATCACCAAAACCAGGGCACTGAAAGAAATCTATTCTGGGCGATGTGCTCATTCTCCTGATGTGTGCTCGTGTTTCCCATCCTCACAAAGTATGACGTCACGGTGACGGTGCTTTAAAAGATTAACAATCGTGCGGACAAAAAAGGAGGGTAGTTGACCACCTCCTTGCATCTTCTGCCGGGTCTCTTCCTTTGGCGACTCAGTGAGCGGCGCTCGCTCGAGAGTGTGTGCGTGCCCATGAGCCGTGTGTGTTTGTTTTAATCACGTCGTCACGCAATGAAACTTGAATTATTACCCCGAGCCGTGCCAGAGTCTGCGGACGGCCCTCCGAGGAGAGCAGCGGGCGGGGCGTGGACGGCGTAGAAGGCGTGGGCGGACGGGAGGAGGGCCTGGGTTTCTGCCGCTCGGCTGGGGAGGAAAGGTCACGGCACTCCGGCTGGCCCGCCTGGTTTTTTGGACTCTAATCAAAGCCGGGCCCGGGCTCGGTGCCAGCCAGCATCCACACCGCTTTGACCTTTATAAATAATTCAGGGTGGTTCACCTTGAGCCCCCCCACTCCGGGTCCACCGTTCACACCCACCGCCGTGGGCCTGCACTGTTCCATTTCACCTGCAGCGGTTCTTTAGGGACGAATCCTATCCCAATACCCGTAACACAGCTTACCGGTTATGCCACCCATGAGGGGTTGGAGCGGTTGGACGGTGGCGTTGGACTCGGTGTGGCTGGCGGTCGATGCAAAAGAGACGCGGTATTTGTCATTGAGAGAGGGCGTGGGTCACGGGGCTGTGGCATGCCACGGTTAGCTGAACTGTTTTTGCTTCCGAGATTAACAGCATCACAATTCGGTTCTTCTGCCAACTACATTCCTCCCTCTCTCTCTCTCTCTCTCTCTCTCTCTCTCTCTCTCTCTCTCTCTCTCTGTCTCTCCCTCTCCGTCTCGGGCATCCAGCTATGCAGCGAGAGTTTCGTCGGTTACCTCTGTTCGGGGATTATTGAGGTTATATTTAACCTCCGTTGCCCGGAGTGCGGGGGGGGGCGCGTCGCCGGTGCCGGTGTTGGTGGTGCTGCTGCTGCGGCGCATAATCCCCATAAAAATCTTTTGAATACATTCGATGTGATCTCATGATCCCCGCATAGCCGGGATGCTGCCACATTAACAAGATGGCGTCGATGCTGTTGTTTCATTATGAGGGCGAGATCCGGCGCATCAAACTGGAACGGGTGGATTTTTCCCTCGGTGGCATCAGCATCACAAACGCTTACCACTTACTGACCTATATTCAACAACCGAGGCGTGCGGTCGGGGTTGTCAATTTTGGGTGATGATTGAAATGAATTTTAGTCTGGCTGCTGGCCACATATACTCGGTATCACTCTCTCCTCTCTCTCTCTCCTCTCGGTTGTTTTTGGATCCCTGTCTGCGTTTGATCATCTGCCTCCCATATGATTTTTTTTTTTTCATTCTCTGTGGTGTGACCTACTTTCTCCAAGCCAAACATCCTATCGCATCGCATGCAAATTACCACCTCAGGTTCCTGTGTGCGTGTGTGTGTGTGTTTCTGTGTGTGTGTGTGTGCATGTATGTGTGTGTCTGTGTGTGTGTGTGTGTGTGTGTTCAAGTTCAAGTTCAAGTATTTTTTTTATTGTCACTTCACAATTTAGTGAAGAGTATAAGCAGTGAGTGAAAAACCTTTTGTGCAAAACGCCCGACAGCCGACAGTAATTGTATTAAGAATACAAAATATTGTGTGTGTGTGTGCGCGTGGGCATGTATTTGTGTGTGTGTGTGTGTGTGTGTGTATGTGTGTGTCTGTGTGTGTGTGTGTGTGTGTGTGTGTGTGTGTGTGTGTGTGTGTGTGTATCCTATGCCTACTGAGCCCAGTGGTGGCGGCGTGGTGCTCGGTGACTTCCTCGTTGTTGCTCCTGACATCCGGCCGGAGGGCAGAGGGTGGCGGCGCCGCGCGTGAACTGAACGATCCGGAGAAATGCTCTTCAACAAGAGCCCTCTTGTGAGGAGTCAGCCCATCTATGGGGTTAGTGTGAGTGTGTTCGAGTGCCAGCGCTGATCGGGTGGATGAAAGTCTACAGACATTTTCAGGAGTGGTGTCTATTAATACTACTACATTTACATTTACATTTACATTTACGGCATTTGACAGACGCTTTTATCCAAAGCGACTTACAAAGAGTACATTTGTTGAAGGAGAGGCAGCAATATATCACTGTGGTACCTGAACTACTACGACTACAAAGATTACTTGAATATGTTTTAATAGATGGAAGGGACAAGGGGGACATTTATTTGAGCCTCAGTACAGAGACGGTAAAATAGCGGGGAAAGGAGACGGCTGCAATACCCATCAACTCATTGGCTGAAGCAGACACGGTATAAACAAACTGTAATTGTCAAAATGTAGGCCTGCTTCAATGTACTACATTTGTTGAGACATTTGTTGTAATGTAAACTACCTGGCATAATCACCACTATCTATGTTGAACCTTTTCGGGACTACAATCATAGTTTTTTTATATAAAAAAAATAATACTTGCCCTAATCACCATTATAATTAGGGCAGAGCAAATGATCATTATGGAAGAGCATTGTTTGGACGTTTCTCAGAATCATGGCTTTCGCAATAAACTAATCGAACTCATCCCAACGTCCTGCTCCCATGTCTGGGCTATCCTCTGTCCTCTTCCCGCTTGACGTGGGGATGACCTGTTTGAAGGTCCGAGCTCCTCCGATTGTCCGCTTGTGTCAGTTCGACTGATTCAAGTTCGAGCCACATTTAAACAGTTCCAACTTTTTGCAATGCGAAAGGTGCTGCACAATTCTTACCGGACGCTGCTCCAGGTCTTCACAGGCAGAGAGACACACAGCGCCTGCTGAAGGATTATGTGATTCCCCGCCGGGATTCAATCCATCCGCAGGTTCCCAGGTAGCCCTGGACAACACACACAGTCTATAACAACAACAGCCCTGCCGCCATCAATTCTGTCCCTCTGGCCTTCCTCACATCTTCTCCTTGATCCAATTCTCTTCCACTTCATCTCTTTTTGTCTGCCTCTATTCCTGGGTGATGTGATTAGGAGAGCACTCCCTTGACATGACGGACAGAGGTACAGACGGATAGTATAGCCTATGTATAGGTTCCTCTGGCTTTAGTCATCCACTCCTGGGGGGACGGGTGGACGGGGAGTGCTGACAGGGGCCAGTAGCGCACGGGCCCCTGTCCAACTCTCTGTTGCTAGAGCTAAGGCAACTGGGGTTCCATTGTGAAGCCTCTGTTTGGACAAGCGGATAGAGGCCTGGCTGTGACTTAAGCCAGCCAGGGAATCAATGGCAGCTCGGGAAGGAGGGTAACAATGGTACAGTGGCGGCCTCGGTTGGTATTTTGAATGGATTTGACTGAGGCATGTTGGTAGGGGAGCCGGCCATCTGTGTGTGTGTGTGTGTGTGTGTGTGTTTGCGATTGTGTTTGTTTTTGCAAATGCACGCGCGCGCACACACACACACACACACACACACACACACACACACAACACACACACACACACACACACAGACATGCAAATCCTCCCCCAGTATGTACAGTATGTATGCATCTCTGCCTACTTATTCAAGACTAAACAATTCTTTGGACTAGGAGGACCCGTGAGGACCCGTCTTGGTTTGCCTCGCTGTAAGACCGCCGTAAGCCACGGTTAACGAGTCTTTTGCATCTCCTCGAACGACTCACAACATGTGATGCTGTAAAGTACAGAGGGAAATCTGTGGCTTCATCGTACTCTGGGGCCACCCTGGGATCCCTGTGAGTCTATGATGCTGCAGGACAGGAATACAATCATTAGTTTCCAGGAGGTGAATCATATCGGACGTTCATTGTCTAATGAAGTCACGGCGGACAGATTGATGATGTGCTGTATCTCCCACACAACAGCTCTCTTCCTCAGTGTTGCTTTAATCCTTTTTCTCTTTCTATACAGACAATGTATATCTCGGTTGTTTTTTCGTCTCTAAAAATGATTCATCTGAAATGACTGACGGTGATGCAAGCAGACACTGCGAACATGAGAACGCTGCATTTTCCATGAAAGTAATGTTTTTTTTTCTCTCCACTATTTCACAATATTTTGCCTATTGGGCTAAATCCCTATTCTTAGCAAGGTACACATGATGTCCTCAAGACGAGACCTTTCTGTGTGTGTGTGTGTGTGGGTTTTATCGCATACTCTGCATGCAGGTGTGTTCTTTCTAGGAGCCGTGTTTGAGGTCTGAGTACTTTTCCACTGTGCTGGAAAGCTCTCTCTCTCTCTCGCTCTCTCTCTCTCTCGCTCGCTCTCTCGCTCGCTCTCTCTCTCTCGCTCTCTCTCTCTCTCATATTCTCTGGGGGCTCAGTGGGTCTCAGGTGTTCCTCTTTTGTTCTTCCCTGGCCCAGCTTCCCCATCAGCACCCACTCAGCAGCTCTCATCATCGCCCAGCTCCATAACCCAGACCCCCAGGGGGGCAGGCCCGGCTCCAAGCCTCCTCAGCCACCCTCTCCCCCCCTCCCCCCCCCTTTGCTTATCTCTCATCAGACCGCAGTCATGTGGCGAGAGAGAGGGGGACAGTAGGAGGGCCTATGAGCCATACAGGCCCATTTGAATGACTTGGGCTTAGTGTGAGGCGATGTGGAACAGACTGGGGCTTACAGATGCACTCCACAGAACGCTTGCGAGTTGTCGAGATTCCAGAAATGCTAATTAAATTAACACATTGGCTCAATGTGGTGAAGAAACATGGTGCTGCCAAGAATATGGATTTGAAAATGACTTCAATAATTCCATGTTATTTAGCCTTTGATTGATTAAAGTGATGGACAACAGGATCTAAAAACATAAAATAACAACATAAGTGGGATGTACCCACTGCACACCTACCAAATATCATTGATCACAACCATTCCCTACAAACAAACAAGTCAGTGTTGCATTGAATCCCTGGTTGTGTCGGGCCTTATTCCTGAAAAACATCGCGGGAACCACTGGCCCTGAAGAACGGCACACCAGTTGTGACTTGTTCTGACAGCGGACCCGGTGCACACTGTGGTGATTAATGGCCACGCAACGCTCACAAACCTGCAATTTTGTGTCTACAAATGTTCCCGGCTTTTGGATACCAATAAAGTATAACTGAAGCTTTAGGCTTGGGGAATGTAAGGCAGAGTGGCTGTTGGAGCTCGGAACATGGAACAGAATGCCGCCCGAACGGGGGTTAGAGACACTTATAACAGAAGGCCGGGGGTTTAGAGTTGGGGGGGGGAACAGATTAGAACAGTGTCGGCTAGACAACGTGCCACTGAATGTTAGTTAGGGAGTGTAAAAAAGACTGGGAACAGAGAAACACAATAAGGGCCAATGCAGAACAAACGGGTGAAAGCCGGTGCACCTGGGCTAGGGTCGTCGGTTGTGCCCGGCTGATCAAAGAGCTGCATAATGCACTTAGACCATATTATGTATTCCATAGAAATGCAGCTTTCCAGGTGTCTACTTTATAGTGGATTGTTTTGCATTGCCAGACCATTCGACGGGGCATTGTGCCAGTTATTATGGTGGTAATACAGGAAGCTGTTTGAGGGATCGAATGAGGAACAGCCTTTCAGTTGACAATGTTTTGCAAATGAGGGAAGCAGCAGATTTAGCCTGTGAAGCGCTGGGTCTGGTGGTGGAGCGGCGGTGGCGACGGTGCTTTTAATCCGTCTTCACTGGCCCGTGGCATGCAAATACAGCAGAAACACGGACGTGCACTTTCAAGCAACACGCCGCTGTAAACATCGCTTGTCACGCCTCTACAGTGGGAACCCATACTGGGCGGCGTTGTCTTCTGAACTCCTTCCCAATGCAGTATTGGTTGTAATGCTGTTTTGGTTGCTCAACCTGAGGGTGCAGTGGGGCGATCCTTGAGGCCAGCTGTTGCGTTGGCGTTGCGTCGTCATGTTTTTGCAGCTGTTGAACAGGCACCTGCGCTGCCGTCCAGGGCGACCCTCCTCGACCTTCTACGCCGTCCTGAGGCCCGACCCCGTGTCTGCGCTGCTCTCCTCGGAAGGCTCTGTTGCGCGCAATAGCGCTCCTTCATGGTTTGTTTCCACGCCCCGCCCGCTGCTCTCCTCGGAGGGCCGTCCGCAGACTCTGGCACGGCTCGGGGTAATAATTCAAGTTTCATTGCGTGACGACGTGATTAAAACAAACACACACGGCTCACGGGCACGCACACACTCCCGAGCGAGCGCCGCTCACTGAGTCGCCAAAGGAAGAGACCCGGCAGAAGATGCAAGGAGGTGGTCAACTACCCTCCTTTTTTGTCCGCACGATTGTTAATCTTTTAAAGCACCGTCAACTGATAAAGAAGAGAGAAGATGCAAGGAGGTGGTCAACTACCCTCCTTTTTTGTCCGCACGATTGTTAATCTTTTAAAGCACCGTCACCGTGACGTCATACTTTGTGAGGATGGGAAACACGAGCACACATCAGGAGAATGAGCACATCGCCCAGAATAGATTTCTTATCAGCGGTCCCAAGACATCTAGCGACAGCAAACGTGCTGCAAATAGAGAAATGATCCAAAACACAAAATCCCTGAAAACACCTGCGACAGAAAAGGCGTCACTGTCAGGCCACTGGTTCAGTAGAACCACCACATGGCCACGGAAAAGGTACAGTATGTTATCAGTGTTATCACTTATTCACACCCTGTAGTGTTGAATGTGTGAATATGAAATGACTGTAAATGACTGTAACTATAACTATATTGGTTTAAATTCTATCGAAATACTATATTTTATGGCTAAAGTCAATACTTCTTTGTCGTATGAAGGGGGGTGTGGTTCAGCGTCGGCAGGTTGTCGGGGATGAGCTTGATTAGGAACATGTACTGTATATTTGCCATGGGTTTGCTCATGGGTTCAGACCTGGAGTCGAAGGCGGCTCCCTGACCCCCGAAGACGGCCCATGATTGTGCTTTTTGTTATTATTAGATACGCCAGTTGGCTACCTGTTTGAAATTAACTTGGAATTATTATTATTAAAATAGCCGCATCGCATCAAGCCCGAGTTCCAGTGGACATCTTGCTTCCCAGTACCTGTGCAAACAATCAAAACACCAATGTCCAAGACATGTGACCAGTTTTGAAATTACATGGACTTTGGAAATACAGAACTCACCTGGTTTTTAACTGAACTAATTCCAAAGATAGTATCAGAAAACACAGATTCTGATGTAAACATTTTATTTCATGAGATGTCAGCCATGTTCTTCAATCTGATATAGTTTTCTACACAGGACTCCCAGGTCAATGGCTGCATGAGACCACTCTGTCTCTGTAGGTCCTCAAAGTGCGCCTCAAGATGGCCATCTCCACAAGAACTGGAGGTTGACTCCGCCACGACCTGGCCCAGTTCCTCTTGTGAGACTGGAAACCCACAGTCAGTTACAGCAAACCTGGGAGTCACATGAGTTCAGTTTTAAATGTAAGTTTCACTCATTCAGTCAACTGGCACCTAACAATTAATTTTAATTGATAGAAACAAAAGTGTGAGGCAGGTTGTCCATGATGAGGATTGTTGTCTATCCAGAATTGAGACCTGAACATACAGACAGAAATTAGAGCTGTAGTTACTTTTAGGTGATGCATTTATATGTAATGGATTTCAAAATTATCACTATAATGATTAGCGTCAATTGAGCAATTTTGAGCAATGACCCCTTGGTCTTTGTTGCTTGCTCCACACACAGTACATTGCAGGAGGAGCCATCTATACAGCCACTAATGGCCAAACGATGGTTTAATTGGTCATAACCATCAACATGCCAGGCATGGTTTGGTCCAAGGGATCTGTAAACTCTTCTTGCCAATCTTCATATTACACAAAGTTAAATGCACAATGCACCACAGTCATGCAGCCCCACACCCCCCAGACTGTAACTGGGCCAGGTGAGGCCAATGGACCTTTCCACCCTGTCAGTCACGCGGAGAATAATAACCAATAAGATTGCCTGATTTCTTAAGACCACGCCCCTTGCAATAGAGCCGCCATGATGTCCCACAAACAAAGCTTGTCCCGCGTTGTTGTGTTCATAGATTAGACTACAGCTACATTTAGTTAGAACAACATGGTTCTTATATTAGACTACAGATACATTTAGTTAGAACAACATGGTTCTTAGATGCGCTTGGGGAACGTGCAATAATGACCACAGATATCCACAGAGATTACAGGGAGCGTGAGATTTGGAGTATCCATGCAGTCTGCAGGACTTGTTTTTAATACATGGATAGAGCTTATGGATTTTACATTTGGACAACTGAGCATATGGCCTCATAGAGACATTATTATTAAAAACATGCCTGAAAACTTTAGAAAATAATGTCCTTCTACTTGAGTCATTATTGATGGTCCTGAATGTAAGACCCGGGTGCCATCTGCACTGGCTTTACAGAGTCAGCTTTATAGTGACTAGAAGTCAAGCACAACCCTCAAAGCATTGACTGGATGTGATCCAAGTGGTTCTGTCATTTTTGTGTCTGAGTTATTTCCAGGTTCTGTATCTGATAAGACAATTACTGAACACAGTGGTTTTTATGATTTACTTAAAACACGGAAAGTTCACAAGTGCAACAATCAAATGGTTGATAGCGACTCCACACATCAATGTACAGCAGCGCCGACACAAAAAGCTATAAAGCTCACTAATGAGTTAAAATTCAAAGGTTTATTTGTCACCTATTTCAGTGTACAGGTACATTGAGCAGTGACATGTTTTTTTCGCGAGGACCAGACTGCTACCGCGCCATCGTGTGATTAGCATAGCTAGGTGATTAGCCCATTGTAGCTAGTAGTTAGCAGATCTTCGTCTTATTTTCATTGTAAACACATCACTAACGTACTCACCCTGCTTTACATGAGCAGTAGGACTCCACGATGTCGTCCTGACCAATTTCAATGTGGAGTTTGTGAGGCGTTTGGGTCTTCCTCATAGATCGAATGTCACGAATATATCCTTGTGTCAAATAGTTCAGACCTTTCTGTACAACTCTCTTAGATAAAGTAGCGGCATTTGGCAAATAACATCCAGCGATATTGAGAGAGAATCATCAGAGCTGTGGGAAAGCTTGGGGGACATAGCAACAGTAACTGGGGGGGCGGGACTTGCCGCTTGAATAGGGAAAGGTCCATTGTTGTTAGTCTTAAGGCTGATACATACTCCCGCGAGAAAGCAAGAACTTTGTTCTCCCTCCCAGGGCTGCCGAGAACAAAATGACGTCATTTTGTCTCTCGCAGCCCTGGGAGGGAGGTTCTCGCAGCTTGTTCTCGACACATCAGCCGGGCCGAACTTTGTTCTCGCGTCGTGTCCAAGAACTATTGTGTGATTGGTCAATTTCAAGTGGCCGTGGTTAATGCGCTTTCCGCCGGCGCGGAAGTTTTGCTGCTGTGGGCGGGGCCTTTGAGTTCTGCACTTGAGTTCTCGCCGAGTATGAAATGTCCAGGCCAGCCTGGGTGCGAGAACAAAGGTTCTGTATCAGCCTTAAACACCAACTCTATATTCGGTCCAGGGAGAATACTACACCTCTCATGTGGAGGTATCAGGGTTGACCTGTCTGCCACTAACTTACATTTACTGTATTATCTTTCTACAACATGTACAGCACGAGCGTGATTTTTTTTCCGATGGATATATATTCATCTGACTAGCCGCCGGACATTGTGAGCTGCGGGAGCTACACTGCGGCTCAGCCTGATTTACACCGCCAAGTATTAGATGTCTCAGATGAGACGGCGGCTCCTCCACAACGATCACATTTCTTTGGCCACGCCGATATTTGCTTTCCAACCAGGGCTTCGTCGTTTCCCCAGGGCGGTCTAGAATGCCACTTAGCCTGTTTCCCCGGCATGCAGTTCCTCACTAGCCGGTCCTTCGACTCCAGTGTTCCTTCAGCTTCTTGGCGTTGACCTCATCGCTCCTTTGGCGTGCTCAGGTTTCCCGTGTGCTTTTGTGTCCGTGTGTTGCGTGTCACGCCGGGTTGGATCAAAGCCAGGGAGGCAGGCGGTAGCACTGCAGTGATGCGACCGCCCAGACCGCATAATCTTCCCGAGTGAAGCTGTCGTGAAAATTATCCGGCATAAGCAACACAATACACACATTATACTCCAATGTACATCTCACACTACACTGGCTGGAACCCCTTAAAAGAAACCCAGCCAATCACAGGCGAACACCAGACCGAGACATCTAGTCACCCGGTCCTGTACATTTCAGGACAGCGACATAGTTATTTTCCCAGAATATTTTTGGTTTGGCGAAACCTTATTTACAGTCTCATACTGCTTTCAGACGTTCAATCTCCTCAAATGCACTCTCCATGTGAAAATTATTGTGACGCCACAAACTATTTGAAAGTCCCGCTGTTTGCTCCGTGCTGACCGGAACACAGAGGCCAGGCTTAGGAGAAGCTGTGGATGGATCGTCAGGTACTGGCGCTGGACATAATCGGCGGCTAAATAAATAGACAGATAATGCTAAGCATGCTGTCGGGTTTATTTCAGGGCCCAGACTTTCCATAGCACATGACAGTGGTGATATTTAGGAAAGAAAGGTGTCCGTGTTTACATTCGTTGGGGGCCCAGGGGCCGATTTAGAGACGGTTTTACTATCGCTCACATAAGGTCAATGATGTCATGTCCAGTATAATGAGCAGACTACGCTACTGCCTGCTGGGAAGATCTCAGAAGTAAGGGGCGACTGAAAGCCCAAGGTAGCAGGAAGGCGGAGGTTGGGGGGCGTCTGTCAAATAGCGCACCTGAGGCACCTCTAACTTTGTGCAGTGCCAATGCAATTAGTAAAATCAGTCACAGTACGAAATGCTACCAAATAAAGCACAACTCATTCATAATAGTGTGTGAATATATTAGTTTTACTGACATATCATTTTTCTTTGCGAACTACATAAATAGCTTAAAGTAACTCAACCTTAATTTGCGAAATGGAGGGGTTCGCCATACAAGCTAGAACCGCTACTGTGGGGCCAACATGGATGTGCAGCTATGTGCACTGGTGCTAAGAAAACAAAAGGACACACACACGGATGAGACAGTACAAAGTGCACTTAAGATTTTTGAGTGTTAGGTATCAAGTTGAGCAGAAAAGGGTGCGTCACGACAAGTCGAACGTTAGCAACAGAAAGGCATACACATCTACTGGCAATGGGAGAGGAGTCTATCGCCTGTTTTAAAAAAAACTCTTGTATACATGCCTAATTTTGGTGAAAGGTCATATGTGTACAGACCTCCAGGCTCCTCCACGTCACACTTACGAACTCCTGCCGTTGTGTTTGTCATGGTGGCGTTGCAACTCTTGAGGTCTTCTCATGAATAGCTTAACACACATGGAATGTGTTGTTATACTTCCGCTTGAATGGGGAATTCCTGTGCCCATTTAATGCTTTGTTCCGCCCTTTTCATGCACGTATGGCCTTTTCATGGCCGTATGATACCCATTGCACTCCGAAAACGTCCCTGGGAGGATCCCTCCTCTAGTGACGTTGTCACTAGACTTTAGGCACTACTGGGCACAGGCCCCTACCACTGGGGCTTCTATATTCAGCACGGCTGTGCTGGTCCATCGGCTTTGCGTCATTTTACCTGGGGCACAGCAAAAGCTTTACTGGGGCACGTGCCCCAGTAAATGGAGTCTAGTGACGCACTGGATCCCCCACTCTGAGTTCCCTTCTCCAAATTTCTTCCTTGTTAATTAAGGGAGTCGTTTCTTGCTCTTAGGGGGGCTAGGCCTAGGGGGGTGTCATAATCATATGGCCTGTAAGCCATTTGAGTCTGTAACTGTGATTAAAGGCAATACAAGTAAGATTGACATGACATGACTTGACTTGCGCCAGACTGAATTTGACTGTGGAGACACATGTGTTTCCAGCCCTGCGGGTAATGTGAGGATACAAATATGTGTCAGAATGTCTAGAATACAGCTCCCACGCCGCAGAGCACTGGGAAGCATACACTATCATGCAGGTGAAGAACTGGAGAAATGGTTATTTGCAGGCATTTCATTGCGGTGCAAAGTCTTGTCATTTGGTGTCCATCAGACATAGTGGCCCTTGGGGGCCTTTGCATCTTTCTTTTTCAGAACCGCCAAACATCTGTTGCCGTACTTGACTGGTCTGTTTCCTGGAAAGGCTTCATCGTCCCCATGTGACCCTAGCTTACCCTGTTGCTCGCAGGCTCTTGACATTACTATAACTCACCCACGCTAGCTCTGAGAAAGCAGGAGCATGCCAAGGCAGAGGCCGCTCTCTGATCCAGCCGCTGGGCCTGTCAGCGCAGATTGATGAGCTCGATCTGACACTGACCTGGCTGCTTCGTGGAAAAGGCAACCAAACGGTTGGGTTTGAGCCAATGCTCTTTGACCCCCGGGCCTTTCTGCAGCTTAAGAAACAGATAACACAATCAAATAGATAGAATAGAAGAATAGAATAGAACTTTATTAATCCCGAAGGAAATTCTTGTGCCAGGTTACATAGCGATACAGCACAATAAAACAATATGGATAACAACAGAATGATAAAAATAAACTAACGGATTTACACATTTACAGTTAAAATATACAAATATGTAGGCAAGATAATATAATCCGACGGCGAAAACAATTTGGCATAATTGAAGTAAAATATTATCGGACATGACATTAAGAATATTGCAGATGATCTTGATGAGAAGAGATGAGAGGTAGTGTTATATACATCAATGAGACCTGTCCTGTCCTGAGCTGTCATGACGCACCAAAAACCAAAAGGGTGAATTCACTGAACAAAACTTAAGACGCTGGCTGCTTGCAATGTATACTACACAGGCTCAATAGATACCAGTGGCCATGGATTGACCTGGGTCGGTGTTCTTGTTCGCTTGGACATAGGTTCCCCTCTGGGAGCGTCACAGGGCTAGGCTTGGGGGTAAGGGTTTGATGGATGGCTTACGCAGGGAATGATCAGATAACATCGGTGTCCTCCGGATCTGCTCGTTAAGAAGCTCCGTGCCCCGCGCCTCCTCGCCCGTGGACTATGGACTTTCTTTCATCGTGTCCTTGTCCCCAGAACCACACCGCCCCTGACCGTGACCTGTGTCCTCTGACTGCTTCCTGTCAAACTCCACACACTTCCCCTCCGACTTCCTGTGTTTCTGTGCGGACACCTCATCACCGGCCCCACAGTGTCAACAATGCACGCACAACACAAAGACGCACGTTATCACGGGCCACTTCACCTTCCATACGGAGTTCCTTCTCTTTGAATTCTGCCTTCCCGGGTGTTGGCCCTCGCTCTCTCTCTGTCAGACTCTCTCTCACTCTCTCTTTGTCTCACCTCTCTCTCTCTCTCTCTCTCTCTCTCTCTCTCTCTCTCTCTCTCTCTCTCTCTCTCTCTCTCTCTCTCTCTCTCTCTCTCTCTCTCTCTCTCTCTGTCTCTGCAGTTGGCGCCTGGTGAAAGTGTTGTTGTTTTTGATTTACAGGCGAGTGTCCGCACTCGGCACATATTTATATCAATCTTTCTATTTTTGTGTGTGTGTGTGTGTGTGTGTGTGTGCGTGCGTGCGTGCGTGCGTGTGTGCGTGCGTGCGTGTGCGTGTGTGTGCGTGCGTGTGTGTGTGTGTGTGTGTGTGTGCGTGCGTGTGTGTGTGTGTGTCTCGGCCTGTCGACGGTGTGTGCACGTGGTATCTGCGGTGATCCTGGCAGCCGGCCCTGTCCTTGATCTGCCCTTGTTACCTGGAAACCAGATGACAGCCGCTGGGGCCCGCGGTGGGAAGCGACAAGAGGCAGAGAGCAGAGATGTCACGTATACCTGCTTGTCTGCGGCCACGTCGGTGTGAAAGACAGTGACACTGCTTCAAACATATTTTTGCGGTGCTGTCGAGTGAATAGAGTTGAGAATAGAATTGATAGAGTTGAGAAGTGGGATTTTCACCACAATGATCCGTGGGACTAGTCTTCTTACCCACAACGTGTTCTGTCTTGTACCTTTTACCTTTTTATTATTTTCTCAAACTAGTTGAGATTGGAAAATGCTTGAAAACCTCCAGCTTCAAATTCCTGGGGGTCCACATCTCCGAGGACCTCTCTTGGACCCTCAACGCCGCCTCACTGGTCAAGAAGGCTCACCGGCGTCTCTTCTTCCTGAGGAGACTGAGGAAAGCCCACCTGTCCCCTCAGATTCTGGTGAACTTTTACCGGTGTGCCATTGAAAGCATCCTCACCAACTGCATCACAGTGTGGTACGGCAACTGCACTGTTTCAGACCGGAAAGCGCTGCAGAGGGTGGTGAAAACCGGCCAACGCATCATCGGATTACCACTCCCTGCAATAGAGACTACCCAGCACAAACGGTGTCTGAGGAAGGCACGTAGCATTACCCAAGACACCTCTCACCCCAACCATGGACTGTTTGCCCTCCTTCCCTCTGGGAGGCGCTACAGGAACCTTCGTTCCAAGACAAGCAGGCTCAGGAACAGCTTCTTCCCCTCAGCTGTCATCTCCCTGAACTCTGCACCACGATGACAGCCCCCCATATTGACTATATATCACATTTATTGTTTACATAACTGTATTTATCCGTATATATATTTATTTATTACTATGCACTTTACTGCCTCATTTGCACTCTGGTTAGATGCCAACTTCTTTTCGCTGTACTGTACTTGTGCTGTGCAATGACAATAAAATTTAATCTAATCTAATATTGATGTATTCAAATGTGCCTCAACGTGGCCACCTGACGGACAGGCCATTGCGTGTCGCAGGAAATTCTAAGATGTATGATGATCACAAAATTACTTTCATTGGACGGCCAGCATATTTCTCAATGTGCGATTGGTTGATGAGAATACTTCTTGAGAATCCCGAGTGGATTGTTGAGAAACCGGCTCATGAACTACATCACAGCACGAGCAACAAAAAGACGGCCCTGGAAAAGTCTACCTTCACCCCAGCAAACAAAATGTAATCTGTTGGAAATGTCACTTCTTCATATCTATCATTCAGCATTCAGAAATGGGCCAGCT
>PIJE02000797.1:17248-230659 GCA_002895965.2 Coryphaenoides rupestris | reverse complement strand
AGAGAACCTTCAACCACAGACAGACACGCAGTATTATTGGATGTTGAAGTTCAGATAGTTCCCGGTTCCCCGAGTCCAACGGCGACTTCTGCTCGCCACGGACCGCCGGGTTTGCGAAGAAGAACCACAAGCAGCGTCTGGTGGGAACGTTCTAATCAACTGAGTGTTGGTTCCTGAAGAATGGAAGAGTATTTACTGCAGCTAAGCCAACCAGTGATCATGGTGGAGGAGAGGTGTGTGTGTGTTGTGTGTGTGTGTGTGTGTGTGTGTGTGTGTGTGTGTGTGTGTGTGTGTGGTGTGTGTGTGTGTGTGTGCGTGTGTGTGCGTGTGTGTGTTGGTGTGTGTGTGTGTGTGTGTGTGTGTGTGTGTGTGTGTATGCGTGTGTGTGTTAAGTAGGGCATTAATGCTCATGGAGCTTTTCCATGCTACGTCATGCTGGGGGGCAGATGGTGGAGGAGGTGGAGGGAAGGTGGAGGAGGTGGACGGAAGGTGGAGGAGGTGGACAGGAGGTGGAGGGAAGGTGGAGGAGGTGGAGGGAGAGGGTGGAGGAGGTGGAGGAGGTGGAGGAGGTGGAGGGAAGGTGGAGGGAAGGTGTAGGGAATGTGGAGGAGGTGGAGGGAAGGTGGAGGAGGTGGAGGGAAGGTGGAGGAGGTGGTCGTCTGGCACACAGAGATAACTGGCATTCCTAAACTGAGGAGCCCACACACCAGGAAGTGTTTGCAGCGTTGCCACGGAGACCACGGCCATGTCATCTCCCAGGTTGAAGTGTACTTCTGTGTGGAACAGCCGACTAACGTTTTATAACGTGGAAATGATGAGGACCATAATGTGAACCTCCTCAACTAGTCGGTCATAAACAAAGCAGAAGTGGAGCTTTATATCTTCAGAGAGACGGACGTAGCTGACGTAGCTGACGTAGCTGGCGTGGCTGACGTGGCCTCACAGCAACCCTCCAGGGCTGCTCTGTACCTCAGAGCGGATCTCAGAGGGAGACGGGGAGGAAGTGAGAACAACATGAGGGTGTCTTCTACTGCGGACCAAGGAACGAGAGGTCAGAGAGCAGGTCAGAGAGCAGGCCAGAGAGCAGAACAGAGAGCAGAACAGAGAGCAGAACAGAGAGCAGGTCAGAGAGGAGGTCAGAGAGCAGAACAGAGAGCAGAACAGAGAGCACTCAGTTAGTCAGGGACATACACGGACATATACATATACAGACATTTTTAACTAGATTCAGTTTTGTATTGTCTATCCTACGGACGAATTGGGAACTGGGTTCAAACACCCATGTCCACAGAATGAAGCAACCGAGCTCATGCTTCAGCACGCACATCGCACACATAGGTCGGGAGCGTGCGAAGCGCATTCCCACTACAGAGCACTTTTATTGTCACAGTGAGCAGAACACCAATACAACATACGCGGGACGAACAGCACACACACACACACACACACACACACACAGTATGTACAGTATCGTTGTTGTTGTGTGTGAGAGAGAGAGAGAGCGAGAGAGCTAGAGAGAGAGAGCTGGCATCTGTCTCAACTCAACACACAGCCACCATTGGCTGAAGACAGAAATTGTTCTTTACATTTATTAACACCAATGGATGTACATGCGATTGTTTTTATTTCAAGTTGCTCAGTGAGATGTATTAGTATATGCATTCATGTATCTGGTACATACAGTACATTACATCTGTGGCTGTGCACTTCTGTGATGATGTGAACGTGTACGCAAACACCATGCTTTCCTGAAAGCAAAGTGTGAAAAGTGAAAGAGAAAGTATTTGTATAGTATGCTTACCGCCTTTAAACATAGACCGAGAGACGGACTTTAGCATGTTTACAGGATGTGAGGAGAGTTCCTCCAACACTTACATTCAAGTAGATGCAAAAATAAATAGAGTAAAATAGGTAATATAGACACAGGTGTGCTAACCTGCCTCAGCTCGCCCACCGCTCACCTGGGAGCGGTGAGCTCTGCTTCTGCATTCCTGTACGCTGGAAGGAAGGTGAGCTAAGCTAAGTGCTAGCTGCCAGACGTGCATGGCATCATGGAGCTGAACCATAACACGCCATAACGTCATGTAACAACCTGTAACAGCATGTACTTGATATGTAATAATGTTACATACTTTAACAATCTGGATGGACCAGACAGTCGACTAGTGTCTACGGTGTTGGACTCCCAGCCCAGAGGTACCGGGAGAGGTACCCACTCCCTGTCTGCCCCCATCACAGGTTTGAGAGAGAGAGTCCGCCTCGATTTATGCCGACGAGATCACCAGATTACCAGTTGGTAGTCCGTGGTGTGTGTGTGTGTCTGGACGTGACTTCCACGTGTGTGTGTGTGTGTGTGTGCTGTGGGTGGGTGTGTGTGTGTGTGTGTGTGTTTGTGTGTGTGTGTGTGTGTGTGTGTGTGTGTGTGTGTGTGTGTGGGGGGGGGGGGGGGGGGGGGGGGGGGTGTGGGGGTGACAACTGTCTGAAATTCCTCCCCAGCAGCGCTGAAAACACAACACCCTCCTCTCTGGCTGCCGTCTCCAGGGAGGCGAGGATCACATTTGGTTGCCAGGAGCGGTGAAGAGCTGCAGCTGTCCCCAAACACACACTATACTATACTATACTATACTATACTATACCACACACACTATACTACTATACACACACACACACACACACACTATACTACACTATACTATACTATACACACACACACACACTATACTACACTATACTATACTATACTATACACACACACACACACTATACTACACTATACTATACTAACACACACACACACACTATACTACACTATACTATACTATACTATACACACACACACACACACACTATACTACACTATACTATACTATACACACACACACACACTATACTACTATACTATACTATACTATACTATACACACACACACACACTATACTACACTATACTATACTATACTATACTATACACACACACACACACTATACTACACTATACTATACTATACTATACACACACACACACTATACTATACTATACTATACACACACACACACTATACTATACTATACTATACTATACACACACACACACTATACTACACTATACTATACTATACACACACACACACACTATACTACACTATACTATACTATACTATACACACACACACACTATACTACACTATACTATACTATACTACACACACACACTATACTACACTATACTATACTATACACACACACACAACACTATACTACACTATACTATACACACACACACTATACTATACTATACTATACTATACACACACACACACTATACTATACTATACTATACACACACACACTATACTACACTATACTATACTATACTATACTATACACACACACACACACTATACTACACTATACTATACTATACTATACACACACACACACTATACTATACTATACTATACTATACACACACACACACACACACACTATACTACACTATACTATACTATACACACACACACACTATACTACACTATACTATACTATACTATACACACACACACACACTATACTACACTATACTATACACACACACACACACTATACTATACTATACTATACACACACACACACACACACACACTATACTATACTATACTATACTATACACACACACACACTATACTACACTATACTATATACACACACACTATACTATACACACACACACACACTATACTACACTATACTATACTATACACACACACACACACACACTATACTATACTATACTATACTATACACACACACACACACACACACACACTATACTACACTATACTATACTATACTATACACACACACACACACTATACTACATTATACTATACTATACTACACACACACACACACACACTATACTACACTATACTACACTATACTATACTATACTATACACACACACACTATACTACATTATACTATACTATACTACACACACACACACACACTATACTACACTATACTATACTATACTATACACACACACACACACACACTATACTACACTATACTATACACACACACACACACACACACACACTATACTACACTATAATATACTATACTACACACACACACACACACACACACACACTATACTACACTATACTATACTATACTACACACACACTATACTACACTATACTATACTACACACACACACACACACACACACACACTATACTACACTATACTATACACACACACACACACACTATACTATACTACACACACACACACAACACACACACACACTATACTACACTACACACACTATACTACACTATACTATACTATACTACACTACACTATACGACACACACACTATACTATGCTATACTATACACACATACACTATACTACACTATACTACACACACACTACACTAGACTATGCTATAGTATACTACACACACACACTATACTACACACACACTACACACACACTATAGTATACTATACTACACTATACTATACACACACACACTACACTATACTACACTATAGTATACTAAACTACACTATACTATACTATGCTACACACACACACACACACTACACTAGACTATGCTATACTATAACTACACACACTATACTTCACTATACTACACACACACACTATACTACACTATACTACACACACACTATACTATAGTATACTATACTACACTATACTATACTATACTATACTACACACACACACACACTATACTACACACACACTATACTACACTTATATACTATACTACACTACACACAACACACACACTATACTACACACACACTATACTACACTATAGTATACTATACTACACTATACTATACCACACACACACTACACTATACTACACACACACTACACTATACTACACTATACTATACAACACACACACACTACACTATACTATACTACACACACACTACACTACACTATACTACACACACACTACACTATACTATACTACACACACACACTACACTACACTACACTACACTACACTACACTACACTACACTACACTACACTATACTACACACACACTACACTATACTACACATACACCCACACACTATACTACACTATACTATACTACACACACACTGCACTACACACACACACTACACTATACTATACTATACTATACTACACACACACACACACACACACACTATACTACACTATACTACACACACACTATACTACACTATAGTATACTAGACTACACTATACTATACTACACACACACTACACTATACTACACTATACTATACTACACACACACACTACACTATACTATACTACACACACACACTATACTATGCGCACACACACACACACACACACACACACTATACTATACTATACGCACACACACACACACACTACACACACACACACACACACACACACACACTATACTATACTATACTACACACACACACACACACACACACACACTATACTATACTATACTACACACACACACACTACACTACACTATACTATACTACACACACACTACACTATACTACACTATACTATACTACACACACACACTACACTACACTACACTACACTACACTATACTATACTACACACAGACTACACTATACTACACATACACACACACACACACACACACTATACTACACTATACTATACACACACTGCACTACACACACTACACTATACTATACTATACTATACTATACTACACACACACACACACACACACACACACACACACTATACTACACTATACTACACACACACACTATACTACACTATAGTATACTAGACTACACTATACTATACTAGACTACACTATACTATACTACACACACACTACACTATACTACACTATACTATACACACACACTACACTATACTACACTATACTACACACACACACTATACTATGCACACACACACACACACACACACACACACACACACTATACTATACTACACGCACACACTACACACACACACACACACACACACACACTATACTATACTATACTATACTACACACACACACACACACACACTACACACACACACTATACTATACTATACTACACACACACACACACTATACTATACTATACTACACACACACACACTACACACACACACACTATACTATACTATACTACACACACACACACACACTATACTATACTACACACACACACACTATACTATGCACACACACACACACACTATACTATACTACACACACACACACACACACACACACACACACACACACACACACACACACACACACACACACACACACACACACACACACACACACACACACACACACACACACACACACACACACACACACACACACACACACACACACATACACACACACACACACACACACACACACACACACACACACACACACAACTATACACACACTACACACACACACACACACTATGAAACTGAAAACAAGTCCCAGCTTCATGTGAACGTGTTATAGCAGCACATTAAACAGAAGTGGTTTATATATTATATATATATATATATATAATATATATATATATATACAACTATTGTCATAGGCTATATACTGTATATGTAGGTTTGTTCTCTACAGTATAACAACTTAACAACTTTTTGGAGAAAACTTTTGTATTCCATGTGGAAAGATTAGAAAGAGAAACACAGTAGAGATAAACACCAGGCTGTAGTCTCAGCTCAGAGAATATAAAACATCTACTTCATATACTTCATATACTTCATCTACTTCATATACTTTATATACTTTATATACTTCATCTACTTCATATACTTTATATATACTTGATATTTATATTCTTACCTGATAGAAGAGACAGAGAGCTCCTTCAGTCAACACATAACTCCTCACACAGGACCCCACCACCACACTTCTTAGTTATTATTGATTATCTATCAGTTATTATTGATTATGTATCAGTTATTAGTTGTGATCTCTGAGTTATTAGTTGTGAACTGAGTGAGGAGCAGAGCCGCCGTCCTCTGATCTCTCGACTGATTCATCGCCTGGAGTTCCGGGTTGACTCTGGTCGGTCCACTGCGCTGCGCCCCCTGGCGGCCGGGACGCGCATAGCAGCACACACACACACACACACCTACACTGGAGAGGAGACCTACACACACCTACACTGGAGAGGAGACCTACACACACCTACACACACACACACACACACACACTGGAGAGGAGACCTACACACACCTACACACACACACCTACACACACCTACACTGGAGAGGAGACCTACACACACCTACACACACACACACACACACTGGAGAGGAGACCTACACACACCTACACACACACACACACACACCTACACTGGAGAGGAGACCTACACACACCTACACTGGAGAGGAGACCTACACACACCTACACACACACACACACACACACACTGGAGAGGAGACCTACACACACACACACACACACACCTACACTGGAGAGGAGACCTACACACACCTACACTGGAGAGGAGACCTACACACACCTACACTGGAGAGGAGACCTACACACACCTACACACATACACACACACACACACACACTGGAGAGGAGACCTACACACACCTACACACACACACCTACACACTGGAGAGGAGACCTACACACACCTACACTGGAGAGGAGACCTACACACACCTACACTGGAGAAGAGACCTACACACACACACACACACACACATACACACACACAGAGACCTACACAGACCTACACTAGACAGGAGACCTACACAGATCCACACACACACACATATTCTCAATATCATGTGCAATACTACCTCTCAGTATTACCTTGCAATATTACCTCTCGTGCAATATTCTTAATTTCATATGCAACACATCTCAATATTACCTTGTAATATTACCTTTCATCATGTGAGATACATCTCACTACAACTTCCCAATACCATTGCCAACTTGTTTTGCTTCCTGAATATCTTACCTATATTTTTCCTTTCCAGTAAATGTGTACATTTATTATTTGAACATTCTATTGTTTATTATTCTATTGCTATGATGCTTATGTTGTTGGTATTTTGAGCAACCTCTGGTACAAGAATTTCCTTCGGGACGAATAAAGTTCTATTTCATCTCATCGTTAAGAAACCAAGCTTGCAGGCGAGACGGCATAAAAAAGTATTTATTGTGTTCCAGATGAATGACAGGTGACAGCTGCCATGACTGTGAGACAGGAGGGGACAGTTGTGAGTGTCAATCAAACAGCCATGATGAGTCTTCCTGCTGGGGTTAGAAAACAGCTCTATACATCCGGTTCTATTTATCACTCACAGTATGAGCAATAACCATAAAGCTAGCAGGTATACAAAAATAAATGCTATTCTATACAAGAGTCAGCGTATTCACAGCGTTGGACGAGAGGGTGAGCGGCAAACCGACTTCGCAACATGAAATGTACAAAAGTTCTCAAACTATTTTCTGGTTGTCTCTGGTGTCTTTTAACACAAACGGACGACATCATCTGATCCTTCCATGGATGACACACTGGTGGGGGAAATACAAACAAAAAAAAAATCCATAGGAGGCACATACATGTTTCTGTTCCATCCTCATATACACATTTATTGGAAACAAAATAGGATTTATATACAAACAGGAGCAGACATCTTCAGGTGTGAGGTTTAAAGGAGAGAGACCACCGGAGTAGCAGAGCTGCCCGTCCTGGGGAGAGGCATCTTACGGGTTAAAGGGACCAGCACCAGGACCTGTGGACTAAGGCTGATGGCGAACAGCTACACCATCGCCCGACTCCTCCGCGGGGCCTCCACCCACCCACCCGCAGGACCTCTTGGGGCCTCGCTGCAGAAAGACCAGATTAGCTTGAAGACTCACGGTGGCCCAGCTCTCTGTTCCAGGACCGGCCGCCAAACGCATGTGAAACTAGCGGCATACAAAACTAGCTTATCGCTTTTGATTTATTTCACTTCTCATTTGGCAAATAGCAACGCTTAGGCCACGCCCCCTCCATCCCTGAGGGCCGGACACTAAGGTCTGTTGTGTACCATTTGTTTTGAAAGCAGGCTGCATAGTACTCAGCTGTTGGTGAGTGGAGAAACAGGAGAATCTGCACTGTATTTCTAAGCTATTCTTGTTGAAGCGTGGTAGTGCTATTTCCTTAAAGCTAATCTTGTAGCAGTGCCGGTAGAGCTATCTCTCTGAAACTAACCTATTGCAGGGTTGGTACTGGACTCTGCAACGACGACAGACATGGGAGTCTTTCTGCGAAAGTCAAGACCCGGTCGAACTAAGACTAAGGAGTTTCTGTGGGAGTCCATCAAGGGGAGTCCTACAGCGACATCTTCGTCCTTCCTACCACCCATCCTAGCCGTGTGCCTAGACTCCATTACGGTCTGGACATCCTACCGTGGCAGATGTCACTGAAGGCCCTCCACTCTGTGCCACAACCCCTCCAATCTCCTCTCTACCCAACGATCTCAACCTACACAGGCCTCGATGTGAGGGGACTCTGGAATTGTCAATCGGCAGTCAAGTAAACAGACGATTCTGGCCTCTGCCACCCTCCAGTCTCACACTTCCTGACTCTCAGAGACCTGGATCATCCCGGAAAACACCGCCACTCCAGATCCCCTCTCCACTGCCTACTCTCTCCCCCACAACCCCGACCCTCGTGGGCGAGGTGGGGGAACGGGACTCCGGGTCCTTCCCCTGGAACACTTGACCTGATCAGCACTTGAACTCCATGCCGTTACTCTTCCAATCCAGTTCAACATTGCTCCTAACTAGCACTAACTTGCGTGTTTGTGCGTCTTAGCATTATTAATAGATGTTATACTAAATGTTGGTAATGCACTCAGAACGGCACTTCTGCTCTTATCCCAGCTATTATGCAGGCAACCTAGCAATTATGAAACTCGGAACTATGAATGCTTGAAACCTGCTCTATTCTTATCTTTATGAACCACAGTGATATATTGCTGTCTCTCCTTCAACAAATGTACTCTTTGCAAGTCGCTTTGGATAAAAGCATCTGCCAAATGCCCTAAATGTAAATGTAAACGCGAATGTGTGTGAAGCAGAAGGGATGTCCCTCCTGCTGGGAGAAGGTCTCCAGAGATCACTACAGAACCAACGGACTTCTACCTGCACTTGGAACCCGGCGGGTGAGCGTGGGTTCCAAGAGCCAAATGTCTTATTACATTATTACACATTTGCCTCATATGCTGGTAATACAAAATATATATTCTCTATGTACATCAAGACAGTGTGTTTGAAAAGGTGTGAGCAGTGAAGCCGTAAGTCATGGAGGCCAACAACTTGTTTACCTGATTTTAAAACTTCTTGTATCTAAAAAAACACACACACACACACACACACACACACACACACACACACACACAACACACACACACACACACACACACACACACACACACACACACACACACCGTTTTTTCGTGTGATTTTGATTCCATGGCAACGAGGATGTGGGTTAAAAAAAAGAAAAAGAAAAAAGGAAGAGATTAAAAAATTAAAGTGTTCTCTGACATCACGGACACCGTTAGTCACATGACCCCTAGGCGATGGAGGCATCTAACCAGAGCTCCTCCTCTTCACCAGGTAACAGGTCAGTCAGCCTGGAGGTCAGAGGTTGAGGATGGGGACGTCGAAGAGGTCACAGAGGCCCTCCGTCTCGTCCAGGTTGTAGATGTAGTCGTGGTCACCGGGGGGCGGGGACAGGCGCAGCAGAGGGGAGAACACTGTAGAGCAGAACACAGAGAACCACCATGAAGAAGACGTAGGACTCTAGGACCCTGGACCCACCAGGCGCAGCGGTGATCGGCCGTTACGTTCAAAACCGTTATGTGACATGAGAATCGTCATTGTGTCTACAACAGAGGAGACGTTAAAAGCTAAGCGCCTCCTCCTCCTCTGTGTGTGAGGAGAAGTGGACCAACCTTCTGAGGACATCAGGTCCTCCAGGAGGTCTCCGCTGATGATCTCTGGAGGAGGAGAGGACAGGAGTTAGGAGGACATACAAGACTAAACCCTAAAGTGTGAATGAGACTAAGAGACAGAGAGCGGGAGAGCGGGAGGACAGGAGCAGTCTAGACCCAAAATGGCCACAAAGATGATGAATATTTATATATAAGTGCAATAAAATAGTTAAATATTTACCTTTTGTTGGGTCAAACATATCAGAGAGTTCTTTGGGGAAATCCAACACTAGAGGAAGAGAACAGTCATGTGTTCATAACAGTACAGTACAGTCATGTGTTCATAACAGTACAGTACAGTCATGTGTTCATAACAGTACAGCAGTCATGTGTTCATAACAGTACAGTACAGTCATGTGTTCATAACAGTACAGCTGGGAACACAACACGATTCTATAGACAGGTACAGTTAGTAATATATACAAAGTTATAGTCTTTAATCGTAATATTTCACATTCCTTCACTCGTTGCAGTTTCTAAACGTGTGCTATGGTCGTTTGTTATTACTACAAAGAGAAAGTGCAAACACTGCTCACAATCAGACGGATCGGACTTGATTGGTTCAAACAGGGCGGAGCCGGACGAGGGGGTGGAGCCATCCAGGGAGGCGGAGGACTGCAGCTGTTGGCTGGGTGATGATGATGTAACCGCAGGGGGCTCGGCTACCGGCGGGATGGGCGCCGCCTTGCTGGCGTCTGCAACAAGACGGTTACGTTAAGTCAGGCCCCCCCCCGCCCCATTTTAGTTGTGATGTCACACAACTAAAGGGGGTTAGGTTTTGCAGTAATCCCTCCCACTCCTACCTGTGGTGGCCGTCTGATTGGCTGTTGCGGTGGGCGTGGCTTCGCAGGATGTGATCTGAGAGGGGGGACAGAGGAAGCGCATGAGTTTCAAACGTCGGACTTCACATCAACTCCGATTTTCACAGAGAAACGAGAAACTCCAGAGTCCAGAATGGAACCCCATGCTCAGACACTCCAGTATAAGAGGACTACTTCATACGACATCCGCAAGATCAACTGGGTCCTTACAGAACTGGATCCTTACAGAACTGGGTCCTTACAGAACTGGATCCTTACAGAACTGGGACCTTACAGAACTGGATCCTTACAGAACTGGGACCTTACAGAACGCAGACCTTAGAGGAGAGACCATGACTTTAAGGGTCCATCCTTTCTGTGAGTTAATGTTGCAGTAAAGCAGTAGGCGACTCAGATTACAAGTGTAACGTTCTGCACTGTAGAGAAATGCATGTTGTAAATGTTCCCATAAACGTGTGTTTGTGAGGACCTGTGAGATAGCCGTTGGTGCCGGGAGGTTCTGCAGGATGTCCTCCGGGGGCGGGACGGGCAGGACCACCGGACACTGGCTGCTGGGGTCCTTGTTGACCAGCAGAACCTCGATGGGACCCGACGAGCTCTTCAGGCGGATCTGGTACTTCCTGGGCCCGTTGTGGAGCTGGGGGAACAAGTCACCACCTTCACATGTTTTACTGTCTCTTCGCTCAGGCCATAGGATAGGCTCTTCCTCTTCCAGAATGTATCCAGCATTACTTAAAGCCCATGTCTGGATACAAATACATTAAATCACCAGTAGGGGGTTGTGACCATAATCTCCATTACAAATCTCTACAGTACAAACACACTTACGGATTCGGGGACTGGAACCTCCAGTTGTGTGCCGGTCGGAGCGCGGATCGCCAGCAGAGTTTCCCCTGCAGCCAGAAGGAGAGGCCATTATTAATATTAGTCGTGTGAATAATAAAGTTATATACGTTATGAAGCATACGCGTATTTTACCTTTGAAAGCCCCACAGAGGTCCTCGTGTCGAACATACGCCATCGTGTGTCTGAGTTAAAGTCAGCAACACGATGTGAACGGAACATTCAGAAGGGAAACAAACCCGCGCTGGCTTCACCGTCGGTTCCGGCCGCTAGCTGCCGTGACACTTGTCTCATCATGAGCATCAGTCAGACATTCATTTCCAAATATAGGGGCGTGGCCTTAGGTTGTTCCAAAAAGCTCCGGCCAATCAGAGTGCCGCTTGTGCTCTTGCGCTACTCTGGAAGCAACGCAGGAGCATCATCTAATCTGAGGCTTCTGTGCATGTTGTAACATCATTATTCACTCCATTTCCCACAAAGGATTCCTCCTGTGCCTTAAACTGCTCAGCTAATTGGTCTGAGCATTTTAAGGCAGGTCCTACAGTAGAAGGACCAGGGCTCAGAGGTCAGACCCTGCAATAGAAGGACCAGAGGTCAGACCCTGCAATAGAAGGACCAGAGGTCAGACCCTGCAGTAGAAGGACCAGAGGTCAGACCCTGCAGTAGAAGGATATGGGCTGTTGTTGGAGTCGTCTGTGACGTTCTTGATGCTCTGCTGGACCCAGACCCTCTGCTGGTCCAGCTCCTGCTCCCGAGTCGCCAGGTCGTCCAGCTCCGCCTTCAGGTCCATCAGCTTGTCGGCGATCTCACGCGTGTTGCAGCCGGGACCCACACCCCTGAGGAACACACACATACACAGATGCACAACACATTAACACACACACACACACACACACAGATACACAAACACATTAACACACAACACATAAACGTATAGAGATACAACATATGTGACGGAGGGAGGGAGGGAGGGAGGGAGAGAGAGGGATTCTCTCTCCTGCTCTCCCTTCCCACCTCCAGATCTTTTATTTGCGCTTGACACACACGCACACGTGACCTACTTCCACTGGATGCTGTTCTTGGACTTCTTCTCGATCAGGCCGATGCCCTCCAGCACGTTGGTAATGTCATAGATGCGACGCTTCTGCCTCACCGCCAGCGTATCGGCTGCCTGCACGGGCAGAGCACGGTCACATGAGCACGGTCACATGACCACACAGGACGTCGCATCCATCAATCACACAAAGACATTGATCGAAGCCCCAATGACTGTCATCTACCTAGAGCAAGACGCCCCCTAAACCCCATCTGCTCCTTAATGACCTGTCTCTGTACGGTCTAACCCCTACCTGCTCCTTAATGACCTGTCTCTGTACTGTCTAACCCCTACCTGCTCCTTAATGACCTGTCTCTGTACTGTCTAACCCCTACCTGCTCCTTAATGACCTGTCTCTGTACCGTCTAACCCCTACCTGCTCCTTAATGAACTGTCTCTGTACTGTCTAACCCCTACCTGCTCCTTAATGACCTGTCTCTGTACTGTTTGATTCATATACACATAAAGTGCACTGGAACCGTGTGTTCCCTGGTTGAGGCATAACTCAAAAGAACAAGTCGTGGTGCACCCAAGACAGGAAGCAAACATTAGCCAAGGAGAGAATGGCTGTTTAGAGTTCTCTAGAGTTCAAACTTGACAGGTTAATGGTGTCATAAATTATAAATGTTTTATTGATCAGTGGTGGTGAGCCTTCTGGCTCATACTGGCAGCCCACACACACTATGTAAAAACGCTTCGGGTAAATGCTTATAATCACTAATAATACTTAGGATACAATATCATCATCCTGAAAATATATCTTAGACCTATGACTTGTAGGTCCCCGCAAAGCAAGGGGGATATCGTGCAAATATTGAGGGAAATGTGGGAACCTCCAAGTCGTAGGACTAAGGCCTGCGCATCCTCTGCATTTAGTGAACCTGCTTTGGGAATGTGGATAAACAGTCTGAATGGAGCAGATCCAGTCTGCTTATCATCCGCTTATCTGGCAACCCGCTTCACATCACACTGCTGTGGCCGTTAAATGAAAGAAGAAGGAGAAGGAGAAGAAGAAGAAGAAGAAGGAGGAGAAGAAGAAGGAGAAGTAACAATGAGGCTTCAGTAAGCAGGGGGGTCGCTCATGTGTAACACTACAGCTACAAAAGCTGACCCAGTTTCTAGAGGGAGGGGGGGGGAGGGTCTGGAAACTGGTTCACAACTTCTGCAAGTTGTCTCAGTGTTCAGACGGGACCTGGCCGGGACCTGACCGGGACTTGGCCGGGACCTGACCTGGCCTGGACCTGGCCGGGACCTGGCCTGACCTGGACCTGGCCCTGACCCTGACCTGACCTGACTCACTTGTCTCCACAACACTGTGTCATAAATAAGGGGGAGGGCTCTCCATTCAAACCAACACACAGCAAGCTAACAGGCTGGCTAACAGGCTAAAGTGCTAATGGCATGCTAAAGTGCTAATAGAAGCTAAAGTGCTAATGGCATGCTAACGTGCTAATGGAAGCTAACGGGATGCTAACGGCATGCTAACGTGCAAATGGAAGCGAAAGTGCTAATTCGATGCTAACGTGATAATGAAAGCTAATGGGATGCTAAGGTGCTAATGGCATGCTAACGTGCTAATGGAAGCGAAAGTGCTAATTCGATGCTAACGTGATAATGAAAGCTAATGGGATGCTAAGCTGCTAATGGCATGTTAAGGTGCTAATGGAAGCTAACGGGATGCTAAGGTGCTAATGGCATGCTAAGGTGCTAATGGCATGCTAAGGTGCTAATGGAAGCTAACGGGATGCTAAGGTGCTAACGGGATGCTAAGGTGCTAATGGAAGCTAACGTGCTAATAGCATGCTAGCGGCGAGGTTCAAAAGATGCGCCCCGCGTGCGGGCAGCACAATGGGGGGTGGTGGTGTTGCGCTCACCGCCTTCAGGTCCAGGACGCCGTCCTTCGCCTCCTGCAGGAGCGTCACGAACTTGGTGGTGAGCAGGCCGAGGCTCTTCTCGTGGCGGCTGGGGGTCTGCGGGTGCAGCGGCTCCCCCAGCGGCCCCAGCTCGCCCCGGCCGGCCGCCTCCAGCTCCATCACCCAGGACCCGCCGCCTGCCGCCTCTCGGTCCCCCGCGGACACACCCCCGGACAGCACGCTGCAGCCGAGGCGGTGGTGGTGGTGGTAGTAGTAGTGGTGGTGGTGGTGGCGACCCTGTACCGTGTGTCCCCGTGTCCGCCGGTCCTCCCGGTGGTGAGCAGCCCGTCCAGCAGACCTCCAGCCCGGCGCGGAGCAGACGGAGGAGCCGTTGGCCGCGCGGTGCACGCTGGGGCGGCGGGCCCAGGGACCGTCCACAACTCGCCGAGGAGAAGAGCCGGGAAACGCAGAAAGTTGTCACTGCCACACTAACCACACACATATCAAATATATAATATACATATAAACACACACACATATACTGTACATAAGATAGATAAGATAAGATAGAACTTTATTAATCCCGAAGGAAATTATTGTGCCAGGTTGCATAGCAATACAGTACAATAAAACAATAGAGAAATACACAGAATAATAAAAATAAACTAACAGATTTACAAATGTACAGTCAAAATATACAAATATAGGCAAGATAAGGTATTCAGACAGCAAAGACACTGTACTGGATAAAGGATACTGTATGTATGTATGTATATCTAAATATAAATAATCATAATCTCATAATTAGGTAGTATCTCATAATTAAGACTTACTATCTCATAAATAGTAAGCCATAATTATGAGATACTGTGTCATAATGATGAGATCAATGCATCCACTAATGGCGATTCCAAATGGCTTCATCTTATCGTGTTGACCTCAGGTGACCTCCAGCTAATAAACACAACTAAACTCAAACCGTCACGATGCCATTCATCCTGCATTTGTGGTGCATCCACCTCTCAGGGACTCTGACCAGAGGGTTCAAGTTGCTGCAAAGTTTCTTCTTATTTAAAATCTTTCCAGTGTGCGTTTGCTAAGAACAACCCCATGCAATTCAGATAAATAAGATAGAACTTAATTAATTAATCCCGAAGGAAATTCTTGTGCCAGAGGTTGCTAGAAAATAACAACATCAGCATAAAGACAATAGAATAATAAATGTAAATATAAGATAAGATACAACTTTATTCATCCAGAAGGAAGTTATTTTGTTTAAAGTGTATATGCCTAATAGAATAACAAGAATAACAATCTAAGAAACATTTAGTAAAAAAATAAGTGAACTAGAATAGAAAAGGTGACAATTGTATTGAAAAGCAATATTGCACATGATATTGAGAATATTGCACATGATGTTGTAAAGTTATATTCTACAAGATACAGAACAGAGAATATGGTAATATGGTATTTATTTGAATATTTATTATAAAATATACATAAAATGTAGAATTGCATCAATACGTCATCAATGCTTATGGACGCATGGACACAAGAGGATTTGGCGTGTTGTACCCGCTACGGCCACAGGGGGGCGCAAGAACACTGGTCGTGTGGGTCCTGAATCAACCTGTCAGTGCTGTCCATTAAGCTCATTAACAAAAACTAATAATTAACCCTCACCCTTTTACACATTAGTCATCTATGCTCTTAAACATAGTATCAGAAACAACAAGTATCTCCTCAAACAATGTAATCGGGGCTCTGCACCACCCTGCCCCTTCCAGAGCACCATCGAGTAACAACGTATAGAAATAGGGCTATATGTTGACCTTTGTCATTTCCCCCTTTATAACAGCAGCTTTAATACCTCGTATTTATTATGAAGTCATGATGTTACACACACCGGGCCAGTAAGTGGTGTCTGCACAGTTAGGGTTGCATAATGTCAACACTAAAGGTTGACATTATGCAAATATACTGGAATATTCACAACTGGAATGTCTGATGCAAGATTCAACAAGTTTATTTGTCACATCCACATACAAGATGTGCAGTGAAATGACAAAGTGGCGATGCCCAGCAGAATGTGCAACTAACAGAACAATTCAAGACAAACAACACAAATTAGAGGGATCAGAATATCCACAATATTTACTGTGTATACAGCAAAAAGACCAGCAGGACTGAATATATGTTTTAATTGGCCATCGCTCCGGTCAGTTTGTATAAATTAAAACGGTTTAAACACATCGTAACTGGAAATTGACTGACCCTGTAGTCAATAATACTTTAGGACAACGGGGTCGCAGGTGGGAAGGCCAAACAGAATCCAGAGGTGACCCTGCCCCCCCCCCCGCAAGGTGTAACACGAGGAAAAGCAGAATGTGAGGAATGTGTCAGTTACAATGTTTCACTTCCTGTTTACATACAGCCAGCCCACGCAGTTCCCATCAGCACACACACACCAGAAGACACGAAACACAGGTATGGATTCATATTATCGTTTATAGAATAGAATAGAATAGAACTTTATTTATCCCGAAGGAATTTCTTGTACCAGGTTACATAGTGATACAGTATAAAACAGAATGATAAAAAATAAACTAAAAAATAAACTAAAGCGATACAGTATAAAACAGAATGATAAAAATAAACTAAAGGATTTACAAATTTACAGTTACATTTTTACAAGTTTGAATGCATGATAAGATATTCGACGGCAAAAACAATTTGGCATAATTGAAGTGAAATATAGTTGGACATGACATTAAGAATTATGATATGGAAAGATAACCATCATGAAAAGCAATGCTAATCAAGCAATATTACACAAGTACTGCAAGCAAGCACCACTGAAGTGCCAATAATGACCAATCTGTGTAATATTGGATTAAACTGGTTACCGACAACCTAGAATAAGCCACTGGGGGGCACTATAGTCGCAGTTTATATAATCGCTACTAGTGCGCCTTTAAAGGCAGGCCCAATCATCGTAAATAAATCATCGCTCTGTTAATTCGCGATTCTGATAGGGAGGGGGGGGGGATGGATATCGCTGGATATTGGTGGGGACATGTCCCCAGCGTCCCCACTAAATTCTGTCTCTGTACTGTCTAACCCCTACCTGCTCCTTAAGCTCATTAACAAAAACTAATAATTAACCCTCACCCTTTTACACATTAGTCATCTATGCTCTTAAACATAGTATCAGAAACAACAGGGTTCTCCTCAAACAATGTAATCGGGGCTCTGCACCACCCTGCCCCTTCCAGAGCACCATTGAGTAACAACGTATAGAAATAGGGCTATATGTTGACCTTTGTCATTTCCCCCTTTATAACAGCAGCTTTAATACCTCGTATTCATTATGAAGTCATGATGTTACACACACCGGGCCAGTAAGTGGTGTCTGCACAGTTAGGGTTGCATAATGTCAACACTAAAGGTTGACATTATGCAAATATACTGGAATATTCACAACTGGAACGTCTGATGCAAGATTCAACAAGTTTATTTGTCACATCCACATACAAGATGTGCAGTGAAATGACAAAGTGGCGATGCCCAGCAGAATGTGCAACAGAACAATTCAAGACAAACAACACGAATTAGAGGGATCAGAATATCCACAATATTTACTGTGTATACAGCAAAAAGACCAGCAGGACTGAATATATGTTTTAATTGGCCATCGCTCCGGTCAGTTTGTATAAATTAAAACGGTTTAAACACATCGTAACTGGAAATTGACTGACCCTGTAGTCAATAATACGTGGGAAGGCCAAACAGAATCCAGAGGTGACCCTGCCCCCCCCCCCCCTGTGATGGAAATGTAGCATATTGACCCTTTACAAGCAACATGCCTTCGTCTGCATATCATTGAGGGGACCCCTACTGTGAACAGCCACTGGCAGAAGGCATTGAGATGATTGGTCGATAGAGGACCTCTACTGTGAACCACTGGCAGAAGGCATTGAGATGATTGGAGCATTCGTTTCAAGTAACCCCTATTGTGTTTGTCTTGTTGTCATTGTAGTGAAACCTTCATTAATGTATGTTATTCAGGAGACTGATACAATCAATGCGTCTGGAAGACAACCTTCATTAATGTATGTTATTCAGGAGACTAATCCAATCAATGCGTCTGGAAGACAACCTGAAAAGGGGCCAATTGTTTATTCTTTGTCAAGCCAGGAACCTCATGCGGTGAAAATTGTGTTTATAGTGGCCAAGGTTGGTCTGGACTCACTCTGAGAGAGAGGGGTCTGATGGATGCATCCATTAAAACTCTTAATTTGCTACAAGTACTTTGTCTGTTTTAGACTCTTTCACCATAGACACAATTATTATCGGATAATAGCCACGACAATTTGGGGGCTCGTCCGGGATTTCTAACTTGAGAGTCTTTTCAGCCTAGTCTTCCAGGTGAACCGTGCACGGCCGGTGACTGGGTCGCTGGAGCCCTATACCTCCTGCCAGTGACTGTAATCAGCATTGGAGTGAGACGAGGGTGCCTGGGAGATGGACTGAGGATATCTCGATAAGAAAATCCTGAAGGAAAAAGAACACAGCGGGTGAGAGCAATACTTGTGTAAATTAAGAGTCACTATTTTTTGGTAAAATAGTGAAGCGGCCGAGACTCGCTATTATTCGCTAAAGGACCGACGGGTTTATTAATTGTTTTGGTAACATTAATCGAATATAACATTAGGTATCCCGTAGGTTACTAGGATTGAGGTAACGGTACGGTAAAGCGAGCGGATCCATGTGAATGTAACTAAGTGAGCCGTACTGGGATTGAAGTACTGCAAGGCCTTGATAACTAATAGAAGATAACCTAATATATAACAAATACAAAAGCGCTCGAAGGGAAAAAATTATTATAATAGGAGGGATATAATAATAATAGTAATACTAATAATAATACAATAATCGATCGAATAATAATTAGTAGGGTACCCGGATCTAAAATGGGAAATAGTAATTCGGGAGTGACCAGGGCCGCCGAGGTAAGGTTGGAGAAACATGGTGAAATGACACAATATTTGCGGAAAAAGGGTTTTCTAGAAATGGGGAGTTTGTGTTTGGAGAAAATTGAAAGAATTAGAGGATGTGTTATTAGAATTGGAAAAGAGAAAGAAAGTGCAAAAACGTGTTGGTATGCATTTCATTTGTGGAAAAGAGAGGGTGAGTTAAGAGAGAAAAATCAGAAAGGGCCAGCGAGTGTAGAGAGTGTAGGGAACTTTAATCTGTCTGTCACCCGAACTACAGATCTGGACTTGGACCGGACTGCCCCACGCCTGCGAATGCTCCGCTGTCCGCCGCCTCTGCCGCCACCAGCAGCAGCCGCAGCACCCAGCCTGTCCCCTGACATGGAGGAGGTCAACACACACACACAGGATGACTACCCGCAGCCGAACACGGACCCGGCGATCGGTCCAGCTGGCTTACGCATCAACCAAAGCACCAGCAGCCGCGGGTCGATCGAGGGCTCAGATGGACACATGCAAGGACAGAAAGAATGGACAGTTCCCCGTGATTCAAATTCTGAACCCGCAGGACGGCATATGTCTTCCGCGGGTGGAGGACATGACCAAATGTCTGCCGGACCCGTCCGTTGCGGGGGGAGAATCGCTCGCCACGGCGATCGCTGAAATAGTCCAGCAACCCGAACTATCCATCACAGAAGTGGGTCAAGTCTGTGTGAGCCGACTAGGCTTGCGATGAGGCCGCATGCAGGGCGACAGGCCTGCATGAGACCAGACTCCGTACGAGGCGCCATCGAGACGCTCTGGACGCGGGGGATGAAGGTTTATCGGCGTTTGTAAAGAGACATTGTGTTGGCAGGCGTACCGCCAGACTCACTGTAGTGAGTCACGCCAGCCACGCAGGGGATCTTAGAGAGAAACAGATGGACAAGATCAGAGATTGTAGGCACAGAGCAACCCGAGGGGCGGAGGTGGACGGATGCATTTGCATTGATGGTGTGGGGGAGCTGGTCCGGTCCAAAAAGGTCGTATGAGCACTGACACACACACACCACACACAACACAAACAAAATGAAAATAGGGATGAAATCTAATGTGTTGTTTAGGACTGAGTGTTATTTACACCGACAGGCCTCACGATCACCTCCGATGCAAGACCCATGATCCAAGTGTAGGCTACTCGGGTGTGATACGCGCACCAGAGTGTTCTTATGCGTGGGACTTGTTGACAGAGAGATCAGGGGAACAGCTGACATACTGATAACAGATACACATCACTGCATGCAGGGTCAGTCAGAGGTACAATATATGTCCACAAATGATTTGCATAGTACTGCCGGAATATCTAATGAGGGGTGGTTACCAGAATTTGAAGAATTATGGTTTAATGGGGAAGTTTGCTTTGGAATGAGAAATTTAGCATGTTGAAAGTTGAGAAGTTTTATGGGGTTGCTGGAGCAGAACCACATGGGTCCCTGGCAAAAACCCCCGACATGACATGGTCCGAACTGGGGTCATGGATGTCAGGGGGGGGACACATGTGATTGGAGAGCAGATGGCCCAGAGTGACAATACACCCAATGGGCGACAGCAGGGAGGAGTTTATACTCCCACAGATGACGTTGGAGGACCACGATTGGCTGGGGTCCCATCCAACCTGTGGACTAGGAATAAATACGATACGCATAAAAAATGTGGAGCCCTAGTGGTGACTGTGCTTACAGAAGAAGAAGAAGAAGAAGAAGATCTTTATTAGTCCACACATGTAATGGTCACACAACACACAGCGGGAAGTGGTGGCCGCCAAACACACACACGCGCATGCAGGGAGGGTGGCCCGTGGAAATGCGTTCTCTGCATTTAACCCATCCTCCTGCCCCTCCAGGGGCAGCAGGAGCAGTGGGCAGCCATCTCGACGGCGCCCGGGGACCAACGCTCCAGGTTGTACGTCCACATCTTGGTCAGGGATGTGGACAGGAGAGGCCAGGCAACCCCAGTGCAGGTTACGCCAAGAGGCGATAGATAGTATCATACCTGTGTTCAACTCAATGTTGGATGCCGGTGTGATAATTCTGTGTCCTAAATTGTACCCCAATGTTCCCTGTGAAAAAGGCACCCGTTTCAGGACAATCAACCTCATGGCGGTTTGTCCAAAAATTAGAAAAAGGTAAATGATGCAATGCATCTAAAAAAAAAAAAACACCCTTTGTACCAGATCCGCACACCCTATTAACACAGGTACCTGAGAATTGCAAATGGTTTACAGTCGACTTAGCAAACGCGTTCTTTAGCATACCGGTGGATCCAACAAGCCGATATTGGTTTGTCTTTGTTTGTTTGTTTTTGTTTTTTTATTTATGGGAAATCATACGTGGACTAGAGTGCCACAGTGTTATTGTGAATCACTAACCATATTTTCCGCAGCGCTGCATTATAATTTGGCTCATCTAATCCTCCCGGGGGGGGAGCATACTAATTCACTATATAGATGACCTCCTGGTGTGTTCTCCAGATCATGAAGGTGTGAACAGGATACCATTGTGTTGTTAAGGTAATTAGCCAGCCAGGGCCACAAGACCGGTTTAGCGAAACTACAGTTTGTAACACAAAAGGTAAAATTCCTGGGCCACACCTTCATACCAGGTGACAAGTCCCTTAGCGAGGACAAAAATAGAATAAATCCAAACAAAGTCTAGTACGAAGAAACAAATTATAGGATTCTTGGAAAATACGGGCTACTGCAGACAGTGGATACCCGATTATGCAAATTTAGTACAACCACTCCAAGACGTCACACATGGCCATGACTTGACTCCGACTGACTCCGTGACGTGGACACCAGCAGCAGATGCTGCGATCATACGACCTAAACGAAACCTTATGACCCTGACTACTTCAGGTCTACCAGACCATACAACCCTTCACACAGACCATGGGGGAACAAGATGGGTATATGACATCAGCACTAATACAGAGGCATGGGGGCAAGTTGCGTCCTGTTGCCTATTTTTCATCCAAGCACAGTGGCAGCTGGTTTACCACACTTTTGAAAGGCAGTGGCAGCGGCGGCAATGGCGGTTGTCGCCAGTAGGGGCTAGTGGGCTAACTCAGGAAACATCACACCTAACAGCATCACGATTGCTGTCATATCACCACGTGTTGTTGTCCATGCCTAACATTGTTTTGCAGAGGTGTACAGGGTTAAACCCAGCCACCCTGCTGCCTACCCCCGAAGATGGGGAGCCACACGACTGTGTGACTACCATTAATGAACAGTGCACACCACGTGTGGACCTGACAGCTACACCACTGCCACTGGGGACCGAGGTATTGTATGTCAATGGTTCTAGCCGGAGACCCAACAACAGGTATTGATGAAGTGGGCTATGCCATTGCCACGCAGGACTGCGGGGTGGGATCAACTAGGTTACCATTTATACAGACAGTAGATATGCTTTTGGATGTTGTTCATGATTTCGGCACCTTGTGGAAGATGCGAGGATTCCTCACATCCACAGGGATGTGAGGAATGGGTTACAATGGGTTGCTAACCTACTTGATGCTATACTCTTATCCACTGCTATCTCTGTTTGTCGATGTGAAGCACACAGGGGCCGAGGACCTGGTGTCTAGAGAGACGCGTAGGCAGATAAGGGTGCTGAAGCGACGGCCAAAGCCCCACTTGCCTCCACCATGCAGATGGCACAACTGACACCCTCGGTCACGGTTGAGGAATTGGCGAAAGCTCAGACCAAGGCCGTGACTGCAGAGTGCCTGTTGTGGAAATCAGCTGGTGCAGAGTATCGCAATGGATTGTGGTATGGCCCGAATGGGCGGCCGTGCTTACCTAGATGTTTCCTATCTACGCTATCATGACACATGGGGAAGATCATGTGTCAAATGGGGGAATGGTAGATAGCATCGATCGGCATTGGTACACACAAGGAATTTATGCACAACATTTATTTTTTTGGAGATATTGTTTAGTAATGATAGACATGTTGTCCAAATGGGTTGAAGTATTTCCCAGCAGGGCAGCTGACTCTGCAGCCGTTGCTAAGGCCTTAATCACAGACAGGTATGTCATGGGTAAAGGTCTTGCCACTGGTTTTACTGGCCATGAGGGGGCGATCCAGAGCGAAGGTAGGACTGTCCCCCTATGAGTTCCTGATGGGGCGACCCATGCCAATGGGGACAGGTGCATCACACGACAGCAATATGAGCACAGAACTGTCACGATCACGATCGTGGCTCCGGGCTCCCGGGCGCCAATGCCGCCCCTGGAGGGTTAGCGGGGCTCCCGGGCGCCAGTACCGCCCCTGGATGATTAGCGGCACCTGCGCTACGTTCGCGGCTGTCCGCAATCAGCAATTAACCACGGCATAAAAGCCCCGGCTTTCCACCCACGGGTGTCGGACCATTGTCAATGTTATGTGTTGTCTTGGTGTAACTAACGTTCCTGTTATGTTGCACATACAGTTGTGTATACTTGTTGTTGCCAACTACCAGATGGATCGTAACCCGTCACCTGCATTCCTGCCTGTCTGTTCCTCATCTACCTACCTGCCTGTCACCCGGTAAATAAATACTTCTCCGCACTACAAAACCCCGAGTCCTGAGTCATGCGATTGGGTCCTACTGCCAACTCCCATGACAAGAACAATTCCATCACAGCATGATTGTATTGTACAATCATTATTGTACTGTATTAATCTTTCTCGAAGTCTGCAAACCATCCGCTCACAAGTGAAGGAGACCTTACCATCCAAAGAAGGGCAACTCCATGACCTACCACCAGGGGATTGGATCGTGGTGAAGGACCATAGGAGGCGGGCCTGGCACTCACCAAAGTGGTTGGGACCATTCCAAATCCTGCTGGTCACCTCAGCAGCGGTCAAGGTAGCTGAAAAGGCTACCTGGATCCACGCCAGCCATCGCAGACGGGCACCACCGCTGACGACCGACCCAGCACCGCAAGATCACAGCAGACCCAGCCCTGACAACGAGGCAAGATGTTCCACCAGTCGCTACCAACACGCCACTCCGAGAGGGAGCAACCCCAAGCCGGGGGACGACTCTACGTTGGAATCGTCCTCCTCTTCAGCGTCATTGTGAGGTCCCAGGCTATCCTGACAAACGGCCGGGACAATGGAACGGATTCCCTGTTCCAGTTGGAATATAACCTTAAGGATATCAACAATAGCTTTGATGCCCTCCTGAGGGCAGCCAAGGCACATTTTGGAATTAACAAAGTATGCGGAGTTGGACCACGTTCTGTCTCCTCCGGAATACCCCTAATGGCTTTCCCGTTATCCCCATGTGCTATAGCCTCGGCAATGCATGCTTACTATCGATCCGGGTTGGTCAGAATGAATTCCAAGAATGCGGACTGGTCATGGATAAAAAGGGAATGTGATAATATTACCCACTATCCACTGAGACCACTTCAGTGCACAGGTACTACAAAGGTCGGCAACTATCCTCCGACATGCACAGGATGTGAAACGGCCGTTCCAGTCACGATAGCTGCAATCGCCGGCCCTTTCTTATGGTGTGCCCAAAGCACGGTGAAAACATACACGGGAAGGGAACATAAAGGGACGCACGGAGTGAAATATGGAAATATTTTGCTTAAGTTGCCGACAGCCATGGCCCACGGACACGTCAAAGCCCGTCTGTAATCGGTGCTTCAAATGTACGCAGGCGAAGGGAGCCAACACATCCAACTTGGCAAAGCATCTCGCCGACAAACATCCCGACATATTAAAAGAGTTCAAATAGCGACAGGTTAGCGAATGTGATGGATAACATAATTACAGTACATGTCCTCAAATAAGTCAAACGAGTGATTTATTTTGTGACAAGCAAACTTGTTTCACCAGTTAATATGTGTTTAGTGATAATGTGTTGTATTGTATAGTGATAATGTGTTGTATTGTAGATATAGTGATAATGTGTTGTATTGTGATAGTGATAATGTGTTGTATTGTAGATATAGTGATAATGTGTTGTATTGTGTAGTGATAATGTGTTGTATTGTGTAGTGATAATGTGTTGTATTGTTAGTGATAATGTGTTGTATTGTAGATATAGTGATAATGTGTTGTATTGTAGATAGTGATAATGTGTTGTATTGTAATATAGTGATAATGTGTTGTATTGTGTAGTGATAATGTGTGTGATTGTAGATATAGTGATAAGTGTTGTATTGTAGTGATAATGTGTTGTGTTGTATAGTGATAATGTGTTGTATTGTGTAGTGATAATGTGTTGTATTGTGTAGTGATAATGTGTTGTATTGTGTAGTGATAATGTGTTGTATTGTAGATAGTGATAATGTGTTGTATTGTATAGTGATAATGTGTTGTATTGTATAGTGATAATGTGTTGTATTGTAGTAGTGATAATGTGTTGTATTGTAGATATAGTGATAATGTGTTGTATTGTGTAGTGATAATGTGTTGTATTGTTAGTGATAATGTGTTGTATTGTATAGTGATAATGTGTTGTATTGTAGTAGTGATAATGTGTTGTAGTAGTATAGTGATAATGTGTTGTATTGTAGATATATGTGTTGTATTGTGTAGTGATAATGTGTTGTATTGTATAGTGATAATGTGTTGTATTGTGTAGTGATAATGTGGATAATGTGCTGCAGGTGGAGGAAGTTCACGGAGCGCACCGCCCGCATCAGCAGCTTCTCGGGCGATGACCTTCCATCTGAACTGCGCTTCTCGCTGTCCAAAGGATTTCAGTTCAAGTTCTCCTTGGAGATGGCGTGAGTGTTATTACCAGGGGCCCAAAGAGGAGGGGCCTCGCTAAAACACTCTTTTTATTTGGATTTATTTTCTTCTCAGTAATTTGTCACAAAACGACAGTAAAATTGGCAAAATAAATTGGTTGATAGAAATTTTTATCAAAAAGAATAAAACAAAATATACTGTCACCCTCTTACATAATAAATACTTAAACATGAAGAAAATAATAAGATACTCCAAGCAAACCTCATTTAACCACATAGTAAAAGTATGACAGTATTATATGGGTCCATATATATAATGATTTAATTAGTGTGTACAGGTACGGGTCTGTAATTGTAATCCATTAATATTTCATTAGATCTCACGGTATCATCAACAGTGTTAACTATTCAGACTTCAGTTATTTTTTGTAATTCTGGGGTATTGGAAAATGGCCGTGAGGTTTAGGGTTCGTCTGTTTTTGATGATATGTTGTGATTCTGGGAGCGAGGTGTTGATGTTGCCCGCTTTCCGTTTGCATGACCAATACCTCTGGAAACTCGTGTACAAGCGTGTACACTCCTCACACCCGGTGGTGGGAGGCAGCAGCATTCCTCGTATCAAATTCCCACACATTTATTTATTTGTTCTAAATGTTGTTCTCCCGGTTTGCTTCTCCCTGTGGCAGCGATGCTGAGCTCAAACTGAAGGGTCTGTTCGATTCCAAGGAGTCCTGGGACAACTTTGAGTCCATGCAGAACACCTTCACCTTCCAAACGTCCCCCATCTCCGGTACGGACCCCCAGCACAAGGTCACACCAGCCTCTGACCTCTGCAGCTCAATAGAGATTCAAGATTCAAGATGAATGATTCAAGAAGTTTATTCCTCACATACACACACAGGAATGTGCAGTGAAATGGAAAAAGTGGCGATGCAGAACAGAACAATCCCATGTAACTTGTTCAGCACTTTGTCAACGATAGTTGTTTAAAATGTGCTATATAAATAAAACTGACTTGACTTGACTTGAATACAAATATCACAAATTAAATTGGAGGGAACAGAATATTCACACTATTCACAGCAAAAAGAGCAGCTTTGTTTTTAGGAAGGAGAAATATAACCAAAATAAGCATATAAACAGCAAGGTATATACAAAAAGTAGCCATAAAAACAAGGCAATATAAAACCCCCCAAAAACATGAATTCTTAAAAATAAATAAAGTAAAAATAAACTATTTTTTCACAGAAATTATGCAAAATATTCAAGTCAAGGATTGTGCTTGAAATCGGTCATAGGGGAGTAATGTCTAGCAATATAAAGTATGTGAATATCCAGTACTATTGAGTCCTGCAGTACTGAGCTCAGTACTACCGTCCCGTCTCCGCAGAGTACGTGTTTGCGCACTGGAAGGAGGACGCCTTCTACGGCTACCAGTTCCTGAACGGCGTGCACCCGTCCGTCATCAAGAGGTGCTCCTGGCTGCCCTCCAACTTCCCCGTCAGCGAGGAGATGGTGCAGCCGCTGCTGGGGTCTGGCACCAGCCTGCAGCAAGAGATGGAGGCCAGGACACTAGAAGCATTATGCCGACCACTTTCTAATTGTTTAGATAGGTCCAATACAAACAGAACTTTACAGAGACGAGATCCACGTATTACACGTCTCTGTTGAGTCTCATTACCATATCGGTGTATTAATAGTTAATCTTCCTGTGTTTTATTTGTAATCCAGAAAGGGAACATATTCCTGTGTGACTACAAGATAATGGACAATATTCCGGCCCCTGTGATGGACGGGAAGCCGCTGCCGTTCACTGCTGCCCTCTGTCTGCTGCATGTGGACACCGCGGGCGAACTCAAACCCATCGCTATTCAGGTCAGAACTGCTCTCACAGAGAGACTTCACACTTCACACTTCTGGACTTGTGATTAACTTCTGGGGTCGTTTTCACACTAACCTGGGCTTTTGTGTGCCCCCCCCCTCCTCCCCAGGCAGTTTTTAGGTTGCTGGCTTCAATATTTAGATATTTGATATATAGAATGTTTAGATATTTGATATATAGAATGTTTAGATATTTGATATATAGAATGTTTAGATATTTGATATATAGAATATTTCGATATTTGATATATAGAATGTTTAGATATTTGATATATAGAATGTTTAGATATTTGATATATAGAAGCCCATTCCACATCAAACTCCCTGCTTCTCATGACATTGCCAATACACAAATGATGACTCACTATCAAGTACAAAGTTCTCAAATGGTAAAAACTAGATATAAATATAACTATACATAGCATTAGAATGATATTATACAGTTGTGTAACTCTTGTCATATTCTCCTCCCCTACAGCTGGGGCAGCGACCCTCAGAGAAATGCCCCATCTTCCTCCCCAGCGACGCGGAGCTGGACTGGCTGCTGGCTAAGATGTTTGTGAAGAACGCAGACGGGATCTTCCATCAGATGGCGTCTCACCTGCAGAACACCCACCTGCTGTGCGAGCCGTTTGCTGTCGCGACCATGCGTCACTTCCCCGCCGTGCACCCGCTGTACAAGGTGGGACCAGGGGAGCAGAAGGCTGGTCCCACACATATACCATCATCACCATCGTCACCATCATCACCTCACTCCATCCTCCTCATCACACGTCTCTCCTGTGTTCTTCTCTTAGCTGTTGATGCCTCACTTCCGCTACAATCTGCAAATCAACATCGTCGGCCGTGTGATTCTGCTGGGCCCAGAGGGAATCGCATCTCTGGTACTTTTACTCCGACTATGTCGTGTCTATCGGTTGTCGCCGTTGTTGCTTTAATTGTAGTTGTTGTTTGACTTGCATCCCCAGACATCCCTGGGCACCGCGGGCGTGGTTGAGCTGATGAGTCGTGAACTGGCCCAGACCACCTACTCCTCCCTCTGCCTGCCAGAGAACATCGCTGACCGGGGGCTGGAGAACATCCCCAACTTCTACTACCGAGACGACGGACTGAAGTTATGGAAGGCCATCAACAGGTTGGCTACACTTTTCTTCATCTTCTGTTTTGTGCTTCACGGAGACGTGGCTGTGTGGATCGATTCCGGACTCTGCGCTGCAGCTGGCAGGCTTCCAACTCGTCAGAGCGGACCGTGACACAGAACTCTCTGGCAAAATGAAAGGCGGAGGTTTGTGTTTCTACACTAACAGTGTCTGGTGTAACGACGTGACAGTGATCCAACAACACTGTTCTCCTGATCTGGAATATTTTTTCATTAATTGTAAACCGACGTGCAGGAGGCTCAGCGCATGCTCGCCGAACAGATACTGAGTGTGGAGCGGACAAACCCGGACTCTTTAGTTATTGTCCTCGGTGACTTTAACAAAGGAAATCTCACCCATGAACTCCCCAAATACAGACAGTTTATTAAATGCCCGACCAGAGAGGAGAACATTCTGGATCACTGTTACACCACAGTAAGCAGTGCTTATCATGCCGTCCCCCGAGCTGCACTGGGACACTCTGACCACGTCATGGTCCACCTGATTCCTGCATACAGGCAGAAATTAAAGCTCTCTAAACCTGCTGTGAGGACATCAAAGAAGTGGACCAGTGAAGCTGTGGAGAATCTTAAGGCGTGTTTGGACTGCACTGACTGGGATGTTTTCAGGACTGCTACCAACAATCTGGACGAGTACACAGAGGCTGTGACAGCCTACATCAGCTTCTGCGAGGATAGCTGTGTACCATCATGCACCAGGGTGAGTTATAACAATGACAAACCCTGGTTCACAGCCAAACTCAGACAGTCAAGGGCAGAGAAGGAAGATGCGTTTAGGAGTGGGGACAGAGCTTTGTTTAAAGAGTCAAAGTACAGGTTTAGCAAGGAGGTGCGAGTAGCTAAACGACGAGAAACTTCAAAACCAGTTCTCAGCCAATGACTCTGCTTCTGTCTGGAGGGGGTTCAGACAGATCACAAACTACAAAGCAAAAACCCCCCACTCCATGAATAACTCACGCCTGGCCAACGACCTGAATGAGTTCTACTGTCGCTTTGAAAGACAATGGGACAGTCCTGACACCATCCCCCGTGACACCATCCACCAGCTCCAGTCCACCAGCCCCACCTCCCCCAGCACAGCAGGAGCCTGGGCCTCCCCACAGCTGCCCATCCCAGAGCCCCCCCCCCCCCCCCACCTCAGCGACACCTCTGTCCTTACTGGAAAGGGATGTTAACAGGATTTTCAAGAGGCAGAATCCCCGCAAAGCAGCCGGGCCAGACTCTGTCTCTCCATCCACCCTGAAGCACTGTGCTGATCAGCTGTCCCCGGTGTTCACAGACATTTTTAACACTTCTCTGGAGACTTGCCATGTACCCGATTGCTTCAAGTCCTCCACCATCATCCCCGTCCCCAAAAAGCCAAGGATCACAGGACTTAATGATTACAGACCCGTTGCATTGACCTCTGTGGTGATGAAGTCTTTTGAGCGCCTTGTGCTGTCCCACCTCAAATCCATCACAGACCCTCTCCTGGACCCCCTGCAGTTCGCCTACAGAGCCAACAGATCTGTAGACGATGCAGTAAACTTGGCCCTTCACTTCATCCTCCAGCACCTGGACTCAACAGGAACCTACGCCAGGATCCTGCTTGTGGATTTCAGCTCTGCTTTCAACACAATCATCCCATCTCTGCTACATGACAAGCTTCTCCAGCTGAGCGTGCCTGACTCTACCTGCAGGTGGATCACAGACTTCCTGTCTGACAGGAGGCAGCACGTGAGGCTGGGAAAACACATCTCTGACTCCCAGACCATCAGCACCGGTTCCCCCCAAGGCTGCGTTCTTTCCCCTCTGCTCTTCTCCCTGTATACCAACAGCTGCTCCTCCAGTCACCAGTCTGTCAAGCTCTTGAAGTTCGCGGATGACACCACCATCATTGGACTCATCTCTGGTGAGAATGAGTCCGCCTACAGGTGGGAGATCGACCATCTGGCGACTTGGTGCAGTCAGAACAACCTGGAGCTCAACGCTGTGAAGACAGTGGAGATAGTTGTAGACTTCAGAAAGAACCCAGCCCCACTCACCCCCATCACCCTGAGAGACTCTCCAGTCGATATTGTGGAGTCCTGCCGCTTCCTGGGAACCATCATCTCCCAGGACCTCAAGTGGGAGCTGAACATCAGCTCCATCACAAAAAAAGCCCAGCAGAGGATGTTCTTCCTGCGGCAGTTGAAGAAGTTCAACCTGCCAAAGACGATGATGGTGCACTTCTACACTCCCATCATCGAGTCCATCCTCACCTCCTCCATTACCATCTGGTACGCTGCTGCCACCGCCAAGGACAAGGGCAGACTGCAGCGTATCATCCGCTCCGCAGAGAGGGTGATTGGCTGCAACCTGCCATCTCTCCAGGACCTGTATGCCTCCAGGACCCGGAGGCGTGCGGGAAAGAATAGAATAGAATAGAATAGAACTTTATTAATCCCGAAGGAAATTCTTGTGCCAGGTTGCATAGCGATACGATACAGTACAAAACCACAAAACCACAGATTGATAAATAACTAACGTATGTGCAATAACAGTTAAATATACAAATATGTGGGCAAGATAAGATATTCAGACAGCGAAAACAATTGGCATAAAGACCATACTCCCTCATTGATTATTCAATAATCACACAATCAATCAATCGTTATACCTTATATAGTGTAACTCAGGAGTCGGTTACCCTGACCACATAGTGGTTCTAATCAGAGACTGAGTCCTTTGTTACTGGGTACGACTTGATGAACTTCTCCTTTCTTGTTCTAATGGCCCAATTACAAGAAAAGAGTAAAGATCACGCCGTATCCGCCCCATAAAAAACCCTTAGGAGAAAAAAGTTTTGGGGTACAAATTATATGTCAAGATTGTGGCCGACCCCTCTCACCCCGGACACAAACTGTTTGAAACACTTCCCTCTGGCAGGAGGCTGCGGTCCATCAGGACCAAAACCTCTCGCCACAAAAACAGTTTCTTCCCATCTGCAGTTAGCCTCATTAACAAGGCCCGGGATCCCCACTGACACAGACTCTCATCCCGCCTCCATAGACAGTACACATGACAATAACGCACAACCCACACCCGTTCCATATTCTGAAAAATCATTCTGTATTGTAAATATCTCACCATTCTGTATTGTAAATATCTCATCATTCATAAATCATTCTGTATTGTATATACCATTCATACTATTCTACTTTATTTTATATTTATGCCTCTATTTATGCGTCGTTTTTGCAATACTTGCTTTTTAATGCTTTTTAACTCTTATCTATTATACTGTCTGTATGCACCAACAACCACAGCAAATTCCTCGTATGTGAAAACTACTTGGCGAATAAAGCAATTCTGATTCTGATTCTTCAGAACACACACATCGAGTCCTCTGGATGGAAGCGACCTACTCTGTTAATACAGTAGTTGTATGTTAACTATCTATGAGGGGTGGAAGTAACAAAAATTAATAAATGAATGTGTAATCGATTAAAATGCAATCAAATTAAATAGTCACTTGATGATTCAGCAAATGATTTAATTAAGTCAGAACCAAACTGATTAAAATGCAATCAAATAAAATAGTCACTTGATGAATTAGCAAATGATTTAATTAATTCAGAACCAAACTGAATGAAACATCATCAATAAAATGAAATAACAATCAAACATCATTGAAATAAAGACTGGTTTTATCTAATCACCTTGACATTCAATTCAGTGCCTGCAATTCCATTCGCCACCACTTTCAAGTCTTTATTTCAATGATGTGTTTGATTGTTATTTCATTTTATTGATGGTTTTATTCAGTTTGGTTCTGAATTAATTAAATAATTTGCTAATTCATCAAGTGATTATTTTATTTTATTGCATTTTAATCAGTTTGGTTCTGAATTAATTAAATCATTTGCTGAATCATCAAGTGACTATTTAATTTGATTGCATTTTAATCGATTACACATTCATTTACTTCCACCCCTCATAAACTATCTTTATACAACTTTATAGAAAAATAAATGGGGTTCATGATCTATTGCATATTCCAGTAATCTTTGTAATATCCCACATAAACGACGAAGGTCTGTTCCTGACTAACATCTGCTATCACAAACGCATCACTAGCTCTTTGCTCCATGTCCAGTTATGTCCGGGCGATGGTGGAGCTCTTCTACCCAGCAGACGACCAGGTGTCTGGGGACGCTGAGCTCCAGAGATGGATCCATGATATCTTCACAAAGGGCTTCCTGGGCAACGGCCTTTCAGGTATGTGTCGTGTTCCACGATATGGAAAGATAACCATCATGAAAAGCAATGCTAATCAAGCAATATTACACAAGTACTGCAAGCAAGCACCACTGAAGTGCCAATAATGACCAATCTGTGTAATATTGGATTAAACCGGTTACCGACAACCTAGAATAAGCCACTGGGGGGCACTATAGTCGCAGTTTATATAGTCGCTACAAGTGCGCCTTTAAAGGCAGGCCCAATCATCGTAAATAAATCATCGCTCCGTTAATTCGCGATTCTGATAGGGAGGGGGGGGGATGGATATCGCTGGATATTGGTGGGGACATGTCCCCAGCATCCCCACTAAATTCTACGCCCATGCCTCAGCCTGTCACTCAATGTGGTTCCGCATCGACCCGGTTGAATGGTTGTACGCAAGTTTCGTATTACACAGATTGCACACAACCTTGTCTTTTTACACGGTTAACCATGTACATCCCTCATTTGAAGACATGCTAAACGGATAATGTCTCCATGCAGGGATCCCAGAGTCCCTAAAGACCGTGCAAGAAGTTGTCAAGTTCGTTACCATGGTGATCTTCACAGCATCTGCTCAGCACGCAGCAGTCAACAACGGACAGGTCAGAGGTCAACCTATTCCTCTTCATCAGGAACACATAACATTCAAGAGGCTGCAGCTAGATGGAACTACTAGATCCTGGTGTTCCCCACGCCAACCCTGGATCACTCACCTCAAACCACCTAAACTAACCATCTCTAACCTTATACCTAAACTAAACCATCTCTAACTTTATACCTAAACTGAACCATCCATAGCCTTATACCTAAACTAAACCATCTGTAACCTTATACCCTAACTAAACCATATCTAACCTAGTACCTACACTAAACCATCTCTAGCCTCATACCTAAACTAACCATCTCTAACCTAGTACCATCTAAACTAAACCATATCTAACCTAATATCGTCTAATCTAACAATCTCTAACTTCATACCTAAACTTGACCATCTCTAACCTACTACTCTCACAAATCTGTGTTTAGTTTGAGTACAGCATCATCCGACTTCTCTTTATCTACAGTATCTCTTTAACTATCTTTAGACGATCAGGTCGTCATCAGCTAATGAGGATCCTGATGATAAACAAATGAGCAAGGCTAACCCTCACCCTAACTTGATCGCTGGACACATCCTAACATGCTTGTGTGTCTTAGTTTGACTACAACAGCTGCTACCCCAACACCCCCCTCATGCTCCGCGGAGCACCGCCCACCGCCAAGGGCCAGGTTACCATGGAGACCATCCTGGGGGCCCTGCCCAGTATCGGGACCACGGTCCAGTCCATGTCTGTGGCGGTGATTCTGCACAAGAAGCACGCAGACTCGGTAGGTCAGGAACAGAGCAGCTAATGCATGTCCCTAAAGTAGCTCATGGTGAGATGTTGAGGTGGGGAGGATAAGATAAGATGTAAAAATGGAAGAAGATGTAAAATAACAATGATGATGAGATAAGGTGAGCGACATTATCTCAGGAGGTAAGAGTGGTTGTCTGGTTTCGATCCCCGGGCTCTGCCTAAGTTTGGAGGTGTCCCTGAGCAAGACACCACCTAACCCTACCTGCTCCTCCTAGCTAAGTGTGGAGGTGTCCCTGAGCAAGACACCACCTAACCCTACCTGCTCCTCCTAGCTAAGTGTGGAGGTGTCCCTGAGCAAGACACCACCTAACCCTACCTGCTCCTCCTAGCTAAGTGTGGAGGTGTCCCTGAGCAAGACACCACCTAACCCTACGTTAGGTGGTGGTTGTTACCTTGCATGGTTGGCACCGCCGTCGGTGTATGAATGTGTGAATGTGAGGCAACTGTATAGCACTTTGGATAAAACCGCTGTATAAATGCAATCCATTTAACATTTATAATCTCTGCAGGTTCCTCTGGGTTCTTACCCCGAGGAACGCTTTGCGGAGCCTAAGGTCAAGCACATCATAGAGAACTTCCAGAAGGAACTCTCCAGCATCGACGAGAGCATCAACAGGAGGAACGCCGGTCTGGTCGTGCCCTACAACTACCTGAAGCCCTCAGAGATAGAGAACAGTATCTCCATATGAAGCCACGAAACGTCCAACATGATCACAACTGTAGGCCCTCAGCCGTTCAAAATGGTGGGACTACATGCTCCTTTAAAACTCCTTCACTCGCTGTCCTATCACACCCATGTGTGAAAAGGTATCATTGGTCTACTACTGGGATGGAAAAATCTCTATTTTGCTTTTTTTTGATCCTCCTAACTTTTTTTTTGGTGTGAGGCTGAAACTGTGCTGGCTTGCTGGTGCCGGTCATGAAGATAAGAGACTGTGTTAAAAGACTATGCTGGGTTTATAAGGAATATTTACTTCATGTCAATTTCCAACTTGAAATTAATAAACATTCTTATATTGTAACTTTGTGGTTTTTGCTTGAATATTGTGCTGAAGCCAGCCTCTGTCACATAAAGAACCTTCACTAGTTATTGATATGGTAATTATTGATCATAGTTCCAATTTGATAGCGTAGTATATGTTATGAGTCATGGTGGGAGTCGATAAAAAAATGTAATCTAATTAATTAGAGGCTTTGTAATTAATTAATCAAAATTAATCACATATCAATATTTGACACCAATTCAAATGGATTTTGGTATACGAGTGAATCAATTAATAGTAGTGGTGGGACTCGATTAAAAAAATGTATCTAATTAATTAGAGGCTTTGTAATTAATTAATCGTAATTAATCACATTTTAATCGCATATCAATATTTGACACGAGAAGCAATATTTTCCAATTCAAATGGATTTTGGTATACAAGTTAATCAATGAATAGACATATACATACGTTTAAGCAGCTAAATCCTGTTCCTCCAGCTAACCCTCTATCTACACAGACCAACAGTTTAACATAAAGTGCCATCTCTACCATTTCTACCATCTAAAATGGTAACAACAACAAACCGGTCAAACGCGATCTCTTCCGGTCCAAACGCGATCTCTTCCGGTCCGCCCATATTAGAGCCGCCAATTCGTCCACTGAGAAACGTTCCGTGGTGTTTGGAGAGCAAAAATAAAGTGCGATTAAAATGCGTTAATTATTTTAATGCGTTATTTGTTCTGTAATTCATTAATCGTAATTAACGGGTTAAAGTCCCGGCCCTAATTAATAGACATATACATATACACAGACATAGACATAGACATATACATATACTGGACATAGACATAGACATATACATATACTGGACATAGACATATACATACGTTTAAGCAGCTAAATCCTGTTTATTTTTGCTACACAGACCAACAGATCAGTGCAGCAATTTTAGGAATAATTTCAAACACAATGTACCTAACCTAATGTTACACTAATGTTACACTAATGTTACACTAACCCTGCCAAATATTCTTGGTCACAATAATAACCAGACCAACAGTTTAACATAAAGTGCCATCTCTACCATCTAAAATGGTAACAATAAAACCTCTTCCGGTGCGTCCATGTTCCCCGGATGTCCACTGGGGGGCGGTGTTAGACTTACTAACTATATATATATATAGACACAGTATAGTATATTCTACACTGTCTCTTTAAAATATACTAGTGTGTTGGTGTTGGTTATATAACATCACTCAGAGACAACAACTTCATAATGCAGTTCGTTTATTTTGTATAAAATCTATTTGGTAACTGCACAAATGTACAAGGATTTAAAAATGAAAAAAGTACAGTTTTGACACATCCAAGAGCAGATTTACACAGCATCTGAAACGTGGTTATTGTAGACCTACTCCAGACGTACACGTTAAAATAGACATAAACTTGGCACTTGGTTGAAACAAAAAAGAAAATGTTGACACGCAAACTTGTGGGCAACAAGTTCATCCAAATCATCTGACACCCAAACAATATCGGAGATTTATGAAAGGAAAAAGTGGTTATAAGTGAACAATATAAAGGCAATCCCAACAAAATCTCTGAAGTTATATTAATAATGCAGACTAATATGCTCATGGTGGTTTTGACATGATATACGATGCTGGGCTGTGACTGGCTGACAGGTGATGATGACACAATGTTGTGATATATTAAAATAAATTATAGCTCTGTGGATGCTTCTATCCCACATCTATACAAATAATTTATTTTTCTTTCCTTTTTACAAAAGTTACCTTTGTACTTGTAGACAGCAGTAAGGCCCTTACTACTCGTCAGCGTGTGCTTATGAATGTGATTTAAGTATAATGAATAAATACATATGTACACTTTGTTTAACGTGTAGAGGCACTCGAGGTGAACTTGGCCAACTTGGTCGCTTGCACACACAACTCTCCACCACTGGACTGGTGGCGTAAAGGAGCAGACAAAGTGTCTCTCAGTTTGCCCTCCTGCGCCCCCCAGTGGTCGTTCTGTTGAATACGCACATCAACAACAACAACAACAACCGATCACGATTGGTCGACGAGCTCAGCACGCCAGCAGGTTAATGCGGTGTTGAGGGTTAAATCAAACCGAACCCCAATAAAATCCCATATTAATGCTACGCTAAACGCACGTCTTTATTATTCCTTAAGTTAGCCTTCAAATAATAAAACGGCTCTACCTGAAGTACGGTCGCCCGTGAGAGCTCCTGAGTAACCTCCCCCACCCACCTCCGAGCGTTGACCTTTGCCCTTCAGTCTCCTGTCAGTGTGTCGCTGGCGGGAGGTGAGGGCTCAGCCAATTAGCGGATTAGCGGAGCCGAGCTAATCCTCCCGGATTGTCACTGTAGAGTGAGGACCTGATGGAGAGCGCTAACCTGAGAACCAAAGTCCTGACGGAGTCCGTGTGCAGAGAGGAAGAGGAAGAGGAAGCTGCGAAGGCCGTTCGTGCAGCAGATACCTCCCATAGGGATATAAATAACAATACAAAACACTATGTACAGCAGCACAACACACAGGCTTGGCACGTGCCAGGGGGAGGAGCCTAGGGACCAGGGGGAGGGGCCTACATACCAGGGGATTGGCCTATGGTCAGGGGGAGGGGCCTATGGACCGGGGGGGTTTGGCGCACGTCCTCTCATGTGAGTGTGGAGACCTCCAGAGTGGATCATTATCCATTATGGCAAAGTGCATAATCTCACCACCGGGTGAGAGTTTGACCTCTCGTAGCAGCCGGTAGTCGACACAACATGGAGGCCAGGGACTAGACGGAGCTGGGAACGCTGGAGACAAGCTATGTGTAACTAGCATGTGTAACTAGCATGTGTAACTAGTATCCTGAACCAAACAAGTTAAAACATTAAAGAGTGTGTGTGTGTGTGTGTATGTAATGTATGAGTGTGTTATTGCACGTGTGTGTGTGTGTGAGATGTGTGTCACGTTGTTCTGTTTTTACAGTGTGTGTTTGTACCTGAGGAAGAGACACGGCCAGAGGAAGAGGAAGTCGTTGTCGCGGCAACGCCATAAAAGTACCTTGAGAAATCTACGGAATTCAGCAGGAGTTGCTGTGTGCGGCGGCGGTGGCCACAAGGGGGCGCACCGTGACGAGTCGGAGGACAGATTAATCACCGTGGAAACCCGAGGAAGCAGCTGAGATCTGCACCCCGGTTTCCGTAACCTGTTACATGCTGACGAAACTAATACACACACTCACTCACACACACCCAAACACACATACACACACACACACACACACACACACACACACACACACATACACCCCACCCCCCCCCCCCCACACACACGCACGCACGCACGCACGCACGCACACACGCACACACACACACACACACACACACACACACACACACACACACACACACACACACACACACACACACACACACACACACACAGAGAGAGAAACACTGGATGCATTGGCAGCTACACCCAGGCCACTGCAGGGGAACAAGAGTCTAGTGAGTCCAGTGAGTCCAGTGAGTCCAGTGGGTCCCGGTTGCGCCTCAGTCCTTGAGGTCCTTCTGCTCAAAGACGATGCGGCTGGCCAGGCAGACGGCGAGCACCCCGAACACCACAGAGCAGGCGATGTAGGCGGTGACCGACTGCACCAGCTGCACCACCATGCCCATGACCAGCGTGGGGAACACCTGGGACAGCAGGAAGGTGCTGTCCAGCATGGCGAAGTCCAGGCCCACGCCCCGCTTCTCCGAGCCCACCTCCAGCTCCTCCGGCTCTGCTGCACCTCCTCCTCCGCCTCCTCCTCCCGCCCCGCCGGCCGGGCCCTTGGACGAGCCGCTCTGGGCGCTGGGACCAGCGTAGAAGTCCGAAGCGTCCGGACCGAAGTAGGCGTGTCCGTTGAGTCCCAGCTCCGTGTATTCGGCGGCGGTCCCGAGGTCCTGCTTCAGGGTCACGCTCTTCATCTTCCTCTTGGACATGTAGACCTGAGGAAGAGGGAGCAGCCGTCCACCTGAGTAGCTGCTCAGGTTGTCCTGGCAACCGGAGAGGTCGCCAGGACAACTGTTGTCCTGGCAACCGGAGAGGTCTTCCTCACACGAGGGATCGACAACAAAACAGTGGCTCCAAAACGTTTTCGGCCTCGTTATAATATCGGAAAATTATTGTAACCCCTCTGGACTAGCCCTGACTGGACCAGCCCTGACTGGACCAGCCCTAACTGGGGCTGGTCCAGTTGGGGCTGGTCCAGCTGGATCAGCCCTATCTTCCATTTTTGTGCATCTGTTTTTTTTTTTTTAACGCAATTAAGTAGTTAGTAGTTAAGATAAGATAGTAGTTAGTTCAAAGCAGTTACCTATAATGGACATTTACACATTTACAAGTCCCCCCCATCCCAGGTGGTCAGTGAACCCCACCTGGGCTCCCGGCTCACCTCCTTCTCCTTGTGGTAGTGGCAGGTGAGCGTGTAGGGCAGCGTCTGCAGCATGGCGTAGGCGTAGCCGGTGAGCGCCGACATCAGCGTGACAAGCGCCACGCTGCTGGACAGGCAGATGACAGCGGCGGAGATCGTGAAGCTCACCATGCTGCTCAGGTAGACCCAGCGGGAGCCCAGACGCCGCACCAGACGGCTCATCACCAGCGAGAAGACGGTGGAGGTGGCGCACTGCAGGAAGAGGCCCAGACTGCCCATCCGCACTCCTGCAGGGGGGAGGAGGGTGGTACATGTATTGCATTTATACCACACATTTATCCAAAGTGCTTTACAGTATTGCCTCACATTCACCCATTCATACACCGACGGTGGTGTCAACCATGCAAGGTAACAACCAACAAGTCAGGAGCAGGTAGGGTTAGGTGGTGTCTTGCTCAGGGACACCTCCACACTTAGCTAGGAGGAGCAGGTAGGGTTAGGTGGTGTCTTGCTCAGGGACACCTCCACACTTAGCTAGGCAGAGCCCGGGGATCGAACCAGCAACCTTCCTGTTGCCAGACAACCGCTCTCTTACCAGTGCTTTACAGTGATATGCTCTCCATTGCTGTTCGTTTAATCATTTTCATGATTAAACGAACAGCAATGGACGTCATTCACAAAATTTTCTTAAGTGTCTTCTTAAATATCTTCTTACGAACTTCGTAAGAACAAACTTAAGAAATCTGTCCGCCGGATTCATGAACGCGGGGAAATGTGTTCTTAAACCTCCAAAGTGTTCTCAGCTGCGCGCCCCCGATGAGGAATGCCACTCATTCTTAAATGGAATGCGCGTGCTGTACACCTGAATTAGCATACAGACACGCCCCGCCAGCTCCTTATAAGGGCAACAACAGGACCGTGTGCACACAGAATCATGCCACAGCGAACAGTGAACACCGATGGTGCACCGGCCAAACCAGTCACGTCACAACATCATACCAGTAAGACGAGCAGTGGAATGTTTCTCCACTGGCTCTTACAATGTACAAACTAAGCAAGGTCAAGAAAATAGAACCAACAATGAAAAATAACAATAGAGAACAAGACGGCTGAGAGCAGATTCAATTGTACAGTTGAGTTAAATGCATGAGTAGGCTACTTGTGGATCTTGATAGGGCCTATCATGGGCGTAGAATTTTGTGGGGACGCTGGGGACATGTCTCCACCGGGCGGGACGCTGGGGACATGTCCCCACCAATATCCCCCCCCCCCCCAGGGACGCCTGACCTCACCGGGAAGCGTATTGGCGCATCCTTGGTGCACATATCTGTGATGTCCACCCAAACGGTCCTAAACAAACAATACGTCCTTGGGCCCGATGTATATGATGTATATGATGTATATGATGTATATTATGTATAGTATGTATATGATGTATAGTATGTATAGTATGTATATGATGTATATGATGTATAGTATGTATAGTATGTATAGTATGTATATGATGTATATGATGTATATGATGTATAGTATGTATAGTATGTATAGTATGTATATGATGTATATGATGTATATGATGTATATGATGTATATGATGTATAGTATGTATATTATGTATATTATGTATATTATGTAGGCCCATATGATATATATTAGTTATGGATATTCATATGTTCATTCACAGAATGTAGATGTCAATTCTATTCCCCTATGTCTATATTATCCACATGATTGAGTTTAGTGCTTATTTATTTACTCACTGCCATTTGCAGTGTTGGTGTCGTGCTTTTATTTATTTTAGGACATCACGATGCCTCGTAGAATCAGGACTATGCATGTGAAACGTAATTGTTAATGATACAAATATTCTCGTATTTATTATTATTATAGTTATTTACATCCGAGGATGTCTGTAGAATTGATGTGAACGCGATCACCAATGATTTCTCACAAATTCAGCCCTTAAGAACATGGACGCACTCCAAATAGGTCGCTACGACTGCTTTTCCGCGTTCTTAAATCCTGTTCTTAGCTAAGAACCAATCCCAGATAAGAAAACTTTCTTGAATGCCAAAATTGTCGCAGGAACTTCGTAAGTGGAGTTAAGAACAAATGTCTTCTTAACTTTTTCTTAACTGCGTTCGTGAATGAGGTCCATTGTTCCCAATACCCCCTGCAGTCCTTCAGAGTGCCCACGGGGGCAGCGGACCCCCATCTGAGACACACTGGTTTGATCAACTCAATGTATTTATGAAGCACATTTAAACCAAAGTGATCACTAAGGACTGCAATTCACAGAATAAAATGTGACAGACTGACGATGAACAGAGAGAAGCCAAATAGTCTCTGTTAGCTTCCCTGATGACCACCCAGTTTCAGAGCACCCTAGCCTGGTGGCGGCTAACCTGACAGTTCAAAACCAGCACCAAATGTCCACCAGCACCACCACTGAAACGTTTTAAGTTAAGTGAAGAGTTAAAAGTTAAAATGCAAATAAGTCATGAAATAATTGACAGGATGGGTTGCTGGTGCCTGGTGGAGACAAGGTCTGTCTGTAAAGTACAGCTCGGAGCCCTCGTGACAAAATATGATCCTCTCCTCTCATTGGACGAAGAGAATTTACTAATATTATCGTGAGTTCACTTTGAACAGCCATCCAGCCACACGCAGACGTCTCGGGGAATGTACACAGCGCAGCCTGCGAAACAGAGATCTTTTTTAAACAGTGGAACACGACGGACTCTTTGTGCTGGACTTCATAAACACAGAGAGCAGATCCAGAGCGATGAGCCTCACGCTCCGGAGAGACCGCTTGGCTTCGGCTCAACATCTGAGGCCACCTGTAGCATCGGTAAACCCTGACTATAGTAGGACAGTACGGACGATAGTAGAGACCAGTAGAGACCAGTAGAGGCCACTAGAGGCCAGTAGAATAGAGGTTTGATGGCCTCACAGACTCTTATGGCTTCATTCGGAAGACATGAGATTGTCTTAATAACGTAGTCAGCTGTACTCAGGTACCATCATGCAGAATAGTCTGTAAGAGTCTGTAATGAACTTAAAAAGGGATATGAGAAATGTGATGGCAGTTTTCAGAAACAAACCCACCACCTGCAAGCTCAGGTGTTGCCTAAAGCTGCCTAAAGTTAGCACTCAGCTTCCATGTCAAGTGTCTGGTGTCAGCACTGACTGGACCAGCCCTGACTGGACCAGCCCTAATTGGACCAGCCCTGACTGGATGAGCCCTAACTGGACCAGCCCTAACTGGATGAGCCCTAACTGGACCAGCCCTAACTGGACCAACTCTAACTGGACCAGCCCTGACTGGATGAGCCCTAACTGGGTGAGCCCTAACTGGACCAGCCCTACTGAACCCTTACCTTCATCGTATCTCTCCCGGGACACGGAGCCCGGGGAGGCACTGGGCACACCCCCGTAGAGACCCTCGCCCATGAAGTCGGTGTAGAAGAGCATGAAGGACATGACGGCCACCCAGCTGCACAGCTGGGCGGCACACAGCTGGCGCATGACAGCCGGGACCTGGCAGTAGCTGCGGTAGATGGCGGGCGTCACCGAGCAGCAGGTCCTCAGCAGGCACAGCAGGGGCACCGCCTTCAGCAGCCTCAGCTTGCACTTGAGGAGGTAGCAGCAGGACCTGGGGGCCACGCAGCGGCCCGCCTCCAGTGACCCGGGCCCCGCCTCGGGGGACCCCTCCGCCCCTCCCGCCCCACCGCCTCCTCCGATGCCGAAGAACCCCCCGCCGCCACCGCGCGCAGGCTCCTGCGACACCTTCATAGTGATGAGGACGCTGGAGACGAAGATGAGGATGAGGATGGTGAAGAGGCACTCGGCCTGACCCCCCAGGTAGACGGAGAGCAGGCCGTGGCTCCAGTCCAGCGCCGGGAGCAGGTAGCCCACGCAGCCGCCCAGGCTCACCATGAAGGAGAACATGGAGAAGGCCAGGTCCTCCTGGTCCGGGTACAGGTCCGACAGCAGGGCCTCCAGGGGCGTGAAGCACACCTGGCCGCAGAAGTCCAGCAGACCCACACCGAAGATCAGGATGCCCACCTGGAACACAGACCCCCCATGATACATCTCATACACACCTAGCTAGAGTTAGTCTACACATAGACGCATAGACGGGAGTTACATGCGCGAGTCGTGAAGCACTGACTCGGTGTCCGTCGCGCGTCTCCCGGGGGGGTGCTAGACGCTGTGATCCTCGTCCACTAATGGCCCGGCCCGTCTGACAACTTTAAAAATCAAAAGTGGCCCTTGAGCCAAAATAATTACCCACCCCTGCTCTAGAGTCTATACCAGGTGGGACCAGGTACACAGACCCCCCATGATACATCTCATACACACCTAGCTAGAGTTAGTCTACACATACACACCTGTAGTGCTAGAGTTAGTCTATACATACACACCTGTAGTACTCTAGAGTCTATACCAGGTTGGACCAGGTACCAGGTGCACCGAGTATCAGGTGGACCGGGTACCAGGTTGACCAGGTACCGAGTACCAGGTTGACCAGGTACAGGGTGGAACCAGGTGGGACCAGATGGGACCAGATGGGACCAGATGGTACCAGGTGGAACCAGATGGTACCAGGTGGAACCAGGTGGGACCAGGTGGGACCAGGTGGTTCCAGGTGGAACCAGGTGGGACCAGATGGTACCAGGTGGAACCAGATTGGAGCAGGTGGTACCAGGTGCACCGAGTACCAGATGGTACCAGGTGGAACCAGGTGGGACCAGGTGGGGTGGTGTACCTGCAGGGTGTGGCCCCCCCAGGCCAGGCGTGCGGCCAGCAGGTCTGCGTGGGGGATGATGAGGAGAGCCAGCAGGACCCCCAGGGACAGCAGCCAGATGAACGGCCGGCGGCGGCCATAGCTGCTGTTGCACTGGTCACTGGCCGAGCCAATCAGAGGGATGAAGAGCAGGCCCAGCACCGGCCCAATACCTGCCAGAACACACACACACACACACACACACACACACACACACACACACACACACACACACACACACACACACACACACACACACACACACACACACACACAGATAGAGATGGTTAGTGATAGGGAGAGTACAACACTGTAGAAATACTCTACAGTGTACAGTGTTATAAAAGTACAAAAGTATTAACATCAACGTTGTTTTAGTATTTATGTTTATAAGAGTACGGTTCAGAAGAAAACTTTTTCCTGTACTTTTTTCTGTACTTAATAGTTTTAGAATGTATGTTTAGAAGAATACTGCAGGAGTGACTGGGGAAGCATTCCATTATACTTGTTACATATGGCAATAAAGAAATATTGAATGGTGAACTGTATTTTCAAATCTCAAGGTGAGAAATGTGCAGAAATATGGAGAATATGGAGAGTTCATAAGCTATCGGACGGAGAAGAGACCCCTGGACGATGACCAGCTCATGTTAGTTAGTTTAGTTTAGTTTAGTTTAGTTTAGTTTATTGTGCCAAGCAGAGCGGCTAACTTCTGCTGAGCTGCTGTGGCTTTCAGTGGGAAGTGTGTAAGAGAGACGGTTATCATATCTAATCTACTCCGACCAGACACAGCCCTGTGAGTCTCACACACACACACACACACGCACACACACGCACACGCACACGCACACACACACACACACACACTCTCTTTTCCCTCCAGATGTTTGCTTCTAATTAAAAAGGAAATTGGGCAATAGTCTGCTCAATTATAGCACACACACACACACACACGCACGCACACGCACACACACACACACACACTGCAGGCCGCATCCACCGGGAGCATCTTGGAGATCTTAGAACCCCATCCAGTGGAACCAGAGAGTCTACAAACATAACATCTAATCTCTCTCTCCCTATGACACCCAGAGGGAGGCGGAGAGAGAGAGAGAGAGAGAGAGAGAGAGAGAGAGAGAGAGAGAGAGAGAGACAGAGAGAGAGAGAGAGGGGGGGGGGTGTGATCGGACACCAGAGGAAGAGAACGGATCAATAGTGATGAATAGTCAACATCACCCGTGTCAATTAGGACAATCATTACCAAGATACACATGCACACACACACACACACGGTGTAGTGTAGTGTGAGTTACTGGGTTCGATCCCCAAGGTCCTTGAGCCTTAACACCTTTACCTTGCTGCTGAGCCGACGCCAGTTAACGTGAAGATCAGGATGGTCTCACAAGACTATGGTCCTAGTTCCTAGTACTAGTGATCTGCTGGTTGCAGAGCATACCTAGGACCATGGTCACTAATCCTGGTTGTAGTGTGTCCCTAGGACCATGGTCACTAATCCTGGTTATAGTGTGTCCCTAGGACCATGGTCACTAATCCTGGTTATAGTGTGTCCCTAGGACCATGGTCATTGTTCCTGGTTTTGGTGCGTACCTAGGACCATAGTCACTAATCCTGGTTACAGTGTGTTCCTGGTTCTGGTGCGTACCGAGGACCATGGTCACTAATCCTGGTTACAGTGCGTACCTAGGACCATAGTCACTAATCCTGGTTCTGGTGCGTACCTAGGACCATAGTCACTAATCCTGGTTCTGGTGCGTACCTAGGACCATGGTCATGTAGCGCTCCTGTACGCCGGCCTCCAGCAGCAGTGGGGGTACGTAGGTGATTCCGGCCGCCACGCAGATCTCCAGGCCGCAGGTCAGGGAGTTGAGCAAGACCAGTCTCCACCGGGACCGCCATCCAGGCATCCTGACCGGACCGGCGCTCTCTGCCCGGGGCGGGGAGGGGAGGAGGCCCTGGTGAGTGGTGGACGGGGGAGCCACCTGGGAGCTGGGACACCAGGCCGTCTCAGATGACCAGCAGGGTCCATCCTGCCCTCGGCATGCTGGATCTGTGGGAGAAGAAGAAGCCTTTACGCTCACGTTCCACCGTTTCATTATGTCAGACAGGTTGTCCACATTACTAGGCTTCACCAAGTGCTGTCCGTCCACATAGAAACTCTTGATAAAGCATTTTTGCCGGCTTGGAAGAGTGCCTTTGAATCTGTATTTGGTGGAGGATAACAGTGTTTTAATGTGGATGGAAGGCCAGAGAAGAAGATGAAAATAGACCCAATTTCCGATTCATCCCCACATTCCTGTGGACCCAAACAGCACAAGACAGAAGAGTCAAAAAACAACCAGATGTTTAAATGCTGACGGAGGTTTCCAAGTTATAATTAATTTGGTTTTGCAACCAGATGCAAGTGCAGTAATCTATCTATGATAAAAAAGTACTAACAAGTCAACACAAGTTTATAGTTTATATGCATCAACAAACCAACAATGGAAGAGTGTATGTAGATCAACAACACAGGGCTCTTGGTTGAGCGACAGGAGACAGACCACAGCACCCAGGTGAAGCAGAAAAAGAAGAAGTCACAAGAAATGATCAATAATGATTAATAGTCAACTCCACCATGTGCCCATTAGGGGAATCATTACCAAGATGGAGGAGAAATCAGACACTTTTAACCACTCAATAGATGCTGGGTCTTCATCATTCAGGCCATCGTTCTTGGATCAAACGTCCTGTTTATTTATGTGTGACATTAAAACACGACAGGGTCAAACTACTGACATAGTTCACCCGGCGGCCACGTTGGTTAGCTGGGTGGGTAGAATCTTCAGAAAGCATGGAACGTAAATACATCATTTTGTTGTTCTTGTTAGCATTTAGAATGCATTCACATCAAGTTTCCCCAATTATTCAACCAACTAACCAACGTGGCCACCAGGTGCAGACGGTCTCCTGAATGATCCTGAAGAACTGAAGTACTGAATGACTCTAGGACGACACACCACAGAATAGTGTCGCCAGGTCATGTTTCTAACGACCGAGGAGCCAGGCCAGGCCAGATGTTGAACCCTCTCCCCGCCGGACTGCTTACTTTGAGTCACCACAAAGGTCAAGGAAAGGTCGCTGGATGTGCCCAGAGGGGTCGATGAAAGGTCACAACACCTGGACCCTGGGAGCTTCAGGCTCCACATTACTGACAAGACCCTCAGAGGTTCCCACACCGGAGGAAGCAGAAGTTGATCCACAGACCTTTCCTTTCCACCATGTTCTGACTAGATGTCCTTGTGCCTTGAGTACGTTGCTATAGTCTGGCGCTCTGCTCTTAAATCAACAGACACAAGACAGATAGGAGAGATGGGAGATGGTGACGGTGGTTCTCAGTTAGGTTAACCTTATTTTCTGGAGCAGGGCCCAGGAAGCGCTTCAGCAGCAGACATGCCAGCGTTGTGAATCCACTAGAGCCGGGACCTGTCCCCCTGGAAAGCTCAATCCTCAACCTGAACTCAAGTTCGCTCAATTCCAGGTTCCAGCCAGAACAGCAAATTTGAGTTTCAGTATTTTACTCAAACACAACTCCCTCTCTCACCCTGCTGTGTAACATGTTAGTGTGCAAGCATACACCCACCCACATGATATATGACAGTAAACATGACAGTTACCCAACCTTTAAAATTAAAGCCAATTCCAGCTTAGCTTTTTAGGCTCTTTGGTTTTCCAGAACAGCCACCTGCAGGCCCATTTGCCGTTTTCTGTATGTGATCGAAACATGAGTGTGGAGTAGAAACACGACTTTACTGAATAAATAACAACGTGAGTTGAAGGGTCTGAATTACAGCAGTACCGAGACGGCCCATCTAGAAGGACATCTAACATCTGATCTCGCAGCAGCTGGGGCAGAAGAACGCCGCATTCTATCCCGAGAAGATCTTGGGCACAGCTGTTGGCCAAACCCTCTGGATGAATCCACATCTAGAACATCCCAGAACATCCCAGACGCAACATGCATTTGGCTCATAGTTACTGTACACGAGTATTGCATACGAGGACAATAATGAATGACTTGTGATTTACTCGGTGGATACTTTTATCCAACGGGATAAATGTATCCAACCATCAGTGGGAATTGAACCCCTAACCTTGGCAGCGTTAATGCCTTGCTCTAGCGCTTTGTTTGGGGCCTGTATAATTCTGTTCCACTGCATTCTGAACCTGGAGCTGTCAATCATCTACATTCCAGCAAACACCTTCCCGGAGCCTCCTGCGTGAGGACACTCAGGGTTACAGAAACAAACATATCACAGCTCAGTGCTCTTTGTCAATATTATGAAGTTACTTCTCACCATTGCTCATATGAGATTAGGGAGTGTGTGTGTGTGTGTGTGTGTGTGTGTGTGTGGTTGGTAGCTAGTCTATTCAGCCTGCCTCTTGTGAGGCTGCTTAAACCAGCCACCAACCACACACTCCACAGAGATGTATAGATATAGCCTGGGTTGCTCCAAGGTACAACAGATCAACAGTGAACTGAGTGCCTCTTGTACACCATAATCTACGTATATATTGAATTTTCTTTTGGATGAATCAGCTGTGAATTTATTCAGTTAAAACGTGTGGTGTTTTAATCAGGCGTGGTGTTTAACACACCCCAAGACATCCCTGTTGGACAGATAGCACTGGCTTTATTTTTAAAGAAGATGGCACACTGAAAACACATTAAATCATTATATCACTGCGACCGAGTCCCTGCTCCGTGGGTCTGCGGGGGGGGAGTGTGAGAACAGCGTGTCTACAGCAGGAACAACAAGCCTCTATATTTACATGCAGAGCGAGAGCCCGTCTGTTGCCGGCCGGTCAGGACACCCGATTACATCAGAGCCAGGATTACATCAGTCAGACCCCCCCCCCAGGTGTGTGAGTGTGTGAGCGTATCTAGGTTACGGTACACAGGTGAGGTGGGGCTTACTTCCGGAGTGGCTCGTGATTGGTCACACAGCCCTTTAAGAGGGAACTCATTTAACGTATTTTTTGGCACTTGAGACGTAGGATTTTAGGTGAGAGAATCGAGGCTAGTGAGGCTAGTGCGGCTAGTGAGGCTAGTGAGGCTAGTGAAGCTAGTGAGGCTAGTGAGACTCGTGAGGCTAGTGAGGCTAGTGAGGCTAGTGAGGTGAGTGAGGTTAGTGAAGCTAGTGAGGCTAGTGAGGCTCGTGAGGCTAGTGCGGCTCGTGAGGCTCGTGAGGCTCGTGAGGCTCGTGACGCTAGTGCGGCTAGTGCAGCTAGTGAGGCTAGTGAGGCTAGTGAGGCTAGTGCGGCTAGTGAGGCTAGTGCGGCTAGTGAGGCTAGTGAGGCTAGTGAGGCTCGTGAGGCTAGTGCAGCTAGTGAGGCTAGTGAGGCTAGTGAGACTCGTGAGGCTAGTGAGGCTAGTGCGGCTAGTGAGGCTCGTGAGGCTAGTGCGGCTAGTGAAGCTAGTGAGGCTACCTCCAGGCCCACCTGCCTCTGGGGGCTGTAGGACCGTTTCACATCCCTCTCTGGTCACCTCTGCCTGGGTCACGCTGGGAGAGCCACCCAGGGTCACTATGGTATCGTATAGCAGTCCCGCTACGATTATAAACACTATTGTATACTATACCTACAGCCGTGTTTCCACTGAAGGAACTTTCCCCAGGAACTAGGAACCTCTGGAGGCCTTTCCACCGCAGGGACCAGGGACTAAATTGATTGGCATTTCCTGATAAGAATCACACAGGTGAAAAAATGTATTACTTTCACCAAAATATCTCATGCAAGTATAGGATTCAATTATAACGGAGTATCACCTCTTAAACCAAGTGTAAAATAGTGCAGTGAATGGTAGGTTGTGGATTCAGGATATTGAGTGATAAGTGTGTGTGTCTCAGTGAGCATTAGTTCTGATACATCCATGTGTTGGAGTCCTTAGTACACATGTATAAACAGCAGTCTAGTTCCTGGGACTAAAAGTTGTGGGATCTTTAGGTGGAAACTAGTCGACAGTCACTATGGTGCAGTATACTATAGCGCACTAGACCATAGTGAGTAATGGTATCGTATATTATTGTGTAGGTTCTATGCTATGCTAAAGGAAGCCTAATTCCCCCGTCTGGGCTGAATACAGTAGCCTATCATCATCTTCATCTTCTCACATACACACAAGCACACACACATACTGTACACACACCAAATACAAGAATAAAATAATATTTTGGACGATGTTTGGAGATGCCAAAGACAGAGCTGCCTGCACAGTGGTCTGCTAGCTCTGCTACTGTCCTGCAGGTTGCGTGCTGTGACCCCTGCAGGAGTAATGAGGTACTGCTGTGTTATCATGACATCTACACACATTAAGAGAACAATAACAAGTAATCACATGACCTTGGGTGCTTCAAGACTCCTCCCACCCCCTGATGACTCAGAGGTGTATTCTGTGAACACAAACCAAGGCTTTGTGTACGTTGTGGCTGGAGTAACTGGATACACGGCAGTAGTAGTGGGGTCATCTGAACGGAGCTTTATTTAACACATAGCCAGCCTACGGTAGCACGAAGGGGAGGGGGGGTGGGGGGCAGGGTATAGGGTCCAGGGTATAGGATATAGGGTACAGGGTATAGGATATAGGGTACAGGGTATAGGATATAGGATATAGGGTACAGGGTACAGGGTATAGGGTATAGTGTATAGGATATAGGGTACAGGGTATAGGATATAGGATATAGGGTACAGGGTATACGATACAGGGTATAGGGTACAGGGATGCCACAGGGTCTCTCAGGGTTAACAGTACTCTGGTCTACAGATGCTACAGGGTCTCTCAGGGTTAACAGTACTCTAGTCTACAGACACCACAGGGTCTCTCAGGGTTAACAGTACTCTGGTCTACAGACACCACAGGGTCTCTCAGGGTTAACAGTACTCTGTTCTACAGACGCTACAGGGTCTCTCAGGGTTAACAGTACTCTGGTCTACAGACACCACAGGGTCTCTCAGGGTTAACAGTACTCTGGTCTACAGACGCTACAGGGTCTCTCAGGGTTAACAGTACTCTGGTCTACAGAAACTACAGGGTCCAGTCAGACTGAATGAAAGGGGAGGAGAGGAAACCAGAGTCTCCAGATGAGCTCAGAACCACCAGTTTCTTTGAGGACGTGGCTGTGGAAAGTTGTGTCTGGCAGGCCTCTGCCCTGTCTGGGTCTCTAGCCTCACCGGCTGTCTGGTGGCCATGCCTGGTGGGCAGAGCTGCTGAATCAGCACAGGCTTCAGTCAAAACTGTTCTGTGGTTCCATGACAGTGGTGATAGTCAGACACTAGGTCCATCATCTGCACACTGACTTTGTTTTCACTGGACGGTTCAAAGCAACACCGTCCAGGTTTTCGGAGGTGTTCACATCACTACAGCAACCTCGCTGACGCCTCTCTCGGCACGCAATCTCCTGCCCGCAACCGCCACCGCGACCTCTGACCTTTCACTGTAAATCATGTGACATCTGACAGGGATCAGTGGCACGCCACGCCCCCCCTGCTCCCCATCACCTCCTCAAAGGTTAGACAGACAGACAGACAGACAGACAGACAGAAACACAGAGAGTGTATTTTACCTTTTGTCCTTCCGCTATTTAATTAAGATTTCATGCCAATAAAGTCCTTTGAATCTCGACGGAAAGACAGGGACAAGAGAGAGACAGAAAGAAGAGACAGAGAGAGAGAGAGACACACACAGAGATTGTAAGACAGAGAGAGACAGGAACAGAGAGACACACAGAGAGACAGACGGAGAGAGACACACAGAGACTGACACAGGGAGAGAGTGACACAGAGAGACAGACAGAAAGACACAGAGACAGACACAGAGAGAGAGAGACACAGAGAAAGACAGACAGAGAGAGAGTGACACAGAGAGAGACAGACAGAGAGAGAGTGACACAGAGAGAGACAGACAGAGAGAGTGACACAGAGAGAGACAGACAGAGAGAGACACAGAAAGAGAGAGAGACAGAGAGAGAGACACAGAGAGAGACAGAGAGAGAGACAGAGAGAGAGACACAGAAAGAGAGAGAGACAGAGAGAGAGAGACACACAGAGAGAGAGAGAGAGACAGAGAAAGACAGACAGAGAGAGAGTGACACAGAGAAAGACAGACAGAGAGAGAGTGACACAGAGAGAGACAGACAGAGAGAGAGACACACAGAAAGAGAGAGAGACAGAGAGAGAGAGAGACACAGAGAGAGAGAGAGAGAGAGACAGAGAGAGAGTGACACAGAGAGACAGAAACAGAGAGACAGACACAGAGAGTGTAAGACAGAGCGAGAGAGAGGGAGAGACAGAGAGAGAGAGCGAGACAGGCAGAGGATAACCTAACCTCCTTGTTGTATTTCTGGAGAGGCTAATAATACTCCCGGCGGCTGGGACACAATCTCAAGCGTGCAGCGCTGGTCTCTGTTAGGGCGTCAGCTCAGCTCAGCCCTGCTGGAGCTGCAGACAGTAGGAGGTTGGGCTCCTCTGTAGAACACTGTGTACCCAATGATCATTAAGACAGCACTAATCATTGACTACCTCCACCTGAGTCCCAGGGAACCAAACTGACGGGTCATTCGGGGGCAGGTGTATGCGTGCGTAGCACATCGCTGAACAATACTGCACTGTAGTGCACTCACAACAACGTAGTGTCGTGCCAGTGTGTCGTGAGTCAGTGACAACACATTACACAGCTCAGATCTCACTCAGGTGCACACCCACACCGGCACACCTGACAGGTAGCTGGGAGACACAGGTTGAGGTGACACCAGCCCCGCCCCCCTCACCCCTCACCTGCCCTGACCCAGTATCGCATGTGCACTTAAACAACAATGGTGTTATTTGTTCATTCATTATCATGATTGCCCCAAGTCATGATCATGATTGACCTATTAACTTATTAACTGAGACCATACATTAGAAAAACAGTGCACCAACTGTGCACAAAGACAGGTGAGTTGCTCATCACGCCCACTTACTCTGCCTTAATGGCTCACCTGACAGCTGTACGTCACACAACTCCACCACACAATACGCCCAAACACTACACAAACACAACCCACGTAAATTGTATTCGACGTTAAGACAGAAGACTCCCGACATGTGAGTGCAGGTGAGGAGAGAGGAGAGCCCAAGGTCACCGGATCAGAGCTCATCAGAGCATCGCTCGCAGTCGAGAGGGAATCGAATAACGGCTAAATGTCAGCGGCGTTATAGATAACGTGGCCGATCGGCCCGATCAATCACCCCATGTCCTCGCGTTACATATTAACCTTTAGGCAAATAGGTGCCATGCGACGCCTCTCCCAATAGCATTACCGCATTAAACACAGGAGTCATACACAGCCCAGTGCAGGAGGGATGGGCAGGTTTTTGTCGTGCTTGGAATGCGGCGGCCGTCCAATCAGAAATGCGATGCGCTCCCAGTAAACAGGCGTAATGACCGCAGTTATGAGCAGCGTAGAGTCGAGTCAAAGTCCATTCCTGTGTGAGGTTTTATTTACAAAGGCTGCTCACGCCTGCATCACTTCCTGCTGGGTTCCTGGTGCACACAGCCAGTCACAGCCGGCAGGTGCACGGCAACACATTCACAGATGTGTTGATCACAGATTCACGCACTTCTCTCGCGCTAGCATACACGCTACCCGCTCAGACACCATCTTCCTTATCGCTGTGTCAGCGTCTCGCTAACGGCAGCTAGTTGTGAGGGAAACAATGGCCTCTCTCGTACGCCACATCAACGACGGGCGATCATGTGTACGGCCACCCTGGCCAACACACAGCTGCATTGTGGCGCTACAGTCCGCTTCACACACGGCGGGAGTTGAAAGGAGACGGCTGTTCGCTCTCCGCAGAGCGAGAACAAGCAGCGATTTAACAACGCTCGTCACGGTGTCCACTTCTTCTGCAGGACACGAGTTACGTGGCCGGGAATGAAACAGGCCACTATTATGATGAAAGCACACAGCATACGAGCGCTCACGGGTTCCCCCACAGAGGAGCATTCATGGGGGCGGACCTCAGAATGAGACTGCTTCACACATGTGGGGAGGTCTTTGATTCATCTGGTGGGTCTGCTGTGATGTTCTCCAACGGGCGCTTGTGGCCGTTAACACAACCATGAAGGAGCAGATGTTTAAGGCCGTTTAACTAGTCAGCATGAAAGCAGATAAATGTGGTGGAGCTCAGTTCCTCTTCCAGAGGGGAAGTGTGTGTCTGAGCTTCAGCCACTTGTCCTAGAAAGCCTGTCAAGTTGAGGAGGTTCACAGGCATGTTCATCTGGAGGACACATCATCTGTATCTCATTATCAAACATCACCTGATGGATTTTGGTGCCTTTTAGTGGACCCAGGGGGGTGTAGGGACCCAGGGTGTAGGGACAGTCAAGGGTCCCTGACACCAGGTTAGGGTCCCTGAGTGCAGGTTGGTGTCCCTGACTGCAGGTTGGTGTCCCTGACTGCAGGTTGGGGTCCTGGACTACATGTTAGCTGTTAGCTAGCGGCTTAACAAGCCTTCTCTACCTCAGTAGCTGCTGCGGTTGACTGGAGACTTCAAAAGAAACAAGCAGGAAAACCTGAGGTTCCGTGACACAGGTCTCTCTCTCTCTCACACACACACACACACACACACACACACACACACACACACACACACACACACACACACACACACACACACACACACACACACACACACACACACACACACACACACACACACACACACACACACACCAGCTGTTGAGACTGAGACTGAGGGTAGGGTTGTTTTTAACACAACACTGACCAGATGTTTAGGGAGCAAAACTTTAGTCTCGCCCTCTAAACCAGTGGTTATCACACACACACACACACACACACACACACACACACACACACACATACACACACACACTCCCAGTATCACTAAACTAAAGCATGAAACACAACCACACTCAGTACTCAAGTGTGTGTGTGTGTGTGTGTGTGTGTGTGTGTGTGTGTGTGTGTGTGTGTGTGTGTGTGTGTGTGTGTGTGTGTGTGTGTTTGTGTGTGTGTGTGTGTACCAGCTAGACAACTAGACAATAGTGAGGCTGAAACAAGACATCAAAGCTGTCCGTCAGACCGCGGCGTCTCGTATCAAAGCCCCTCCCAGCTCAGACATGAAACACCATGTGACACCGTCTCTGGTGTCACATGTTGCTGCACTTCACTCACCGCCTCAAAAGAAACCAGAAAACGTCACTCTTTTCAAACTGCCCCCCCCCCCCCCCCCCGAGGAGTTTGTGGAGTTTTGGCAAAACTCACCAATTCACTCTTTCATTCATCGAGTCATTCACTCACTAACCACCACAGTAGGCAGTAGGGTTCTGCTGCAGAGCGAAAGGTCTCTGGGGGGGGGGTGGGAGACAGGCCCTGGGGGGCACACACACACAGAGAGAGAGAAAGAGAGAGAGAGAGAGAGAGAGAGAGAGAGAGAGAGAGAGAGAGAGATAGACAAAGAGACAGTGACACAGAAAGAGAGAGCACTATGTAGCTAAGCTATATTATGCTAAAGGACACAAGTTTCCAATGTCAGAAAAGGTTGAGTTTCCACATAAAAACTAAAGTCAACAAACAATCACTAGTGCTCAGCCTCTGAGTAAGAGAACAATCAGCTGTGATAATTGGTTAAGCAGCAATGCCACATGTCAGGTTTACTGCAAGCATGTTTGTAAAGAATGTGTTGCCACTACAGGGACTGTACTACATGTTATTTTTAGGTGGTGGGGGGTAAGGAGTGAAGCTATGTAGAGTCCAGGTGTACTCTGAACAGGTGGGTCTTGAGTCTCCTGCGGACGCCGGTGAGCAACTCTGCTGTCCTGACGTCAGCCGGGAGACTGTGGTGCCAGAACAGAGAAGAGTTGGGACTTGGTAGAGTGATGTTTGCTTGCTCTTCAATCTAACGCAGACTACTACAGGGAGCCAGTGGAGGTCACAGAGGAGGGTGGGGGGGAGGAGCGTTGCGGAGGCCAGGAGTCCAGCCAGGAGGGCGTTGCAGTCGTCAAGGTGAGCGATGACGAACGCTTGGACCAGGATCTGTGCTGCGTCACGTGTGAGGAAGGACCAGATCGGGCCACGGAGGTAAAGTTGGCGCTCCGGTACCAGGCCGAGGATCCCCTGCGGTTGGTGAAGGAGATACCGCAGTGAGGAGTAAGTCAGGCAGTCTTTCCCCGGCACGAAGAGGGGCTGTCTAGGTTACGCCTCAGGTGACACCGACGTCATCCATGTTCATTCAGAGAATTATGTCGGTCTCATACACAACATAATAACCGCACTAGAAGTAACAATATATTCGGATGCCACATGAAAGGTTACCGATGGGAGGGTTCAACGGCGTGTGAATCGACCGGAGCGGAAGGAAAGATCTCGTCACACTGAAAGGTTCACATGATCGCGTGAAGCAGAGCGAGGGCGAGTCGAGACCCAGACCAGCAGAAGAAGGGTGCGCTTGTTTCCGGTGCCCCGTGCCCACACACCTTGGCCCAGAGCGGTTCCTCTTTCGTGGAACGCGGACGGCAGACATTTTCAGAAAACCAGTTCATCTTTTTGTACGCACGCACACACTTGAAGATTCATTTTAAATAAAAAAATTAATGAACAAATGAATGATTGAATAAATAAATAAATCTGCTGTCATCTCATCTTATTGGTCAAGGTGGTGGTGGTGGTGGAGGGGGGGGGCGCACCGGCCGCCATGTTCCCAGACCCCGCTGGCCACGGCTCTATTACAGGGCAGCAGCAGCAGTGACCTCCGACCCCCCCCCCGGCCCCTCGTGGGAGCTGGAAAACACTTTTGTGCCTCGTCGTCTTCTCCGTGCGGGGCTGGCAAGGACTTCCAGACAACCCCCCCCTCTCTCTCCCCCCTCTCCCCCCTGCTGAGACCTGGGGGGACAGAGGCACCACCACCCCCCCATCTCTCTCTCTCCCCCCTCTCCCCCCTGCTGTGACCTGGGGGGACGGAGACTTCTGGTCATCTGCATTCCAGAGAGAGTAGCTCCCCATTCCTGGGATATTCTCTAACTCCTCGTTTTCCTGGACAACACGTCGGCCATGTTGCATGTTGACAAGTTAAACCCCCTGACAGACACCACAGACAGGCCAGCAGACACCACAGACAGACGGGCCAGCAGACACCACAGACAGGCCAGCAGACACCACAGACAGACGGGCCAGCAGACACCACAGACAGGCCAGCAGACACCACAGACAGGCCAGCAGACACCACAGACAGGCCAGCAGACTCCACAGACAGGTCAGCAGACTCCACAGGCAGGCCAGCAGACACCACAGACAGACAGGCCAGCAGACACCACAGACAGGTCAGCAGACTCCGCAGACAGGTCAGCAGACACCACAGACAGGTCAGCAGACACCACAGACAGACAGGCCAGCAGACACCACAGACAGACGGGCCAGCGGACACCACAGACAGGCTAGCAGACACCACAGACAGGTCAGCAGACACCACAGACAGACAGGCCAGCAGACACCACAGACAGACGGGCCAGCGGACACCACAGACAGGCTAGCAGACACCACAGACAGGTCAGCAGACACCACAGACAGACAGGCCAGCAGACACCACAGACAGACGGGCCCGCAGACACCACAGACAGACGGGCCAGCGGACACCACAGACAGGCTAGCAGACACCACAGACAGGTCAGCAGACACCACAGACAGACAGGCCAGCAGATACCACAGACAGACGGGCCCGCAGACACCACAGACAGACGGGCCAGCAGACACCACAGACAGGCCAGCAGACACCACAGACAGGCCCAGAGTTTCACATACAGGCCTATATTCAGTCATGTATCCCAGTGAGGCTGACAGTAATAGATTGGATGCAAAGCGTAACTATCAATAAAAGTGAGGACAAGGTTAATAGTTTTGTCATGTGAGCAGTAACTTCTCGCGAGACGCAATGCTTTCTAAAGTCATCAACCGTGTCTGGATGTTGTTCTCTTCCTGCTAGATCAGAATCAGAATCAGAATCAGAATTGCTTTATTCGCCAAGTAGTTTTCACATACGATTTGCTGTGGTTGTTGGTGCATACAGACAATATAATAGATAAGAGTTAAAAAGCATTAAAAAGCAAGTAGTGCAAAAACGACAAGAGGCATAAATATAAATATAAATATAAAATAAAGTAGATCACACCGGTGGTTAGTGACGGAGGGCGGTGGCGTCGCTCTGCGGTCGACCACCACGCCCATCCTCCCCTCCACCGCAACGCGAAGACCTGATGGAGTCCAGCCCCCTGCAAACCACAGCTACACCCCCCCACCCCAACCACACACACACTCAAATCACACCCCCACCACCACCACCACCCAAACCTCCACCACCATCACCCAACTCTTCACGTTGACGCAATGAAACATGTTTGCCTTTAAAACTTTAAAACCAGTTCTGCTGCGCATGTGATGGAGGCGGCTGTGTTTGCAGTGGTGATGTGGTGGTGGTGGTGGTGTTGGAGGTTTGGGTGGTGGTGGTGTAGTGGTGGTGGTGGTGTGGTGGTGGTGTGGAGGTGGTGGTGCTGGGGAGACCAGACCAGGAGAGAGGCTTCCATTGTCCACACCTCTGTTTCTTCCCGGCAGCGCAGGCTAGCGCTGGTCTGGACTCCAGTACACAAAGCTCTGGACAAGACAGAGCTTAGCGGCGGGAGAGGCCTCTGAACACGCCTACCGCTGCAACACGCTAACCCTGAGAACACGCCTACGGCTGCTACACGCTAACCCTGAGAACACGCCTACGGCTGCTACACGCTAACCCTGAGAACACGCCTACGGCTGCTACACGCTAACCCTGAGAACACGCCTACCGCTGCTACACGCTAACCCTGAACGCTGAACCCTAGCCCCAGCTATTCAGAGGAGGGGGCCGAGAGGTCGAGGGTCGGGGGGTCAGGGACTACAGGAACACAGGTATGGGCCCCAACTACCAAACACTGGTGCGACAGTCAGGCGTCTACAAGTTAGGTTTGATCCTGGGTTCAATCTTAATGACTGATCTTAGTCTTAATCTTAATAATCGGGAATTCACCATGAGTCACTTCAGATGAGTAACCTGCAGCAGTGAATGACGAAGAGGAAGTCTGGGCTCTGGGCTCTGGGCTCTGGCCTCTGGCCTCTGGGCTCTGGGCTCTGGGTTCTGGGTTCTGGGTCCGGTCTGCTAAGGGACTGAGAGCAGAAGGGGACGTGAAGGGGGGTCGTCAGGTGACCGCAGACAAAGTCTATAAGAGGCTTGCTGGCCTGGAGGCAGCTTAGCCTGGACATCTGGTCACCGGCACCAAAAAGGACCAGGTCCACAGAGACGCACCAGGAACATGCTCTAGTACCAGTAACATGTTCTAGTATACCAGGAACATGCTCTAGTACCAGGAACATGTTCTAGTATACCAGGAACATGCTCTAGTACCAGGAACCTGCTCTAGTATACCAGGAACCTGCTCTAGTACCAGGAACATGTTCTATTATACCAGGAACCTGCTCTATACCAGGAACCTTTCTCTAATACCTGTTGGAACCACTGATAGGGCCTTTCACCAAGTGAACCGAGAGCTGGTTCTGGGGCTGGTGCTAGTGCAGTTCGGAGCTGGTTCAACTTAAGAACCGGTTTGCTTTTCCACCGGCTAGAGAGCCTCGAGAGCCAACCCGCCCCCACGTCATGACGTCACTGTACGTCTGTAGAAGTCTCCGCCTTCCCAGCAACGCGAGCACAACAAGAACAATGGCGGACTACATCGCGATACGAGTGATCTTGTTTTTGTAATTGTATATTTTTGTTACTACCTGTTCTGTCATAACTCAAATAAAAACTGAATCTTATTTGTTTTCTGTTCTTTAAGTATACTGAAGCAGACATGTTAACAAATGTTTATTTAGAAAAACAATGCTGCTCCGTTAATTCGGCGGTTCTGATGGGGGGGGTGCTCCGTTAATTTGCGGTTCTGATGGGGGGGTGCTCCCGTTAATTTGCGTTCTGATGGGGGGGGGGGGGTGCTCCGTTAATCGCGCGGTTTCTTGATGGGGGGGGGGAGGAGGGTGAGTGCTCCGTTAATTCGCGGTTGCATCTCTTATTTTCAATATTCCTTGGCTAAGAATATTACAAGGTTAACGTTTGCGTTGCCAAAGTGGTATCCGGTGCGGTTGTATCGGAGTAGTCACTTCCCATTGTCGGGGGTTTGTTGTGAAATGGAGCTCAGAAAGTTTTTTGGCGGACTTGGCTAATCCGCCCCCAGCCTCTGACGTAGTCGAGTTTCTTAGTTGGTTCAGTCTGGCCCGCAGCAAAGAGTTGGGGACAAGAACCAACCAGTTTTTCTGGCCGAGAGCCGGTTCTTTGTCTGTCGGAAACACGAAAGAACTTGGTTTTAGTTTTAGGCTCTGGCTCCCGAAACACCGGCCCATGAAAATGCCGTTGGTGGAAACAGCCCCCAGTGTCCACCGGCCTGTAGATGCTGCACCATGAATGGATAAAAGCTCTGCAACCAGGTCTGCTATCAGGGGGCTTTTGTCTCGGAGATCCTAGTATCCAGTAGTGCGTATCTATCTTAGTTAGTATCTATAACTCAGACACCACGGACAATTCCACCACATGAAGGCTCCCTGGCATTTGCTTTAGTTTCCATGGTACACAAAGTGTCTCCTGTTTACCCTGTTTAAGTTGTCCCAATCTGTGGCCTGAGCACTTCATAGTGGTGTCATGTTGCCCTGCGCAGAGACTCCACGTCAGTGTTGTGACTGTACAGCGTGGTGTAAACCTATAGTAGCAACCCACGCAAACCTACACATCCTATCTTAAACAGATAAGACGTGTGTCTCTTAGGCGATAAGATGGAACTGGTCATGGAGGAAGTTCACTTTGACACGCGCCGTCGACCGCGCACCAAACACGAGGACTATAAACGGTGAACGCGACACTTCTGAACACTAGAATAATCATGCAGGGTCTCTACGACGGAGCGCCTGACACTGCTGTCTGTCTCCACTGAGAGGAGGCTCTAGCTGGGGCCAGACAGGCAGGACTCTCCAGCCCTGACCAAACACAGGGTTACAGAGGAGGCACGCATGCTAAATCCATTGTAACAGATCCTCATCACACCACCATCGTGTCAGATAACCCAGCAAGTATTCAGGAGGAAGAGGCTATGCTGAGTCCCAGCTACAGGGAAGTGCCTCAAACAGGCATGTGAAACACTTTGAAAAGTACAAAACACACAATGAAGTATTCTTGTCCTTATAAATAGTGTCTTTAAACTATTGAATGGACAAAACTTGAATTGATAATATAAAAAAGAGAGAGGGGGAGAGAGACACACACACACACAGACACAGAGAGAGAGAGAGAGAGAGAGAGAGAGAGAGAGAGATTATTCAGAGTTGGATGAATAACACTTCAGAGATACTCTGAGGACGACGGCCGGCTTTGTGTGCAGACGGAGTCACGGCCAGGCTGACAATAAACGGTTCCTCTGTCGCGGGCCGAGAGCTGCTTTAACCGCTTTGAACCCCGGTCCTCTGTGTCCCACTACTGGACTCTTTGGTGTGTGGGATGATGAGACTCCATGAGGCCCGAACAACACAGAGCCGCTTGGAAATTACCCTGAATCCCTGAACTCCCCTCAAACTCTCTTGTTCAAAGAGAATTTTTTTTTATATAAAAATGTAAAGGAGGAAGAGAGGGGGGGGGGGGGGGAGGGTGGGGTCTATAAAGGGTAATTTCTCATGATGTAACCGGGTGTTCATTTGGATAAATACCTCCACCACCACCTCCACTACTACCTCCACCATCACTACTACCTCCACCACCACCTCCACTACTACCTCCACTACTACCTCCACCTCTACCACCACCTCCACTACTACCTCCACCACCACTACTACCACCACCTCCACCACCACCTCCACTACTACCTCCACCTCCACCACCACCTCCACTACTACCTCCACCACCACTACTACCACCACCTCCACCACCACCTCCACTACTACCTCCACCTCCACCACCTCCACTACTACCTCCACCACCACTACCACCTCTACCACCACCTCCACTACTACCTCCACCACCACCTCCACTACTACCTCCACTACTACCTCCACCTCTACCACCACCTCCACTACTACCTCCACCACTACCACCACCTCCACCACCACCTCCACTACCACCACCTCCACTACTACCTCCACCTCTACCACCACCTCCACTACTACCTCCACCTCCACCACCACCTCCAGTACTACCTCCACCTCCAGTACTACCTCCACCTCCACCTCCACTACTACCTCTACCTACACCACCTCCACTACTACCTCCACTACTACCTCTACCTACACCACCTCCTCCACCACCACCTCTACCACCACCATCTAAAACACCACCACCACCACTGTTATAACTGTTGTAACAGTTATAGCTGTTATAGCAGTTTAACAGTAATAACAGTTACAACAGTTATAATAGTTCAGTTGTCTGACTAAGCTACAGTAATAACAGTTACAACAGTACTAACAGTACTAACTAATAACAGTACTCTCAGTACTCACAGTACTAACAGTACTAACAGTACTCTCAGTACTCACAGTACTAACAGTACTAACTAATAACAGTACTCTCAGTACTCACAGTACTAACAGTACCAACAGTTACAACAGTACTCACAGTACTACCAGTTCAGTTGTCTGATTAAGCTACAGTACTGACAGTAATAACAGTAATAACAGTAATAACAGTACTCACAGTAATAACAGTACTCACAGTAATAACAGTTCAGTTGTCTCCATCTACATGTGATGTTAAATCACGACTCTCGTCTTCCTACACGTGGACCGTAAAGTTAAAGTTAAAGTTAAAGTTGAGACTCGGAGACGGTTTAACGTCACGTGTTTGTGATCCAAGTCGTCAACGTAACGAAGAGAGAGCAGCAGCACCGGGGCTCCTACCGTGTTGAGCTGCTACGTCCTGCCGGGATCCATGCGCCTCGGACGGGTTAGCGCCGCTCCGTGAGCCGCTGGACCACAACTACAGGAGAGGACGGGCACAGGACCCGGGACCCTCCTCCTCCTGGGTCCGGGTCCCTCCCCCTCCCGGGTCCCGGGGAGGGGGATGGACCCGCACGGACCGCCTGGGAACGGGACCCCCCTAATGGGCGTTATGGGGGGGGGGGCGGGACTTTCTGTAACACGGGTTTAGCCGGCGAGAGCCAAGAGACCGAGAGAGAGGGCGGGACTTCCGGTAGGGGGTTAACAATTTCCGGTAACGTGTTTCAGGTTATAGATTTGCGCATTTCTTCGTCAAAACTCCAAATTTAGTCTCGTTTGTGGTTGTCTGTGGTTGTCTGTGGTTGTCTGTGGTTGCTATTCGCGTCGTGTTCTCATCCTCCTCGGTCCTCCTCGGTCCTCCGCGGTCACCCCGGCGACACGGCTCGGGTGACGTGAGGGACCGGAAGTGTCGCTGCGGCGGACCGGGGTAGCGGTGCTCTGCGTGATCCTGACCGCCTGGAGCGCAGAGAGGCTTAACGTGGTGAGGACACGAAACACCATCAGACTCTCTGAACACAATCTAAAACATTTATACATTCGGTGGGTCTCCAAGCATTAACCTCACAACAGTGAGTGACAAGACAGCATTGTTTGTTTACACGTCATTAACATTTGTATGTGCACTAATTTGCATAAGCATAGGCTACTTTGCATAAGCAGGCTTAATGAGCCTATAGGTCCATTTTAATTAAACCATTATACCTATTATAATGGTATACCTAGTATAATGGTTTACCTAGTATAAAGGTTAACCTATTATAATGGTATACCTAGTATAATGGTATACCTAGTATAAAGGTAAACCTAGTATAATGGTATACCTAGTATAAAGGTAAACCTAGTATAATGGTTTACCTACAGTAGTATAATGGTATACCTAGTATAATGGTATACCTAGTATAAAGGTTAACCTAGTATAATGGTTTACCTACAGTAGTATAATGGTATACCTAGTATAATGGTTTACCTAGTATAATGGTTTACCTACAGTAGTATAATGGTATACCTAGTATAATGTTATACCTAGTATAATGGTATACCTAGTATAATGGTATACCTAGTATAAAGGTTAACCTAGTATAATGGTTTACCTACAGTAGTATAATGGTATACCTAGTATAATGGTTTACCTAGTATAATGGTTTACCTACAGTAGTATAATGGTATACCTAGTATAATGGTTTACCTACAATAGTATAATGGTTTACCTAGTAGAATGGCATACCTAGCAGAATGGTATACCTAGTATAATGGTTTACCTAGTATAATGGTTTACCTAGTATAATGGTATACCTAGTAGAATGGTTTACCTAGTATACTATAATGGTATACCTAGTAGAATGGTTTACCTAGTATAATGTATTGCTATGCAACCTGGCATTAAGAATTTCCTTCGGGATTAATAAAGTTCTATTTTATCTTATCTTAATGGTAGTCCTATAATCCTGACAATGGAGCAGGGAGGGGCTTAGGCTTCACGTGGTGACTCAGACACACTTTTAGTTTTTCCATAAACTTGTGGAAGTGTTTCCCAGACCCAGAGAGGACATTACAGACATTACTGCCACCAATTTAGTTGGAGTGGAAAAGACACAGAGCCGGGCCTGGAAGGAACCGGTTTGAGGTCATGTCATGGACAGCAGAAACTCCATGAGGTCATCAAGTCTTTTGACAGCGTAAGTCTAGAGCCGTTTATAAGGACAGAGTCCCCAAAGGTCATGGAAACAAGTTGGTTGGGTAGAAGCACATTCTTAACCAGATCTGCTTGTCACATCAGACCTTATTCTGGTGGAACTGTAAATAGCTGCTGGACTAGTCTTCTTCTTTATATTAATATATCTTTATACACAAAGTGCATAAAGTTGACAACTATGCCCCCCCCCCACACACACACACACACACACACACACACAGACAAAATAGTTAACCCTGAGGTCAGATGATCAGCAATAGTTTCTCTAATAGTTTTCAATAGTTGTCTTCAGTAGTTGGAGGTCCGTGTGAGTCGTGGTTCCCAGGAGAACGACAGGTGACACGCATTCCAGTGAGATCAGCTTCCCTCCTGAATAAATCGGTTCTCCAGACACGGTGGTGTGGTTCTGGGACTCGGTGTCCTGACCGGTCCGTCTGTACTGCAGCAGGGCTCAATACACAGCCCACGACATCAGGACCAGAACTGAACTAGACCACAACAGACCACATCCACAGGTAGAAACCAGGAATTAAAGGATGGGGAGGGGCGTTATACCATTTATTAATATTATTTTCCAGATGGATCCACAGATCTCTGTGGTAAACTAGATTTACTCCAATTAGACACACACACATTTCATCTTCTCCACATAAAATCGGCATAACTGGAATTTTCTGGGTCCAATCAGCAGGACTGACATCACATGGCCATCAAACTGGTTCCTCTAGAGTTCTCTCTTTATTGATGTGATTCCTGCAGACTGGGATGTGTCCCTGGAACACCTCCTTTTTCCACGGCGATGCTGAGGTCTGTCCAAACACGTCCATAACACACCTGGAACTACATCCATCCCAACAACAACAACAACAACAATAACTATTGATGAAGGCGGTGGTGAGAAACCCTGTCTACACAGTGAAAGCCCCTCCGTGATGTTTGACACAAACACACGCAATTCATTTACCATTTTCATCTCTTTAACCAACTTTGTTAATCCTTAATTGGTCAAATATAATGAGTGATAGGACTGTAATTTAAATGATGTAATTTAAATAGGACTGTAATTTAAATGACACTGAATGACCTGAAGGTCTGCTTCTTGAAACCACATAACAGAACTCTCATATGGACAAGATGTTTATGTACACATCTGTTCTAGATACAGATTAACAGTGGATTCTTATTATTGGTATTGGATTGGTCAAAACTAACCACAGAACACACATGTAAAACGTTCACCGCAGACGTCTGGTTAACATTTTATTTACAAATCATACAAAAGAAAGCGCACAGAACACACACAAACGTATTAGCTGTGGACAACATGCATACAATCTATACATGTTTAACACTTTAAATGCAGTTACCGCCATCATGAAACGTATTATATTTATGGGCTTAACAACGCATAGCTTTTTATTCATAATTGTAAAAACTCTAATTCCCTCCCTGGTGATGTTGGCTGAAGGCTGAACCCTGAAGCATGCTGCGTCCCCTCCACCCCCACAACACTTCACTAACTGTCCCAAAAATGTCATCTTCTGAATCCAGTTCTCTGTACTAATTGGTCGCCAGAGGGGCGGATCCCTCTTCCTCCTGCGGTGTTGGACGATTGGTCAACCTCCTCTCTGGGGCGTGGCCACACATGTGATTGACCACCCTGAGTGCCAGTAGCCAGCCCCACTACATCTGGCGTGTAGATACAGTATGTTCCTTTACTAATGCTTGGGGTACTGGGCTGCTTCCTGCAGAGGTGGTTGGTGTTGGGGTGTTGGAGTTCGGAGGCTGGTTCCTTCAAGGGAACCTGATGTGACTACTGGTCTGGTACATCCAGGGTTATGGTTCCTCTAGGAGGTGGTGTTGGGGTGGGGTCTTCAGTGCTTGGAGGTGAGCGTCAGGGTGCTGGACACTCTGAAGATCTGAGGCAGCATGTTGCTCAGCTGGTAGAACATCTCATCAGAGATGGTCTGTGGACAGGACACACACATAGTTATTCATTTTATTCAGGTACCTCCAGGATTAAGCAGCCCTCTGGATTAAGGACCCTTCTCAAGTTGAGCAGTGGAGAGTTGATTTGAATTCATGACATCCAAACTCACAACAACACAATTGGTTTAGATAGTGAATTTAAATGCATGATTTCCCAACACAATATGTGATGCACTAGGTTGAGATGTGGTGATAATGGTGGTGGTGACAATGAACCACTGACATGTTCTGAAGTTACATTGAGGTGAGCTTCACGCTCAGAGCTCCAACCCTGCCTGAGCATCACAGCTGGAGCTCTAATCCGTTATCGGTCAGAGATGCGTGGCTGTGGTGTGAGCGTGACATCGATGTGACTCCGCAACACTGGACGCTCCACAGCTCAGTAAAATACCAGAGACCTTCACTCTCACGACCTCTCAGCCCGCCGCCAAACGCAGATGTTAGAGATGAGCTGGGAGGTCACGACCTACCTTGGGCACCATGAACTGGACCGTGCGGGAGATGCCTCCATCCCAGGACACCATCTCCATCATGAAGCCTGCAGGACACCGCATGGCATCAGACACCGCTAGCGACTACATGATCCACGACAGTACAGACACACACTGACACTCATGAGTCACTCAGCACGCCGCTCTCCAAGCAAGGCTGCGGACAATCGAAGCCTACGATCGCAGTTGGAGTAGCTACAGGACGTTATAGTGCAAGCCAGCAGGACAGATTGTGTACTAGAGAGAATATTTAATCACTATGCAACAGCAGCGACATCACACAACACTGAGCAGACACCACAACACACCAGCAGCACCATGCATTATGATAAAGTAAAATGACCCAAAACCAAGTTCAGTGTAGTTTGTCTCTTTACCTTTGACACATTTAAAGACCAACTCTGCTCTCTTCAGGCACCATGGGATGGTCATCTCCTAGACAGCGAGGAGGAGAAGAGGAGGAACATTATATAACCCTGGATATTGCAATGCTTTGTTTGTCCTCCTCATGCCCGTATCAGGCCGGAGTTTCGAGAGAGAGAGAACTCCGGCTCTCCTGCATCCTGGGACCGCGCAGTGGTGTGTTTCTACTTCCTGACCATGCTGACAAATCAGGGCACGGCAGCATACCACCTGACCACGTAATGACGGTTTTTAGTGTTGTCAACGTGGTCCCACCGCAGCCTCCCTCCTGGCGCGCCTCCTGGGACTTCCTGAAACTACTTCCACTGGTTGAGGACAAAACCTTCACAACAAGGGAATGTCAATGGATTCCTGTTGAGCCAGGAACCAGGGAGAGAACTTTATTCGTTTGGCTCTTAGTCCCAGTTACAGTCTCTAAGGGCTTCACGGACCACACATTGGACGACGCCCCCTGACCCTAAACACCCTGAAGGACGGGGACAATATGGAGGAGGAACTCAGGAGAGGGATCCCTCCTTCCAGGGACGGGCAGCACTGTACCAGGAGGGCAGGGGAGGTGGCGGTGGCTGGGGATGTGGTGGTGGCTGGGGGGGGGGGTGAGTGGTGTTAGGAGGGTGGTGGCTGGGGAGGTGTGTGGTGGGAGGTGGTGCTGGGGGGGTGGAGTGGTGTGGAGAGGTGGTGCTGGGAGGTGTGGTGGCTGGGAGGTGGTGGTGGATGGGGAGGTGGTGGCTGGAGGGTGGTGGGCTGGGGAGGATGGGTGGCTGGGGGGGGTAGGGGGATGGGTGGGGGAGGGTGGTGGTGGCGGGGAGAGGTGTGGTGGTGGGGGTGGGTAGGGGTGTGTAGTGGGGTTGGGGGGTGGGCTGGGGGGGTGGGTGTGGAGTGGTCTGGGGGTGTGGTGTGGAGGGGTGGCTGGGGAGGGGGTGGTGGTGGTGTGAGGGGATGTGGTGGTGGGGGGTGTGTTGTGTGTGTGTGTGTGTGTGGTGTGTGTGTGTGTGTGTGTGTGTGTGTGTGTGTGTGTGTGTGTGTGTGTGTGTGTGTGTGTGTGTGTGTCCATACCTCTGACATGCTGTGCACCAGCAGCAGAGGGATACTGATGTTGGTGACGTCGTGCGTGCAGCAGACCTTCAGCAGGTTGCGGAGGCCCATGATGGCCGGGTCGCGTGCCGTGATGTTGCTCTGGCGCACGGAGTCGTCCACGCACAGGTGGAACACCACGTGCACCTCCGACAGGTTCGAGTGTCTGGAGATGTAGAACTCACCTGGGGACGGAGGAGGGGAGGGACCAATAACCAGGATCAAAGTGTTGTCATGACTACCTGGGATGATGTCATCGACTTCAGTTGGTGTGAAGTCAGCGTGTTGCTGTCGGGTCTGTAGTGTTGTTGTCAAAATGCGGAACCCGTTTTCTGAGAACCCGGTTTGTTTTTTGTCTATTTGCATGTTTCCTCCGCAGGTGGTTCAGGCATCTGATTAGGATGCCCCCCGGGCGCCTCCCCTTAGAGGTTTTCCGGGCACGTCCACCTGGGAGGAGACCCCGGGGCAGACCCAGAACCCGCTGGAGGGATTACCTATCTCGTCTGGCCTGGGAACGCCTCGGGATCCCCCAGGAGGAACTAGAGAGTGTGGCTGGGGAGAAGGAAGCCTGGGGGGCCCTGCTTAGCCGGCTGCCACCGCGACCCGACCCCGGATAAGTGGATGAGAATGGATGGATGGACGGATGGATGGATGCATGTTTCTGCAGTTGAACTCTCAGGTTCATGCTGACCGGTGGTTCCTCTAAACTCGCTTTCTGTTCCTCTTCCTGTTGCGTCAGCTACTCGCCGTTTTGCACCAACAGCGTTTTGTAGATGGAGAACTTTGGTTTGTCACCTCACCTGGTACGATGTTGGACGGGTTGCGCTCCAGATGTTTGTTCTTGTCCTCGCCGCCGTTCCTGTTAACCTCTGGGAGTAGAAGAGGAGCGAGCATCAGCACAGGAAGACGCTAACGCTAACCCTCACCCTACAACAGAAGCACCACAAGCTAAACTAAAGCTAAGCAGCTAAGAGAGAGAGAGAGAGAGGGGGAGAGAGAGATAGAGAGAGAAAGAGAGAGAGAGAGAGAGATGGTGTAACTACAGACCAGAGGTGGTGTAACTAGATGAGGTGGTGTAAGTGGATGAGGTGGTGTAACTACAGACTGTGGGTGGTGTAACCGGACAAGGTGGTGTTCTGACCCGGGTGTTCTCTCTGCTTGCGGCTGCGCTGGGCGCGGGCGTAGATGGCCGCCTGCTGCACCACCTCCAGCTGCTCCTCCACCCGAGGGAAGTGGAAATCCGTGCACTCCACCGCCACCGTGGCGAAGTCTGGGGAGCAGGACGCATGTCGACATGTTGGAAACGAAGCCCTGGTGACCCCCAGTGACCCTCGGCGACCCCCGGCAACCCCTGACCTCTCTTGATGCCGGAGAAGGAGCTGACGCGGTTGTCGACCAGGAGCACGAGGCCGCACAGCGACGACGAGTACAGGGACAGCGCCGTCTGCAGCCGCCGTAGCTTAGCGCCGCGGCTGCCGTGTCGACGGTGCTTACAGAAGTCCAGGACGTCGGCGCGCACCAGACGCAGGTTGTGCATCGTCTTCAGCTGGGCCCCTGATTGGCCAGAGCACAGCGTCAACAAAACAGGAGTGAACAGTATCCAGGTGGAGGTATTGGACAGATAGGTGTAATGAACAGGTAGATATATTAGACAGGTAGATATAGTGAACAGGTAGATATAGTGAACAGGTAGATATAGTGGACAGGTAGATAGAGTGGACAGGTAGATATAGTGAACAGGTAGATATAGTGGACAGGTAGATATAGTGAACAGGTAGATATATTAGACAGGTAGGAGTAATGAACAGGTAGATAATTAGATTGAACAGGTAGATATAGTGGACAGGTAGATATAGTGAACAGGTATATATATTAGACAGGTAGGAGTAATGAACAGGTAGATATAGTGGACAGGTAGGAGTAATGAACAGGTATAGTGAACAGTGGAAGGTATTGGACAGATGGGTGTAATTAACAGGTAGAAGGTATAGTGAACGGTACCGAGGTGGATAGTGAAGCTCTCCTCCAGCAGAGGCTGCTCTTCGTCCAGCCGGGCACCAGGATCAGAGTCGTCCAGCTGGCTGGGCTGCATCATGATCTCCTCACTGGAAGACACACACAGGAGCTCAGTCAGGACGACGACATCATCCATCCAGACATGGTCTTTACCCCCCGCAGAGAGACAGGAAGACAGCTCTCTCTCTCTCTCTCTCTCTCTCTCTCTCTCTCTCTCTCTCTCTCTCTCTCTCTCTCTCTCTCTCTCTCTCTCTCTCTCTCACTCTCTCTCTCACTTGATCTTGCTGCTGTTGGTTGACTTGTGGAGGTCCTGGTGCAGTTTGATCACCCACTCCTGGTACTCCTTCTTCTGGATCTCCGACACGTGCTTCAGCTCACTGGCCCACCGGTTCTCCAGCACCTGCGGGGCGCGGGGTCACGTGACCAGGGTCAAAGGTAATTCCCACCACTCTCTCTTCCAACCCCTCTGCGTGGAGACCCAGAGCCCACGTGCAGAACCTCACGACTAACAGGAAGGAGGTTGTTGTTCTCACCTGTCGGGCTTTGAAGTGCTGTGAGGTGACCGTGTTGACGTCGTGGTCGCTCACCGTGTTGCCCAGCTCCTCCATCACGCCGGACATCTCTGCTGCTTGTCTGGACACGGAGGACAGAGGACACACCTCTTCACACACCCACCCCCAGACTCTAACTGGGCCAGTTGAGGCTGCAGCCTCACCCACCCCAGACTCTAACTGGGCCAGGTGAGGCTGCAGCACCACCCACCCCAGACTCTAACTGGGCAGATGAGGCTGTAGCCCCACCCACCCCCAGACTCTAACTGGGCCAGTTGAGGCTGCAGCCCCACCCACCCCAGACTCTAACTGGGCCAGGTGAGGCTGCAGCACCACCCACCCCAGACTCTAACTGGGCCAGGTGAGGCCAATTAAGCCAGCCACCAAACACACACACTCGCACACACTCATAATGTAGCGCTTTGCTAACCTGTGGCCACTCAAGCGTTTTACAATGAGATGACGTTCGTACACACAGGTGTGTGAGGGCAGCGGCAGGTGTGTGTGTGTGTGTGTGTGTGTGTGTACGGAGCGGCGGTCCGAACCGTTCCAGGAGCTTCTTGATCTCCATGTCCCGCTCCCCGATGAGCTCAGCGACTCTGACGGAGTAGTTGTGCTCCAGGTTGAGCAGCGTCTCTGAGGCGGGGGCGTGGATCAGCTCGTGGTAGACGTCAGCAAAGTCCTCGTCCCAGCTGGCCTCCTCCGGCCGCGCGTGCTCCAGGGAGGTCTGCACACACACACACACACACACACACACACACACACACACACACACACACACACACACACACACACACACACACACACACACACACACACACACACACACACACACACACACACACACACACACTTTCATGAGCCTGGCATTTTGCACGTCAAATGAATGGATGATTTGTGTAATGCGATGCAAAAGCACACTCAACTCAACTGAAGTCATACTAAATTCAACGAGTAACGGTAAATGTAGGGTGCTGGGTGTGTCACCCACCTCACCGTAGGGTGCTGGGGTGAGGTGGTTAGCAGTGTGTCACCCACCTCGGTGTAGGCCTTGGCCCAGGCGTTGGCGAGGGTGTTGACGTCCACCTCCCCGGTGGTCAGCCTGGTCAGGGCCAGCTCCGCCTCCCGCTCGTAATCCTGGATGGTGTTCGTCTCCACGAAGGCAGACAGAGCACTTTTGAGCTCTAGGACAAAAGAGGAGTTCATATTTACGTCACACAGGAACCACGTAAGAAATAAAATGCCTCTCTAGCACCTATAGGTGGTGCTAAACCTCCGTCCAGATAGCAGTAGCTCCAGCTTACAATGCAAGGGATGAACTACCACCAAGACCATCCATCCATTCATCCGCTTATCCGGGTCGCGGTGGCAGCCGGCTACGCAGGGCCCCCCAGGCTTCCTATTCCCCAGCAACACTCTCCAGTTCCTCCTGGGGGTCCCGAGGCGTTCCCAGGCCAGATGAGATATATAATCCCTCCAGCGGGTTCTGGGTCTGCCCCGGGGTCTCCTCCCGGTCGGACGTGCCCGGAAAACCTCTGCATCCGAATCCGATGCCCGAACCACCTCAGCTGTCTCCTTTCGACGCGGAGGAGCAGCGGCTCTACTCCGAGCTCCCTCCGGACGTCCGAGCCCAGCCACCCTTAGAGATAGGGTGAGGAGCTCAGATATCTGGAGGGAGCTCAGAGTAGAGTTGATAGACCACCAACTACTACTACTACTACGAGGGGTTCCCCAAGGATCATTTGAAGGGTCTCACCGTCCTCCACGAAGCAGGGTATGTTGTGCAGCAGCACCAGGCGTCTATGGAGGTCGCTAATGTTGTCCAGCACGGGGAACTGCAGGGGAACCTTGAGGACGCTGCGCTGCTGCCCGGCGCGGAACTCAAACACAAACTCCCGCTCCGCCTCGCCGCTCAGCCGGTGCTTGTTCCTCTTCATGGTCGGATCTGAGCGGGTCAGGGGAACACAAGTGGGAAGTGACGTCACAAATGGGAAGTGACATCACAAGTGGGAGCGTCCACCCAGATGTCTGATGGATAGATCAGCCTACCAGTTGGTACAGTCCACTGGGTAGGCTGCTAGGCTGATCTAGTCTGCGTACATCTATGTGGAGACTCCCACTTGTGACGTCACTGTGATCATTTTGTCTTTATTTCATCTTGTAATAACTAACCAGCAATGTTATGATGCTGTATTGGCTATAATATATATAATATATATAATATAATATATACTATAGGGTAACTAGTACGAGCTCTGAGAAGCAACAAATATATATATTAGTAATATATATTAGTAATATTATGATATTATAATATTAGTAATATATGAGTGGACATGACTACTGCTGTAAGACGAGAGGAGAGGTTACCTGTGGAGACGGTTTATAAGAAGACTAGACCAGGAGGAGCAGACCAGACCAGGAGGAGGAGCTGTAGACCAGGAGGAGGAGCAGCAGACCAGGAGGAGCAGAGCAGAACAGAACAGGAGGAGCAGGAGGAGCAGACCAGGAGGAGCAGAACAGAACAAGAGGAGCAGCAGACAAAGAGGAGCAGAGCAGACCAGGAGGAGGAGGAGGAGGAGCAGACCAGGAGGAGCAGAACAGAACAGGAGGAGCAGAGCAGACCAAGAGGAGGAGCAGCAGACCAGGAGGAGGAGGAGGAGCTGTCAGCTGACTTGCTGCTGGCGGTGCGTTCACGTTGGACTGGGAAGAGTCGGAGTGTCCAATTGTTCGGTCAACTGGAACGCACCATATTGTCTAAAATACCGACGTATGAGTATAACTGAAATAAAAAAGAATAGCGACGATGAACCAAACAATACTTCGTTACATTCACGAAGAAAAGACGACAAAAAAGAACAATCAACGACACGGATTTGACGCAACGTGTTTACTTCCGGGTGTGTGTGTGTGTGTGTGTGTGTGTGTGTCGCCCCCTGCTGGCCGCACGGCGACACTGCCGCGCTCCTCACTCTAAATGGACTGACTCTTCCATTAAAACAAGTAGAAAACCTCTTAGTTTCATTGTAATACTGTTTTAATTTAATTTAATTTAATCTTTTATAGTATTTGTGTCATCAAACTCAGCCTTCACACGCACAAGCACTGTGTATTACACTTCAATGATGCCATCTTGAATACCTTATCTTGCCTATATATTTTATATTTTTATATTTTGACTGTACATTTGTAAATCTGTTAGTTTATTTTTATTATTCTGTTGATTTCTCTATTGTTTTATTGTACTGTATTGCTATGCAACCTGCCACACTAATTTCCTTCTGGATTAATAAAGTTCTATCTTATCTTATCTTATCATATCTTATCTTACGTAACTATTTCACAACTATATTTACCTTAAGCAAGCAATCACCAATGGAAGTCGTGAGAACAACCTTTATGTGACAACAAACAGCATGTAGCTCACTACAATGTTCATCAAATACATTTATACACACAGTAACTAGTTGTTATACTCGTTATTATCATTTAATTTAGTATTTTTGGGAGCTGGATTGTATGAGTGTTCTCCTCCCCCCTCCTCCACCACCCTGACCTCTAGAGGTCAGCCACCCGGGGCATGTGCGTCAACTTGTGGAAAACAGGTAGCCGTCCTCCTGCAGTAGTTTGGTAAATGAGTGACCCGTGTTTAAATAGACCTCTTGGACCTTCTCCCCCGGCACTCAGTCCTACCCCCGGACCTCCAGAGAAAGCAGCGCCTGTCCCCTTGACCATGCGACCCGTGCTCCTCTCTCTGCTCCTGGCCGCGCTGCACCTCCACGCCCCGGGGGTCTCCTCCGCTCCGCACCGGGAGGAAGCAGCGGCCCGCCGGCGTGGCCTCGGCCGGGTGAGGAGCGTTGAGGAGCGGCGTGCTGCTGCGGCCAGACACCACCTCCTCCAGCGGCTCCTCAGGATGAGTCTCAACCACGACGCTGGGGGTCAGTACATTATTTTTTCTCTGGAAGAAGTGCAGCAGATACATTCGTAATGACTGATGCTCATTTGCGTTCACTGTAATGTCATTAATCAATTTAATCATCATGGGGGGCTTTGACATGTGCTTTTTGGTCCCATCGCAGGAGCAGAGACACCCATCTTTGTGTCAATGTTTGATTTGAGGAGAAAACGGTTGTTATGTAAAGAATATAAGAGAGAACAGCACAACTCGGTGAGTGCCTGTTGCATTTTAGCAACAAAAAGATCAATTAAATGAATGAATAAAACAATCATAATAATGCGGTTATGTTGAGCTTTCTGATGTTGTTTCTTCCTCTCGTGTGGACCAGGGTGAAGCGAGAGTCTCGTGTCGGTTGGGGAACATCTGGTTTGACCTCCTCGGGTCCCAGCAGGGCGCCGAGGCCTTGAAGCCCTTAGTGGAGGAGACCCAGCGGTCGCATAAACTCTCATCTTCCCGGCGGCGGAAGAAGCTCCTACTACACCCCCTAGTGAGCAGACAGAGGCGGGCCGACCCCGTGAACCCTTCTGACCCGCTGCGATCCGAGTCCCATCCCAGCAGTACCAGGGAGTACCAGGATCCAGACCCTGAGGACCAGGCCGGAGCCGTGTCTAAGGAGACCATCACGTCCTGCGGCGACCCCCTACGGGTCTTGATTTACAACCCACCGGTCAGTCCCATCAAGATCAACATCGAGAGCAGAGCAGACGTAGGCTAACGCATCCAGACATCACATCAACACATCCAGAAGTAACGTCAACGCATCCAGACCAAAATATCCAGATGTAACATGAACACATCCAGACCAAAATATCCAGATGTAACATGAACACATCCAGACCAAAATATCCAGATGTAACATGAACACATCCAGACCAAAATATCCAGATGTAACATGAACACATCCAGACCAAAATATCCAGATGTAACGTTGGTTTCATGGACTGTACAATCAAAGCGGCAGTCAAGATGTTGGTCTGTGGAAGGGGAAAAGTCTGCGGTTTTCACTGGTGTCAAAACCAGAATAGTCCTGAAAACGTATCTCGACATTAACGGTCAAACCTGGTTCAAAATGTCTGCCTGTCCATGTGTTGGTTCTTGGGTTGTGTTGGGTTCTTTCCCCCATAGAAAGATTGACGCACTTTTAAATGTTTGCATTGGGGCAGTGGGCTTTATGTCAGAGAAATATAACTTTCTCAGTAACCAAGGGTTAAGGTGAATTCTTTAACTCAGTGAGTACTGAGAACATCGTGGTATTCTGATCACAACCAGGTCATTGTTGATCCAGAGAACGTCTTGTTTGAGGTGCTTATGAAGGGTGACTTGACTGATCTGATGTCCTTTAACCCACAAAGTTAAATGTTAAACTGGGTTGGCATCGAGAAGACGTGGCAATATGTCTTTAAAAGTATGTAAACGGTAATTATCCATATTGTTATGTAGAAAACATGAAGGATGACGCATTTAGAATTTCTCATTATTTATTACAATTTTAGTTTGTTAAGCTCATAGTTAAATAATGCATTAGTAGGTTCCAATGTTAAACGTATAAGACTTCAAGCTGCAATGTCTGAACTGATAATTATGAAGCCATTAATATCTTGTGATTTGTTTATTGGGTTAGTTAAAGCCATGAAAACCTAACTTCATATGTAAAAGTTAATTAGACAGAACAACATTGTATTTTTTTGTACTGAGATGAATAATTCTTTTGGCATTCTGGAATCAAAATGGAATTCAATTGACATTTTGATTGAATTTGAATTGAATTCAATTTTGATCCCAGATTAAATGTGTCAGGTACCGGACACCATAGGCACAGCGATTAGAGGGACACAATATTTATTTATTAAAACATAATCAAATATTCACTCATTGACTCTTCTTTTGTTTTGTATGTTTGCATTCATCAAGGGATTTGCAGGTAAACGAATTACCTATGACCACCTGATCATTATTATTTTAACCATAAAAGCTATTTGGTTACAGTAGTTGGTTGTAGATAGTTGTGGGTAAGATTTGTAAAGATTTAGAAAAGATTTAGAAAATAAACACCTACAAAATACACCACCCCCCCTCCCTACATTTCTCCACCAGTAAGAGGGTGGGAGATTGACCATCTAGTGACCTGGTGCGGTCAGAACAACTTGGAGCTCAACACTCTCAAGACAGTGGAGATGGTAGCAGACTTCCTGAAGAATCCAGCCTCACCGCCCCCATCACCCTGTGTGACTCCCCAGTTCACACTGTGGAGTCCTTTCATTTCCTGGGCACCACCATCACCCAGGACCACAAGGGGGATCTGAACATCAGCACCATCACCAAAAAGTCCCAGCAGAGGATGTACTTCCTGCGGCAGCTAAAGAGGTTCAACCTGCCAAAGACAATGATGGTGCACTTCTACACCGCTACCATTGAGTCCATCCTCACCTCCTCCATCATCATCCGGTATGCTGCTGCCGCTGACAACGACAAGGGCAGACTGCAGCGTGTCATTGGCTCTGCAATCTGCCATCTCTCCAGGACCTGCACGCCTCCAGGACCCTGAGGCCAGCAGGTAAGGTTGTGGTTGAGCCCTCCCACCCCGGACATAAACTCTCTGAGTGTCTCCCCTCCGGCAGGAGTTTGCGGTCCATCAGGAGCAAAGCCTCATGCCACAAGAACTGGTTCTTCCCCACGGAAACTGGCCTCATTAACAAGACCTGGGACCCCCACTGATCCCCACTGACTCCTACCCCCTATAGACACTATACTACACGTTATATTAACGTTTAACCCCACTGACTCCCAGACACGACTGCATTACACTAACGCACATCTTTTCTTTTCATTAAATTGCACCTTTTTACCACTTATTTTTTAGATATATCTTTTTTTTTAGATATATCTTTTTTGGTTGAATAGCACATTCCTTGTTTGTGAAAACTAAGGCCAATAAAGCTCATTCTGATTCTGATTCTGATAACTTTTTTCTTGATGCCGTTCCATGAAATATCCATGTCTATTTGAAACATGAAACGTATTGATCTCTTTATCAGCCTGGCAACAGGTCGCGTCCATTCTTGCTTCAGGGGGCAGGATCTTATGTAACCGGTAAACACTGTGCTATCTACCAGAGGCAGGGAACAGCCAGTATCATGCTGTAACCATCTTCCCTTTGTTCAAATCCTGCAAATATTGAGACTACACAGGAGTTTGTTAGTGCTTGAGTCCCACATCACAGCTCTGAAGCAGACAAGTGAGGCTGAAAGAACAGTTATACAAATTGGACGACAATAAAAACGGGGTCGTAACCTCACTTGGGGTGGCCCACAGGGACGACCCTGTGGGATCCTGTCTTAACGTAGAGGTCTTTATTGGATATTTCAACGGGCCGTGTCCTCCAGCATTCAGAACCATACAGTAAAACTGTTCACATTGCTGTTGTCAAGCTTGATTTTAGTCTTTAGACTAGAGAGTGTTCTCTTGACTTCCAGATGGATCTCGATGGATCTCTCTTCTGAATGAGCCTCTTGCTTTTCCAAGGCTAGCCTGGATGGCCTTCTGAGCACCATCTTTGCTAATGCTGCTTGCTTAATAGGTGAAGTCGTCCACAATGTCCAAGTCTTCGCCATTTCCAAGGGACAAGGGAGCGTGTGGTGTTGAGTTGTGCATCACCTTTGTCCTGGTCTTGTTGATACGCAGGCCAACCTGTTTGGTATACGTCTGTAATCTTGAGGTCTTCTCTTGTAGATGGTTGGAATTGCTTGACAACAGAGCTGTCATCTGCATAGTCGAGGTACAGTAGAATGCACACTTGACATGCTCCAGACTCAACAGTTAATGCGATAATCAAAGGAAGTCCATAGTGTGAGCTAGATATAGATATGAGCTAGATATTTGATGATTCATTAAATGGTTTGAAAGGCCTCTCAAAGACCCTGTAAAAACAAACAGACTGCCAAATGAGCAGCTTGTTGCTTTGGACACAGATTCATGTACGACCTGAGCAGTACGAAGGCCCGGGTGATAACACACAGAACCGTGTGATAGTTCCACCACAGTCCTCATGTGAGGATACAGATACAAACAACAAGAGAAAAAACATCATGCAACTGCAAATACACTTACAAGGGATTAGTAAGATATGATCACAAGCATTTCTCAAGTGATTTGCTTTGAGAATTCGTAGACTTTTTCAGCAAGAGGCTGAAGGAATGAAGACCCACAGAGTTCACCTGGACGTCCAGGTGAACTCCCCACCTTCCTCTGCGAATCCCTACCACTAACTTGTGTGTTTGTACATCTTGGCATTATTAATAGTACTTAGCATTACTTGGCATATTGTATGTTCTTAGATGTTGGCAATGCTCTCAGAATGACACATCTGCTCTTATCTCAGCTATTATGCAGACAACTGAGCAATTATGAAACTCGTTCTTTTAGCCTCATAACTGTTCTATGCTCACAAAACGTGCTCACATTTGATAATAAACAGCGACAACCTTATACTGAAGTTATAAACCGCAGCAGCATTATACTGGAGTTATAAGCAGTAACAGGTGAACAGGTTCATTTCTTCACTTCATTCCATCTTCATCATCATACATTGGAACGGTTTAGATGAAGTCATGTGTGTGTCCATATGAAGCCCAAGTGTTCATTTACAACAATGACAGTCACTGATTTCCTAACGAGTCAACAGTTCAGCAGCATTCTGCTCTCAATATAACCGCAGACGAGACTGATATAGACCAGAGGAGCTCATCAGGGAAACATTTAGGTGAATGAACAGCCAGGCTGTCATAACATCTAGCCGAGAGAGGGCTATGATGAAACACACACACACACACAGAGACACACACATACAAACCAGTCACACACACCAGCAACTCTGTGCCATACTATTTTTAATAAAACGTGTAAAAACATTTTGGATTCCAGTGGATTTATCATCATCATCATTGTGGATGACGTTTGAGTCCTGGTTATTCGAGATGATCCGCTCTATGGATGAACACACAGCGGGCGCTCTTCACGGCCAGCCTCCCCGGGTCCCTCGCCAGCGCCAGCAGGAAGCGGGACACGCCCGTGTTGGGGCTTAGCGTCAGCATGCGCGCCTCCTCGTAGCCCGGCGGCACCGTGCAGCCCAGCTCCTGCAGCAGGTGGCGCACCGCCGCACGGATGTAGGCGCCGTGGCCCACCACCAGGGCGTGCACCGCCACGCACCCCAGCCCGTCGTCCGCCCTGCCCACCGGCGAGGACCCCTCTGCTTCTGGTTCTGGTTCTGGAGCGGAGGAGAGCGGTTCCGGCCGGTTGAGCCAGTGGTCGGCGTCGAGGCGACACAGCATGGCGTCTAGGAAGAGCTTGAAGCGCTCCGTCACCTGGAGGAGAGGAGCAGCGGGACTCGGTGATGGTGAAGAGAAAAGGGCAGCAGAACATCATGAAGTAACTCCACAACATGTCCACACACACGTGAAAACATCACTTTTATTCTCTCTTTTATTCTCTCTCTCACAGAAAACCCAGTTTCTTTCCATCCATCAAAATCTGAGATTTCCAAAGAAACGGAAGTGGGTGCATTTGGAAACGCAGCGTTGCGCTGTAGTGCATGAAAACGGATCCAGATGTTGGCAGGTATCTGAAGTAGTCTGGGTAACGAGGATAACACAGCTGTAGTTTGGATGGACGTTTTAAAAATGCTGCTGAAATCGTTTGACCAAAAGTGCTTTAGCTGCAGGATCATTCAACCACTGAGTAAAATTCTTGAACATGCAAACAAAAGCTTTTTTTCTAATCTACAGGATCCGAAGAGGAACAACCTGATCTGCTTCACATGCATAGTGGAGTACGCTTGGACAAAATGTAATGACTGAACTTCTGTTTGGTAACTACTCCAAACACAAACTCTTTCTACCCTTTCCCCATCCTTACGAGCAGCTGAAACCCACGCTATCAAGATGTAACTCGCTGCGTAGAGATCTCAATACCACTCAGGAGTGGTCAGAAAGCCTTGAGTGGCATGTGACATGCTACTGTAAGTGCCCCAGCAGAAGGTACAAGACAGTTGTAGAAATAAAATACATATAAGAAAATGAAGATAAGAGAATGAGATAAGAGAATGAAAACAAGAGAAGGTAATTCTGCGTGGTCATCTTGCTCATCGGTGATGAGCTCACGTGGATCCACCTGGCTGTCCGAGACCAGCTTCAGATGGACGAAACGGACACTAAACAACAAACTGGTTTGTTCCAGTTTGGACCGGTTTCCAGTGACCCCCCACCCACACTGTTCTCTCAGCACGAACATAAACGTTAATCGCGAGCCAGTGACGAACATTTGGCGGAAGAAGGTGTACTTTGATCCACTTCATCTCCCAGCCCACGCAGCCTGACCCCCGGCTCCTGTTGGTTCACCGCGAGGTAGGACAGAGTCAGGCCTTGGGATGACCATGGATCCTTACAGAATCTAACGGTCAGACAAGGAGATGGTGGTTACTCTGTGCTGACCCCTAGTGGTCATGACGCCAAACTGTAATCCATCTTGTATCGTAGACCAGCCTGGAGCCTCCACTCACCTGCTGCTCAGACTCGCCCCCTGGTGGTACGAAGTCCAGCGGCGCCAGGCCGGCTGCTGCGGCCATCTCCCTGTACTCCGTCACCAGTCCGCCCTCCGCCACCCCGAAACTCTGCACCAACATCAGACATTACATCACGTCTGTTAGATATGGATACGTGTAGAGATAATATCATATTACGGGTACGTACAGAGAGAAAGACTCTACCTTTTCCCTCAATAAAGAGTCATACACCACTTCCAGACCACAGCAGCTACTGTTGTGTTTAATGATGGCTTCAGCTGTCTGAGAGAACATTAAAAAAGAAATGACATATTAGTTACAATTGATCTTTTCACATCAATATTTGCGTTGTTTGTCTTCCAGCAAAAAGGTACCGAGTTTGGTCCCCTAATGTTCACCTGTAGGCATCCTAGAGCCACACCCGGCCCTAACCCCTACCTGCTCCCTAGCGACATGGATCTGAATCCACTGGAAGTCACTTAAAGTTCAATAAAAGCCGCTTAATGGTCAGTAGCTCACCTGACGCGCCCGCAACATGTCACTGACGAACACGTTGGTGAAGGTGACGTCTTTCAGATAGCGGCCCACCGCCTCAGCCTGTTGAAAGCCGACCTCCGACAGAGAAGGGTTTATACGATGACCTGAGGATGACACAAGGTGTCAGTCCTGTACAGAAGTGAACATTGACATGACTTGATAGTGGTGACCAGTTTAGACCACTAGGGCTCCATACCTTGCAAGAGACCGTCTTTGTTGTATTGTGTTTCCCCACTGCAACAAACAAAGCCAGCAGGACCATCTTGGTTATTATTAAACCCCAAAGCATATTTGTTCCACCTAAAGGCCTCATGGTATTATGATCCAACACCTCTAGAAGTGAAAGAGTCGGGCCAGAGAGAGGCTTGGGGTGAACTGTGACATTTGGATGATCTTCCAGGACCCAGACTGGACGTGTTGGCGGTGTCACTAAAAATAGGCGACTGGTCTGCGTTAATGGTGTTAATAAAACACAACACAGTCCTCCTTGTACCCGATCCACTAGAATCACTATTCAAGTGAACGTAAGTAAGGCTGACACACCACAAGTTGACATAAAACACTGAAAAGATTCAAGTCCACTTACTGGCGAACAATGGTGAGAGCCACCGTGAGCAGTCCCATGGTTCTGGAGGGTAGTGACGCGGATTGAAGAGCGACTGAACACATGGAGGTCTGTCAGTCAGTCAGTCAGACGGTCTGTCAGTCAATCAGTCCGTCAGTCAGTCCGTCAGACGTGTCAGTCAATCAGTCGGTCAGTCAGTCAGTCAATCCGTCAGTCCGTCCGTCAGACGGTTAGTAAGTCCGTCAGTCAGTCCGTCAGACGGTCAGTAAGTCCCTCAGACGGTCCGTCAGTCAGTCCGTCAGACGGTCAGTAGTCAGTCTGCTCTCAGCTGTCAGCCGGTCAGACGACGGGGGGCCGTAGAGGACAAACGTGGAGACTCTGGAATCGCGATTTACTTCCGCGCAGATAAATTGGATGAATCGTCGCGCTGTAGGAAGTCGTTGAAACACAACAAGCATCATAACGTCGCCATAGCAGTGAAGACAGGCTACTGGTTGTTGCTGGTGTTTCACGACAGGTCAGTACAGAGACTTCTAGACTGTCTATCATCTACAATGCATATTATGCAATCTAGTCAATGTGGCTGAAAACCCCGTTGTTTTAAACTGCATATTACTGTCAGACGTATTAATTCTGCGTCCCCTCCGGCTGATCTGTGTGGGATTATTAATATAATAAAATATAATAATAATAATAATAATAATATAATGTTTTGTGACGTCAGGTCAGGTGGTCGTTGCTCGGTAGCTCCGCCTCCACCCAGCGCGCCGTACAATATTATTAGGATCGCAGGGGGGCGGAACGGACTGCTCGACGGACCAATGGCTGCCGGGCGCCAGACCCCGAAGTGACCAATAAAACGCGTCCCTGTGGCGGTCGGGGGGGTCACGTGTATCTTGGAAGGCGTCTCCGGTCTCCAGCGACGTCTTCACGGCTCCGGCGGCGCCAGCGTGGTGAGTAGCAAGACTCACTGATTATATTTTAAATCCGTCGTCATCCTCGTCTATAAAATGTATTTTAAACACAACATCGTCGCCGTGGTAAGGTATCGACTGCGTTTTATTCGTGACGGTGTGTATTTTTGGCTTTTATACGTTTTTAAATGTACATTTAGTCGCCCCGCTTTTCTTGGATGACTGATGCAAACTGCGTGCGATGCTCCTGTGTCAATGCCATTATGCGTCCACACACACACACACACAATGTATTTGAGTTTGTAAACCATATTTTCATGGTATATGCGGGAAACTTCACTTTTTACATGTGATTTTTATTTTATTCAATACAATTGTTCTGTCGTTGCAGCAGCAGCAGCGCCACACACCCGGCGGTAGAACCACCCTGAGGAGTTCGTGATCTGGTTTGAACCATCAACGCTAATGATCACACATACATGGTGTGCTGGGGGCCCTGGATCCTGCCAGTGCGGCCATGTTGGGGGGGGGGCTGGATCTGCAGTGCGCCATGCTGAACCAGCGGTCCACCCACGTGGGCCCCATGTTGAGGGGCCCTGGATCCCACAAGTCGCCCATTTGGGGGGGGCCTGATCGTGCAGTGCGCCATGCTGAACCAGCAGTCCACCCACGTGGGCCCGCCATGGTTGCGCAGCCAGGGCGCTGTTGAGGGGCCCCTGGATCCGCCGTGCGCCATGTTGAGGGTCCCTGAGATCTGCAGTGTGGCCATGTTGAGGGGCCCCTGGACCGCATGCGCCAATTTGAGGGGCCCTGGATCTGGCGAGAGCAGCAGGTAACAGTGGGGCCATGTGTGTGTGAGGTCTTTCTGCCTGTATCGAAAGTGGCCGTGGCTGGTCAGTAGCCAGGGTCATTGATAGTACAGGAACATTAAGCTGAGGGCCTTTCCCGTGTTTGAAGGATTAATCATTCCTATCAAACCCTGTTGCTCCCAAACATCGACCTTCTCCAGTTCTTTGAGTATCTTAGTGTTTTAGCCTCAACCAACCTGACTTTAGGGAGAGCGCTTTGTCAGTTTGCTTTGGTGATTATGTTCGACTTATGACTTCTTTGCACCGGTCTCATGCTGGTTTGTTTGTTCCCAGTCAGGTGGCCTTCAGGATGAAGCAGTCTGGGGTTTCACAGGGCTCCACGTTGGGGCCCCTGGTTCTGCAGAGCAGCAGGTAACAGTGGGGGGCCATGTGAGGTCTTCTCCTGTATCGAAAGTGGCCGTGGCTGGTCAGTAGCCAGGGTCATTGATAGTACAGGAACATTAAGCTGAGGGCCTTTCCCGTGTTTGAAGGATTAATCATTCCTATCAAACCCTGTTGCGCTCAAACATTTACTTCAGTTGATTTTTGCTGTCACATGGGCTGAATATAATTGTGAATATAATTCTCATTTAGTGGACAGTTTTGCATCTTTGCAGAGTGTTATATTCATAACCTTTTAGTACAGTAAATTCTAATCCAGTTTGTCACAGCAGGGTAGAAGGTGGCTATGCATTGCCTTTATGTGTTGTATCATTTGTATGTGAAGTTGAACACTGCATTGAGGGGTAATGTACACGGTTAAATGTTTAGTGCTTTGTCTCACGCTGGTGTGTTCCCATCCAGGCGGTGGTGTGCGGGTCAGGATGACGCAGTCTGGGGTCCCACAGGGCTCAGTGTTGGCACCCCTGGTTCTGCAGAGCAGCAGGTAACAGTGGGGGGCCGTGTGTGTGGGGTCTTTTCCTGTGTGGAAAGTGACCCTGGCTGGTCTGTAGCCAGGGTCATTGATATGCAGGAACATTAAACTGAGGGCCTTTCCCGTGTTCGAAGGATTAATAATTCCTTTCACACCCTGTGGCGCTCAAACATTTGTAATTTTTTTTTAATGTGCTTCCTCGTGTCAAGGCAAAATTAGACAAGTTATCAATTTTGGTGGCAAACTATCAGCTCCTTAAAACATGGATATGCTAGCGCGCAACACTATTATATTGCACTAGCTTCAAACTCTGTTACAGTAGCGGTTCATCTAGCTGTTCTCATGCTGGTTTGTTTCTTCCTGTCCAGGTGTGCCTGTCGGGATGAAGCTGGGAAGTCTGGGGTTTCCTATGGCTCCACGTTGGGGCCCCTGGTTCTGCAGAGCAGCAGGTAACGGGGGGGTTGTGTGGGGTCTTCTCCTGTGTGGAAAGTGACCTTGGCTGGTCTGTAGCTGGGGTCATTGATATACAGGAACATTAAACTGAGGGCCTTTCCCGTGTTTGAAGGATTAATCATTCCTTTCACACCCTGTGGCTCTCAAACATTTCTAATTTTTCTACTTCTTTTGGATGTAATGTAGTTAGATCATGTGTTTATTTAATGGACAATTTTATCCCAAGCAGTGTGCATGGAGTCTCTGCTCAATGTGTAGGTAACCACTCTGAAACTTGGGGGGGAAACAAACTAAAGTTTGCTGGCCAACTATCTGCTTCTTAAAACATGGATATTGTAGTGTATTGCACTAGCCTCAAACTCTGCTACAGTAGTGGTTCATCCATCTGAGGATCAAATCCAAACTCATGCTGTTTTCCCGTTCAGGTGTTGGTGTGGGGGTCTGGATGAAGCAGTCTGGGGTTCCACAAGGCTCCGTGCTGGGGCCCCTGGTTCTGCAGAGCAGCAGGTAACAGTGGGGGGCCATGTGAGGTCTTCTCCTGTATCGAAAGTGGCCGTGGCTGGTCAGTAGCCAGGGTCATTGATAGTACAGGGACATTAAGCTGAGGGCCTTTCCCGTGTTTGAAGGATTAATCATTCCTATCAAACCCTGTTGCGCTCAAACATTTACTTCAGTTGATTTTTGCTGTCACATGGGCTGAATATATGGGTACATGGGAGTGTTATATACATAACCTTTTATATACATAACCTTTTAGTACAGTAAAGTCTAATCCAGTTTGTCACAGCAGGGTAGAAGGTGGCTATGCATTGCCTTTATGCGTTGTATCATTTGTATGTAAAGTTGAACACTGCATTGAGGGGTAATGTACACGGTTAAATGTTTAGTGCTTTGTCTCATGCTGGTGTGTTCCCATCCAGGCGGTGGTGTGTGGGTCAGGATGACGCAGTCTGGGGTCCCACAGGGCTCAGTGTTGGCACCCCTGGTTCTGCAGAGCAGCAGGTAACAGTGGGGGGCCGTGTGTGTGGGGTCTTTTCCTGTGTGGAAAGTGACCCTGGCTGGGCTGTAGCCAGGGTCATTGATATGCAGGAACATTAAACTGAGGGCCTTTCCCGTGTTCGAAGGATTAATAATTCCTTTCACACCCTGTGGCGCTCAAACATTTGTAATTTTTTTAATGTGCTTCCTCGTGTCAAGGCAAAATTAGACAAGTTATCAATTTTGCTGGCCAACTATCTGCTTCTTAAAACATGGATATTGTAGTGTATTGCACTAGCCTCAAACTGTGCTACAGTAGTGGTTCATCCATCTGAGGATCAAATCCAAACTCATGCTGTTGTTTTCCCGTTCAGGTGTTGGTGTGGGGGTCTGGATGAAGCAGTCTGGGGTTCCACAAGGCTCTGTGCTGGAGCCCCTGGTTCTGCAGAGCAGCAGGTAACAGTGGGGGGGGGCCATGTGAGGTCTTCTCCTGTATCGAAAGTGGCCGTGGCTGGTCAGTAGCCAGGGTCATTGATAGTACAGGAACATTAAGCTGAGGGCCTTTCCCGTGTTTGAAGGATTAATCATTCCTATCAAACCCTGTTGCTCTCAAACATTAAAGTTTATTTCTGAGCATTAACTTTAGGACTGGTGCTCTGAATATAAAAATCACTTGTATCATTTATTGGACTTGTATCATAGCAGTTGTGCAAAATAAAGCAGTACGACAACTTTCGTGGTCTCAAATGTTCAGAATTTAGTCTTTGTTCCTCCTTCAGGCCTGGCGGGACTGTCTCCATCCGGTCTTCGCCGCCTGTCTTCCCTGCTGGAGGAATTATATATCTGATCTGGGAACGCCTCAGGATCTCTCAGGAGGAGCTTGAGTGTTCCTGGGGGGGGGGCCCTGCCCCAGATAAAGAATGGATGGACTTGATGTTTTGTGAAGTTTGTAAATAAAGTTTTGCTTGCAATGGCTGTGTTGTCTCAATAGCAATACAACAAATTGTCACAAGGAACACTGTCTTGACTTGTGTGATTGCACCTTAACTTTGATTAACCATTGCCATGGTCAGTTCACAAAACTTAACTGGTCCTAGTTGTATAGCAGTATGTATTACTCATTTAGTGGTGAGCTTGAGACTGAGGTACATTTATTGAGTTAATCTCAAACTAAGTTTAGTTACAAAAACCAACCTGTCATTCATTAGACAATGTCTTTTTATAGATGTTTGCAAACAATACATCTCGAGTCCTCCATACAAACTGGCCTTACTCATTGCCATGAGCAAAACTAATAATCCCTTGTATGACATGCACCTGCGTACAGACCATTAGATGCACCCAGCAGGTTGGGTTAATGTGGAACCAGAGGCACAATTTAGTCACAACCACCGCTGTACTTATTTGAATGTTGAGCAATCTTCTCGTAACATCGAATGCTGCTTGTATCCATGGCAACATTGAGGGGGGTGGGGTTAGGTCAGCTTGTGGCCTGCTTCAGTCTGTCCAGCACCTCTTCAGGACTGAGTGACGTCCCACGGTAACCAACCTTGTTCCTGGACCTGGAGCCTGAGGAGTAGGAGGAACTTCTGTCACGGCAGAATGTCAATATGTACATATCAAAATAATGACCAATGCTTAGTTATTGACAGTTGAAGCAACAATATGTATGCTTTTTTTTATTGACCATGAGCCTTGCACATACCTGACTTCAGGGTCCAGTGTAGGCTACATTATGATAGATAAGAGTTGTCTAAGTGTTCAGAAGCATACTGTACACAGGCCCCTTTGAGACCAAATTACCAGTATACTGTTTACACTGCCCTTAACTTACGCTAACATTCTGTTTTGTTACGGCTCCCCGTGTAAAAGGTGCAGAACACGGAATGTGGGGTCATTTTCATTCAGTCTTTAGTCCAGCGTCAGAGTAGTAAACGGAGCCTTGTCGCTGCCCGATGTGTACGTTACACACCACCCTGGTGCTGTTCCGTGTATGTGCGTGTAAAACCACACACCGTTACGGTTCTGTGCAAAAGACAGCAGAATGCTGGACCGCCTTTACGGCAATATGCCGGGATGTCTGTAATAAAGGGGGCTTATGATTAAGGACGAGACAAAATGAAATGAGGAGCACCTTGTCCAGGCTGACCCTGGCTCCTCTTCAGCTGCAGGACCTGGGGCCAGGTAGCGCAGCAGCTCTGCGTTCGCCCTCGCCGTCTGTCGGTGCTGCTGCTATGGCCAACGCCCACGGCCTCTGGAGACACGTCTGGGAACAAAACCAAAACACATTTCATGAAAGTGATTTGAGTGCGTGGCCCAGACAGTAATCCAGAGTTACTGTTAGAAAGAGCTTACTAGAGCTGGATGTCTGGGGTTTAACTCCAATGTATACAGTTTACCTGTAGGCATCCTCTGCACCCTACCTGCTCCTTAATGACCTGTCTCTGTTACTGTCTAACCCTACCTGCTCCTTAATGACCTGTCTCTGTACTTGTCTAACCCCTAGCTGCTCTTTAATGACCCGTCTCTGTACTGTCTAAACCCCTACCTGCTCCTCGGTGACCTCACCTGTGATGGCGTTGTGTTTGGAGCCCGGCTTGGCGTGCACCGACATCTTGACCGCCCCAGTTCGATCCCGGGTCACCGGAACCGGGGTGACGTCGACGGGGGCCGCCGCGCAGGGTGCATTCTTTCCACCTTTTCCTCCCTGCGAATTACGACCAATAATTAGAATAGACTCTGTATATGTGTGTGTGTGTGTGTGTGTGTGTGTGGATGGATGTCACAATTAGAACCAATTAAGTAGAGACGGTGCTTCACCTTCTTGGCCGCCTTCTCCCGTTTAGACATGAGGTTACTGCATGGAGCCGTCAGCTTGTAATCAGCATTAGTATTTATATTAATATTTCTAGAGTCGGGGACGTTGCTGCAGGTCAGCCTGCAGGAGGTTAAGGACCGACCGGAGGAGCTGCGCAGCAGCAGGAGTGCGGAACGGAGCATCACCTGCAGAGTCCAGGTGTTGACCCGGCTGTTGACGGCCTGCCCCTCCTCCTTCTTCTTCTTCTTCTTCTTTTTTTTTATTGGCGGTTTACAGCTTTCTGCGTGTATACCGCCACCTACTGTACAGGAGTGTGTAAAGGGACTGGCCAGACTAGATCACGTTTTCATTTTTGAAGGGTAATTAAATAAAGCAAATAAACAAAATCAAAACAAACAAACAAACAAAATAAATAAATAAATAATCATTAAATTCTTTAACTCCTCCTTCTTCTCCTCCCGCTGGGTCAGTCAACACCTGCGTGTCGGGAGCACCGCGCCCCCTGCTGGACGGGCGAAGAACTACACCCCCTGCTGGTGGATGGGTGAGGAACTACACCCCCTAGTGGACGGGTGCGGAACTACACCCCCTAGTGGATGGGTGAGGCGTTTAAACGCTACAATGCCTAATTATAAACACCAATTAATGATATATATTATTCAATAGGGAAAAATCTAAATCTAAATAAAACAAATGAATATTCACGTAGTTGAAGTTGAAGTATAATGAGAAGGAAGGGTCTCTTATTTTGAAGCGCGTTCGGCCGCCGTCGCGTCACAACAGAAGAGGCGCGCAGGTGACGTCACGACGACTCGATCACCTCCTGGATTTAGGTTCTAAACTTAATAACTTAATAAGTTAATAAGTTCACATTCCTTCATCACTACTCCGTGTTGGTTACTTTAGACAAGACATACGAGCTGTTGTTGTTGTTGTGTTGTTGTTGTTCAACTTCCCAGGCCTTCACATGCTTTACTCTTTATCCACTTGATCAACTTTATTATTCACGTATTTTCATTTATCACACTTTTTGAATGTGCCTGAAGTCTGATTTAGTGTTCTTATATTTTAATGACTACGATTGCTGTGTGTGTGTGTGTCTCTCTGTCTGTCTGTCTGTCTGTCTGTCTGTACTGTGTGTGTGTGTGTCTTTGTATGTGTGTCTACTGTGTGTGTGTGTGTGTGTGTGTGTCTGCAGAGCCATGGAGGACGCGGTGCGGCTGGTCTCGTCGGGGGACTGCGTGAAGATCTGGGACTCTGTTTCCATGACGACGTGTGAGCAGTTCCTCCCCCACAGCGCCTCTCACCCGGTCTCCCAGGTGTGCTGGAGCGCCAACAGTATCCTCCTCCTCCTCCTCCGTCAGCTGGTGGTGCAGCACACCACCCACAGAGCAGCTCTGTAGGAGATTCACCTCCACCCACCATTGTTAACATCCAGTAGTTAACACTTCTGGGTGTTTACAGAACTCTGCATCAGGGCTGCAGGACTCTAGTCCGGTCTCAGATCAGTCATCAGGGCTGCAGGACTCTAGTCCGGTCTCAGATCAGTCATCAGGGCTGCAGGACCCTAGTCCGGTCTCAGATCAGTCATCAGGGCTGCAGGACCCTAGTCCGGTCTCAGATCAGTCATCAGGGCTGCAGGACCCTAGTCCGGTCTCAGATCAGTCATCAGGGCTGCAGGACCCTAGTCCGGTCTCAGATCAGTCATCAGGGCTGCAGGACCCTAGTCCGGTCTCAGATCAGTCATCAGGGCTGCAGGACCCTAGTCCGGTCTCAGATCAGTCATCAGGGCTGCAGGACTCTAGTCCGGTCTTGGATCAGTACACTACTGTAGTACACTAGCTGGCTCTGACTATTTTGGCTCTTAAATCTGACCTATAGCACCTGTAGGTTAGTACCAGTAGCTAGACTGTTAACCTTGACCTATGTCCAGACCAGTATTTAGTCAGTGCCAGCAGCATTGGAGACAAGCTGGTGGTGTCCAGCCTCAAGTCTTCCCCGGTCCCCGTGATGGAGCTGGCTGAAGGGGTAAGTACATCATGTTACTCTGGTAGTGGTGGGAGCGGCAGGGGTTTGCTGGTTCGATCCCTGACTTCTGGCTAAGTGTCGACGTGTCTCTGAGCAAGACACCTGTCCTCCAGGGAGCAGTGAGACCCAGGGGGATGTAGGGACCCAGGGGTGAATAGAATAGATCCTAGCAGGGTCCTGCTAGTGAATCCACTGCTGGAGTCCTGTCCTAGCAGCTCCTTTGTGTTCCAGAAACGGCAGACCCGTGCCTGCCTCAGCTCGTCCTCCCAGTACATGCTCAGCGGTGGTCTAGACCACACGGTCAACCTCTGGGACCTGAAGAGCAGGAAGCTGTACAGGACCCTGAAGGTCAGTCCACTCCGCCGTCAAGCTCCTCCACACCACAACACACCTGGGTTGGGAGACACATCTGTCTCCCACTCTCTCACCTCGCATCTCTGTCTCTCTCTCACATCGCTCTCTCTTGGTCTCTCTCTGTGTGTGAGAGAGACACTCTCTGTGTCAATCACCTGTCAATCCCCCTTTATTATTATTATTATTTGTATTTTATTTAATATTATTATAAAAAAAAATATATATATATAGTGGATATTTATTTTATTTGTATTTTTTTATTGTATTTTTTTCTCTTTTTCCATTTGGATTTTTTTTATAGTATTTTATTTTTGTATTTTTAGCATTTTTATTTTTTTGTAATTTTTGTAAATGTTTTTATATATTTATTTTATATTATATACATATACAGTATATATATTTTTTTTAAGTTGACTTACTTACCTGTATATATTTAGTTCTTTCTAAGTATACTTTAGAAACTCATTTATACATTTGACGCTTTGGCAATGTAAATGTATGTTTCCCATGCCAATAAAGCTCTTCTAAATTGAAATTGACTCTCTGTCTCTCTCTCTGTGTCTATGTCTCTCTCTCCCTCTCTCTCTCTCTCTCTCTCTGTGTCTCTGTGTCTCTCATCAGGACCATAAGGAGGAGGTGACCTGTGTCTCCTTCAGCAGCAACGACAGCTACGTGGCGTCGGGCTCCACCAGCGGGGAGCTCATCCTCCACAGCCTCACCACCAACGTGTCCAGCAAGCCCTTCGGCCATGGAGCCAATCAGGTGAGGGCCCTCGCCGCACACTTCCTGTGCACCCTTAAGGCCACTTCCTGTATGTAAAAGAATCAGCTACTGTAAATGAGTACTGAGTACTTTCTATCAATGTATTCTTTGGGTGTCATGGTATTTGTAGTTCTCCACATAACCCACCATCTTATAAGATAAGATAAGATAAGATAGAACTTTATTAATCCCGAAGGAAATTCTTGTGCCAGGTTGCATAGCAATACAGTACAATAAAACAATAGAGAAATACACAGAATAATACAAATAAACTAACAGATTTACAAATGTACAGTCAAAATATAAAAATATATCAGCAAGATAAGATATTCAGACGACAAAGACAATTTGTCATAATTGAAGTGTAATACTGTGATAATAATAATAATGGTTAGAGGACGTATTGCACCTGATAGAAAGAATATTAAGAATATTGCACATAATGTTGAAAGGTAATGTAGGAGAGGTATTGGACATTAAGAATATTACACATGATGATGAGAGGAGATGAGAGGTAGTATTACAGATAATATTTATAGATAACATGATATTAATAATAATAATAATATAGTACATGATGATGAGAGGAGATGATGTTGGGCATGGGTGTAGTTGTAGTTGTCCACATAACCCAGGTGTGTGTGTGTGTGTGTGTCCTCCAGCCGATCCACGACCTGCGTCTGTCCCCGCTGAAGCGCTCCCTGCTGGGCAGCGTGTCCGACGGAGGGACCGTGGCGCTCTGGGACTCCAACTCCAGGAAGGAGCTGCACGTGTTCGAGGGCGCCCACAAGGCCCCGGGCTCCGGCCTCGCCTTCTCCCCCGCCAGCGACCTGCTCTTCATCTCCGCCGGCCTCGACAAGAAGATCGTCTGCTACGACACGGCGAGCAAGATGTAAGGCGGTCATGTGATCAGCCTGACGAGATGTCTGATATCAGATAGCTTATAACATGTTATGTTGTAAGATACTATATCATAGCATACAAGTTACCGTAAGATATAAGAACTTTCTTACCGTTGTTGTGTGTGTGTGTGTGTGTGTGTGTGTGTGTGTGTGTGTGTGTGTGTTGTGTGTGTGTGTGTGTGTGTGTGTGTGTGTGTGTGTGTGTATCGGTGTGTGTGTGTGTGTGTGTGTGTGGGATCGTGTGTGTGTGTGTGTGTGTGTGTGTGTGTGTGTGCTCCCAGCATCCTGCGTGTGATCCGTGCCGACGCTCCCCTCACGGCGGTGGACTTCTCCCCCGACGGTTCTGGCGTGGTGGTGGGCTCCACCCAGGGGCGGATCTACCACTACGACCTGAGGAACCCCAGCACCCCCACCCGCGTCACCCCCGCCCACAAGACCTCCGTCACCTGCCTGCGCTACCAGAGCTGCAGCAGTAGACAACCCAAGGTGCCCATATACCGTATATCCTCTAATATAACAGTATGGTAATATACCATAAGTACTCTAATATAACAGCATGGAAATTGTAGTGTATTGCACTAGCCTCAAACTGTGCTACAGTAGTGGTTCATCCATCTGAGGATCAAATCCAAACTCATGCTGTTGTTTTCCCGTTCAGGTGTTGGTGTGGGGGTCTGGATGAAGCAGTCTGGGGTTCCACAAGGCTCTGTGCTGGAGCCCCTGGTTCTGCAGAGCAGCAGGTAACAGTGGGGGGGGGCCATGTGAGGTCTTCTCCTGTATCGAAAGTGGCCGTGGCTGGTCAGTAGCCAGGGTCATTGATAGTACAGGAACATTAAGCTGAGGGCCTTTCCCGTGTTTGAAGGATTAATCATTCCTATCAAACCCTGTTGCTCTCAAACATTAAAGTTTATTTCTGAGCATTAACTTTAGGACTGGTGCTCTGAATATAAAAATTACTTGTATCATTTATTGGACTTGTATCATAGCAGTTGTGCAAAATAAAGCAGTACGACAACTTTCGTGGTCTCAAATGTTCAGAATTTAGTCTTTGTTCCTCCTTCAGGCCTGACGGGACTGTCTCCATCCGGTCTTCGCCACCTGTCTTCCCTGCTGGAGGAATTATATATCTGATCTGGGAACGCCTCGGGATCTCTCAGGAGGAGCTTGAGTGTTCCTGGGGGGGGGGGGCCCTGCCCCAGATAAGAATGGATGGACTTGATATTTTGTGAAGTTTGTAAATAAAGTTTTGCTTGCAATGGCTGTGTTGTCTCAATAGCAATACAACAAATTGTCACAAGGAACACTGTCTTGACTTGTGTGATTGCACCTTAACTTTGATTAACCATTGCCATGGTCAGTTCACAAAACTTAACTGGTCTAGTTGTATAGCAGTATGTATTACTCATTTAGTGGTGAGCTTGAGACTGAGGTACATTTATTGAGTTAATCTCAAATTAAGTTTACTAGTTCCAAAAACCAACCTGTCGTTCATTGGACAATGTCTTTTATAGATGTTTGCAAACAATACATCTCGAGTCCTCCATACAAACTGGCCTTACTCATTGCCATGAGCAAAACTAATAATCCCTTGTATGACATGCACCTGCGTACAGACCATTAGATGCACCCAGCAGGTTGGGTTAATGTGGAACCAGAGGCACAATTTAGTCACAACCACCGCTGTACTTATTTGAACGTTGAGCAATCTTCTCGTAACATCGGAATGCTGCTTGTATCCATGGCAACATTGAGGGGGGTGGGGTTAGGTCAGCTTGTGGCCTGCTTCAGTCTGTCCAGCACCTCTTCAGGACTGAGTGACGTCCCCACGGTAACCACCTTGTTCCTGGACCTGGAGCCCTGAGGAGTAGGAGGAACTTCTGTCACGGCAGAATGTCAATATGTACATATCAAAATAATGACCAATGCTTAGTTATTGACAGTTGAAGCAACAATATTTATGCTTTTTTTTATTGACCATGAGCCTTGCACATACCTGACTTCAGGGTCCAGTGTAGGCTACATTATGATAGATAAGAGTTGTCTAAGTGTTCAGAGCATACTGTACACAGGCCCTTTGAGACCAAATACCAGTATACTGTTTTACACTGCCCTTAACTTACACTAACATTCTGTTTTGTTACGGCTCCCCGTGTAAAAGGTGCAAACACGGAATGTGGGGTCATTTTCATTCAGTCTTTAGTCCAGCGTCAGAGGTAGTAACAGAGCCTTGTCGCTGCCCGATGTGTACGTTACACACCACACTAGACACTGGTGCTGTTCCGTGTATGTGCGTGTAAAACCACACACCGTTACGGTTCTGTGCAAAAGACAGCAGAATGCTGGACCGCCTTTACGGCAATATGCCGGGATGTCTGTAATAAAGGGGCTTATGATTAAGGACGAGACAAATGAAATGAGGAGCACCTTGTCCAGGCTGACCTGGCTCCTCTTCAGCTGCAGGACCTGGGCCAGGTAGCGCAGCAGCTCTGCGTTCGCCTCGCCGTCTGTCGGTGCTGCTGCTATGGCAACGCCCACGGCCTCTGGAGACACGTCTGGGAACAAAACCAAGACACATTTCATGAAGTGATTTGAGTGGCGTGGCCAGACAGTAATCCAGAGTTACTGTTAGAAAGAGCTACTAGAGCTGGATAGTCTGGGGTTTAACTCCAATGTATACAGTTTACCTGTAGGCATCCTCTGCACCCTACCTGTCTCTGTACTGTCTAACTCCTACCTGCTCCTTAATGACCTGTCTCTGTACTGTCTAACCCCTACCTGCTCCTTAATGACCTGTCTCTGTACTGTCTAACCCCTACCTGCTCCTTAATGACCTGTCTCTGTACTGTCTAACCCCTACCTGCTCTTTAATGACCCGTCTCTGTACTGTCTAACCCCTACCTGCTCCTCGGTGACCTCACCTGTGATGGCGTTGTGTTTGGAGCCCGGCTTGGCGTGCACCGACATCTTGACCGCCCCAGTTCGATCCCGGGTCACCGGAACCGGGGTGACGTCGACGGGGGCCGCCGCGCAGGGTGCATTCTTTCCACCTTTTCCTCCCTGCGAATTACGACCAATAATTAGAATAGACTCTGTATATGTGTGTGTGTGTGTGTGTGTGTGTGTGTGGATGGATGTCACAATTAGAACCAATTAAGTAGAGACGGTGCTTCACCTTCTTGGCCGCCTTCTCCCGTTTAGACATGAGGTTACTGCATGGAGCCGTCAGCTTGTAATCAGCATTAGTATTTATATTAATATTTCTAGAGTCGGGGACGTTTGCTGCAGGTCAGCCTGCAGGAGGTTAAGGACCGACCGGAGGAGCTGCGCAGCAGCAGGAAGTGCGGAACGGAGCATCACCTGCAGAGTCCAGGTGTTGACCCGGCTGTTGACGGCCTGCCCCTCCTCCTTCTTCTTCTTCTTCTTCTTTTTTTTTATTGGCGGTTTACAGCTTTCTGCGTGTATACCGCCACCTACTGTACAGGAGTGTGTAAAAGGGACTGGCCAGACTAGATCACGTTTTCATTTTTGAAGGGTAATTAAATAAAGCAAATAACAAAATCAAAACAAACAAACAAACAAAATAAATAAATAAATAATCATTAAATTCTTTAACTCCTCCTTCTTCTCCTCCCGCCGGGTCAGTCAACACCTGCGTGTCGGGAGCACCGCGCCCCCTGCTGGACGGGCGAAGAACTACACCCCCTGCTGGTGGATGGGTGAGGAACTACACCCCCTAGTGGACGGGTGCGGAACTACACCCCCTAGTGGACGGGTGAGGCGTTTAAACGCTACAATGCCTAATTATAAACACCAATTAATGATATATATTATTCAATAGGGAAAAATCTAAATCTAAATAAAACAAATGAATATTCACGTAGTTGAAGTTGAAGTATAATGAGAAGGAAGGGTCTCTTATTTTGAAGCGCGTTCGGCCGCCGTCGCGTCACAACAGAAGAGGCGCGCAGGTGACGTCACGACGACTCGATCACCTCCTGGATTTAGGTTCTAAACTTAATAACTTAATAAGTTAATAAGTTCACATTCCTTCATCACTACTCCGTGTTGGTTACTTTAGACAAGACATACGAGCTGTTGTTGTTGTTGTTGTGTGTTGTTGTTGTTCAACTTCCCAGGCCTTCACATGCTTTACTCTTTATCCACTTGATCAACTTTATTATTCACGTATTTTCATTTTATCACACTTTTTGAATGTGCCTGAAGTCTGATTTAGTGTTCTTATATTTTAATGACTACGATTGCTGTGTGTGTGTGTGTGTCTCTCTGTCTGTCTGTCTGTCTGTACTGTGTGTGTGTGTGTGTCTTTGTATGTGTGTCTACTGTGTGTGTGTGTGTGTGTGTCTGCAGAGCCATGGAGGACGCGGTGGCGGCTGGTCTCGTCGGGGGACTGCGTGAAGATCTGGGACTCTGTTTCCATGACGACGTGTGAGCAGTTCCTCCCCCACAGCGCCTCTCACCCGGTCTCCCAGGTGTGCTGGAGCGCCAACAGTATCCTCCTCCTCCTCCTCCGTCAGCTGGTGGTGCAGCACACCACCCACAGAGCAGCTCTGTAGGAGATTCACCTCCACCCACCATTGTTAACATCCAGTAGTTAACACTTCTGGGTGTTTACAGAACTCTGCATCAGGGCTGCAGGACTCTAGTCCGGTCTCAGATCAGTCATCAGGGCTGCAGGACTCTAGTCCGGTCTCAGATCAGTCATCAGGGCTGCAGGACCCTAGTCCGGTCTCAGATCAGTCATCAGGGCTGCAGGACTCTAGTCCGGTCTCAGATCAGTCATCAGGGCTGCAGGACCCTAGTCCGGTCTCAGATCAGTCATCAGGGCTTGCAGGACCCTAGTCCGGTCTCAGATCAGTCATCAGGGCTGCAGGACTCTAGTCCGGTCTCAGATCAGTCATCAGGGCTGCAGGACCCTAGTCCGGTCTCAGATCAGTCATCAGGGCTGCAGGACCCTAGTCCGGTCTCAGATCAGTCATCAGGGCTGCAGGACCCTAGTCCGGTCTCAGATCAGTCATCAGGGCTGCAGGACTCTAGTCCGGTCTTGGATCAGTACACTACTGTAGTACACTAGCTGGCTCTGACTATTTTGGCTCTTAAATCTGACCTATAGCACCTGTAGGTTAGTACCAGTAGCTAGACTGTTAACCTTGACCTATGTCCAGACCAGTATTTAGTCAGTGCCAGCAGCATTGGAGACAAGCTGGTGGTGTCCAGCCTCAAGTCTTCCCGGTCCCCGTGATGGAGCTGGCTGAAGGGGTAAGTACATCATGTTACTCTGGTAGTGGTGGGAGCGGCAGGGGTTTGCTGGTTCGATCCCTGACTTCTGGCTAAGTGTCGACGTGTCTCTGAGCAAGACACTGTCCTCCAGGAGCAGTGAGACCCAGGGGGATGTAGGGACCCAGGGGTGAATAGAATAGATCCTAGCAGGGTCCTGCTAGTGAATCCACTGCTGGAGTCCTGTCCTAGCAGCTCCTTTGTGTTCCAGAAACGGCAGACCCGTGCCTGCCTCAGCTCGTCCTCCCAGTACATGCTCAGCGGTGGTCTAGACCACACGGTCAACCTCTGGGACCTGAAGAGCAAGGAAGCTGTACAGGACCCTGAAGGTCAGTCCACTCCGCCGTCAAGCTCCTCCACACCACAACACACCTGGGTTGGGAGACACATCTGTCTCCCACTCTCTCACCTCGCATCTCTGTCTCTCTCTCACATCGCTCTCTCTTGGTCTCTCTCTGTGTGTGAGAGAGACACTCTCTGTGTCAATCACCTGTCAATCCCCCTTTATTATTATTATTATTTGTATTTTATTTTATATTATTATAAAAAAAATATATATATATACTGTATATTTATTTATTAGTATTTTCTTTTGTATTTTTAGCATTTTAATTTTTTTGTAAATTTTGTAAATTTTTTATATATTTATTTTATATTATATACATATACAGTATATATATTTTTTTTAAGTTGACTTACTTACCTGTATATATTTAGTTCTTTCTAAGTATACTTTAGAAACTCATTTATACATTTGACGCTTTGGCAATGTAAATGTATGTTTCCCATGCCAATAAAGCTCTTCTAAATTGAAATTGACTCTCTGTCTCTCTCTCTGTGTCTATGTCTCTCTCTCTCTCTCTCTCTCTCTCTCTCTCTCTCTGTGTCTCTGTGTCTCTCATCAGGACCATAAGGAGGAGGTGACCTGTGTCTCCTTCAGCAGCAACGACAGCTACGTGGCGTCGGGCTCCACCAGCGGGGAGCTCATCCTCCACAGCCTCACCACCAACGTGTCCAGCAAGCCCTTCGGCCATGGAGCCAATCAGGTGAGGGCCCTCGCCGCACACTTCCTGTGCACCCTTAAGGCCACTTCCTGTATGTAAAAGAATCAGCTACTGTAAATGAGTACTGAGTACTTTCTATCAATGTATTCTTTGGGTGTCATGGTATTTGTAGTTCTCCACATAACCCACCATCTTATAAGATAAGATAAGATAAGATAAGATAGAACTTTATTAATCCCGAAGGAAATTCTTGTGCCAGGTTGCATAGCAAAACAATAAAACAATAGAGAAATACACAGAATAATACAAATAAACTAACAGATTTACAAATGTACAGTCAAAATATAAAAATATATCAGCAAGATAAGATATTCAGACGACAAAGACAATTTGTCATAATTGAAGTGTAATACTGTGATAATAATAATAATGGTTAGAGGACGTATTGCACCTGATAGAAAGAATATTAAGAGTATTGCACATGATGTTGAAAGGTAATGTAGGAGAGGTATTGGACATAATGTTAAGAATATTACACATGATGATGATGAGAGGAGATGAGAGGTAGTATTACAGGTAATATTTAGAGATAACATCATATTAATAATAATAATATAGCACATGATATCAAGAGTATTTGACATGATGTTGGGCATGGGTGTAGTTGTAGTTGTCCACATAACCCAGGTGTGTGTGTGTGTGTGTGTCCTCCAGCCGATCCACGACCTGCGTCTGTCCCCGCTGAAGCGCTCCCTGCTGGGCAGCGTGTCCGACGGAGGGACCGTGGCGCTCTGGGACTCCAACTCCAGGAAGGAGCTGCACGTGTTCGAGGGCGCCCACAAGGCCCCGGGCTCCGGCCTCGCCTTCTCCCCCGCCAGCGACCTGCTCTTCATCTCCGCCGGCCTCGACAAGAAGATCGTCTGCTACGACACGGCGAGCAAGATGTAAGGCGGTCATGTGATCAGCCTGACGAGATGTCTGATATCAGATAGCTTATAACATGTTATGTTGTAAGATACTATATCATAGCATACAAGTTACCGTAAGATATAAGAACATTTTGTGTGTGTGTGTGTGTGTGTGTGTGTGTGTGTGTGTGTGTGTGTGTGTGTGTGTGTGTGTGTGTGTGTGTGTGTGTGTGTGTGTGTGTGTGTGTGTGTGTGTGTGTGTGTGTGTGTGTGTGTGTGTGTGTGTGTGTGTGCTCCCAGCATCCTGCGTGTGATCCGTGCCGACGCTCCCCTCACGGCGGTGGACTTCTCCCCCGACGGTTCTGGCGTGGTGGTGGGCTCCACCCAGGGGCGGATCTACCACTACGACCTGAGGAACCCCAGCACCCCCACCCGCGTCACCCCCGCCCACAAGACCTCCGTCACCTGCCTGCGCTACCAGAGCTGCAGCAGTAGACAACCCAAGGTGCCCATATACCGTATATCCTCTAATATAACAGTATGGTAATATACCATAAGTACTCTAATATAACAGCATGGTAATATACCGTATATCCTCTAATATAACACCATGGTAATATACCATAAGTACTCTAATATGACACCATGTGTGATTGTGCTGGTGAGCAGTAAGCCGCCAGGTGCAGCCCAGGTGTGACCCTGTTCTCTCTCCAGTCCTCCAAGGGTCCCAGCAGTAAAAGGATCTCCAGTAAGGTGCAGAGTGAGCCGACTGACTCCGCCCCCCACGTCGCGGAGAAGAAGGAGCAGAACACTGGTCCGTATACTGGTCGGTATACTGGTCCGGTGACTAGTAGCACACATTAAAGTGCCTGCAGGGTACACGTTAAAGGGGAACACTCGGGAACTCTCGGCCATTTTCCCATATCAGAGAGTCCTGCTTCATCTGAACCATGAATCAGACTGCAGCTTTAACAACCCCACAGCCACGTTGAACGTTCACATAATAATACAAGAAAAACCAACCGTGCGTTACGATGTTCAACCACCAACACAAGTGATCGGGCCTGTGTATCCCGGAGGCTGTAGTGACTGAAGTGCTGTGTTGTGTCCAGCAGGGGGCGTGTGTGTGGAGAGCCAGGCTGAACTTCCTGCTGCTCTGGGGAAGTTCAGCAACGTCGGACGCCCCAGCCTGGACATGTTCTCTCCGGCACGGGAAGGTAATCAGAGAGCTGACAAGAGCAGATCCAGACCCAAACATGTTCCCCCTCTATGGTTCTCCACCAACAGGGTTGCATATTAGGGTTTGAGTTTCATATTAGGGTTTGGTTTTAGGGTTCGGGTTTCATATTAGGGTTTGGTTTTAGGGTTAGGGTTTCATATTAGGGTTTGGTTTTAGGGTTAGGGTTTCATATTAGGGTTTGGTTTTAGGGTTAGGGTTTCATATTGGGGTTTGGTTTTAGGGTTAGGGTTTCATATTGGGGTTTGGTTTTAGGGTTAGGGTTTCATATTAGGGTTTGGTTTTAGGGTTAGGGTTTCATATTGGGGTTTGGTTTTAGGGTTAGGGTTTCATATTGGGGTTTGGTTTTAGGGTTAGGGTTTCATATTGGGGTTAAGGTGTCATATTAGGGTTTGGGTTTCATGTTGGGGTTTGGTTTTAGGGTTAGTGTTTCATATTAGGGTTTGGTTTTAGGGTTAGTGTTTCATATTGGGGTTAAGGTGTCATATTAGGGTTTGGGTTTCATATTGGGGTTTGGTTTTAGGGTTAGTGTTCGTAATGATGTTGGGTTACCGTAGTAACCGTACCGTAGTGTTTTGTCCAGCAGGGGGCGTGTGTGTGGAGAGCCAGGCTGAACTTCCCACGGCTCTCGGGAAGTTCCAGAGCGTCGGGCGCAGCAGCCTGGACATGTTCTCTCCGGCACAAGAAGGTAAACCATCACTGGAGTCCAGTCTACCTCCACCTTAACCAGCTCCTGTACTCGTCAGGCTGCTCATGACTGCTGACCAACCCGCCAGCCAACATGTTTAAGACACCTTTTGTATGGACAGATTCCAGGTCTCTGAGGATGAGTGGCGATGCTCTGGTTGCCAAGGGAAACGGTAAGGTTTCTACTGCCTCCTCAGACACCTTGATGCACAATGCCACTGCTCTCCCTGATTGGATGTTCTCGTCTCCATAGCAACAGGTGGCGATGTGTTTCTCGGAGAACCTCAGCAGACGAGAGGCCGAGCGAGTCTTGACATCTTCTCTCCCCTCCGAGACGGTACAACTGCAGGAAGTAGACTAGTCCTTACACCAGAACTACAGGAAGTAGACTAGTCCTTACACCAGAACTACAGGAAGTAGACTAGTCCTTACACCAGAACTACAGGAAGTAGACTAGTCCTTACACCAGAACTACAGGAAGTAGACTAGTCTTTACACCAGAACTACAGGAAGTAGACTAGTCCTTACACCAGAACTACAGGAAGTAGACTAGTCCTTACACCAGAACTACAGGAAGTAGACAAGTCCTTACGCTAGAACTACAGGAACTACAGGAAGTAGTACAAAACACATTTGAGAGATTTGTAGCTTCCTCTTCTCGATGAGAACTGAAGTTCAGGAGCAGAGGAAGAGGAGAACGCAGGAAGAGGGCTGAACAAGGCTTGCTAACATATGGTCACGTCCTCTCTAGACCTTTCTGGCCCCGCCCACCGCAAGACACCCCTCGGCACACCCGGCAACCGCTTCAGCCCGCTGTCCTTCCAAACCCCTCCACCAATCAGAGAGGAGGAGAGCCTTCCCTCGACTGGCCAACCAGTGGACTCCAAACAGGTTACAATGTTGGCATTCAGCACGTTTTTCTGACGATAGCTTTGTGCCTTTCTGGAGTTTTCCATCGTCTGCTGTGACGGGTGGAACAGGAACACCTTATTTGGGCGGACGGATAACTCGGGTGGTTTGTTGCAGAACAACGTCGGCTGCAGTCCAGAGGCCGGACAGGCCATGTCTCCGACATCACCGTCAGCCAATCAGAACCAACCGGCCCCTCCCTTCTTCACTCCAGAGCCCGGCCTCAGCAGAGCCAATTGCCTTCAGGCTCCGCTTGGTGCTGGCTCCTCCCACAACGCTGCCACCACGGCTCCAGGTGAGTTAAAGTGTCCTGGAAGCATCCTGTAAGTGTCCAGTAAGCGTCCTGTAAGTGTCCAGTAAGCGTCCAGTAAGCGTCCTGTAAGCCTCCTGTAAGCACTGAGTTGTGCTGCCGCGTCCCGCGTGTCTCCAGGCGCAGCCGAGCTGTCGTCCGCGGCGACGGCCCAGCTGCAGGGGGCGTGTGCTGAGGGCGGGGCTCCCCTCACCGCCCTGCAGACCCACTTCATCCAGAACATGATCCACGACACCCTGGAGGAGTTCAGGTGGGGTCACAATAACACTTCTATAATATCAGACTCTGTATGTGTGCAACATTTTGTTTTCCATGCAAATTTGTTTTCTCTGAATTTCTTTTCTCGCACATTTCTTTTTTTAAATAAATTACAAAAATTCTAGATTTGTCTTTTTTTTAAATGACTAATTCTCGATTAAAAAAAAATAATTACAAAAATACATTGTCAGGGGAAATCTCGAATCACGTCATGTTAATAAAACTGACGAGCTTGATTCACCGCAGGTCAGTGTTTCTGCCGTACGTGATTGGTTGAACTTGCATGTCAATCAAGACCTTCCTGATAGGGAGGCGGTTCTTCCCACTTTTAGTCAACGCGGTGCAGCGTTGTTTAGCAAGTTCAGCAGCAGCAGCAGCAGCAGCAGCCGCCGCCCTGCTCAACGTCTAGCAGGATGTCAAGTCATTGGTTTATCGTGTGGCTGGAAGTGACATCACTAGTTTGTCTCTGACAGGGACTCCTGCCACCGCGACATCATCAACCTGCAGGTGGAGATGATCCGACAGTTCTACATCCAACTGGTGAGTGGCATCACATCATCACATCGCCGTGACGACCATCACCCCCAACCCCCGGTACTAACTGTGTGTGTGTGTGTGTGTGTGTGTGTGTGTGTGTGTGTGTTGTGTGTGTGTGTGTGTGGTGTGTGTGTGTGTGTGTGTGTGTGTGTGTGTGTGTGTGTGTGTGTGTGTGTGTGTGTGTGTGTGTGTGTGTGCAGAAGGAGATCCACGGCCTCATAGAGAAGTACTCCCTCAACGACACGCTGCTGGAGGAGATCCAGAAACTCCGCGAGGAAAACCGCAAACGATTCAACTACTGATGCGTGTGTGTGTGTGTGTGTGTGTGTGTGTGCAATAAAATGTCAACGTGTCATCAATAAAGCATTGCAACTGCATCGTTTGGAATCCATGGCAACCGTGGGCTTCGAGATCCACCTTTCTGCACCACACAGTCCGATAGAACCTTCGTAGAACCTGCTGGAGTCTTAGTAGAACCTGCTGGAGTCTTAGTAGAACCTGCTGGAGTCTTAGTAGAACCTGCTGGAGACTTAGGAACCTGCTGGAGTCTTAGTAGAACCTGCTGGAGACTTGGTAGAACCTGCTGGAGACTTAGTAGAACCTGCTGGAGTCTTAGTAGAACCTGCTGGAGACTTGGAACCTGCTGGAGTCTTAGTAGAACCTGCTGGAGACTTAGTAGAACCTGCTGGAGTCTTAGTAGATCCTGCTGGAGACTTAGTAGAACCTGCTGGAGACTTAGAACCTGTTGGAGTCTTAGTAGAACCTGCTGGAGACTTAGTAGAACCTGCTGGAAACTTAGAACCTGCTGGAGTCTTAGTAGAACCTGCTGGAGACTTAGAACCTGCCGGAGTCTTAGTAGAACCTGCTGGAGTCTTAGCAGAACCAATAGACTGATCCCTTGCAACTCTTACTTAATACCTATAATAAAGTCAATATAACTTCTAGATCATTATATTATCCACACTGGCCTCATCTCAATAGACTCCCGTAATGAACGTGACCGTTTCTCTTCCCAAAGTCCTCACATGTCTGACTCTGGGTTCCAGAGTGAGTTTGGTTGGGATATCAGAGGTCAGAGGTCATGCAGGACGTAAGACTGCAGTATCAGGTGCCTAGCAACACGGGTGTGCCTTCATCAGCAGCTTAGCGTTAACTGCTACGTTATAGATGGTTCACTTTTCTAAGTGGAGTAAGTAAGTGTAAGAGTAAGTGTTTGGACTACTTGCTTACATTAAGTACTTTCCTCTTGGTGAGAGTATAGCTGGTCAGAATCAGGCCATTCTGACCGTTCATATTAATCTCCCTTTCATATTGATTCATACAAGTTTACTTAATTTGGTATCCATACTAAAAATAAATGGGGAAAAGCTGTTTGTAGGGTTTGTATTGATGGACAACCGTTTAGAAATCTCAACTTGTCCCAGGTTTTTTTCTCCCAATTCTTTTGTTCTCACAAATCTAAAATTCAAATGTTTTTTCTCTGAAATGTACAATAAATATTTACAACAAAGAATTCTCCCAAATTTCTTTAAAAAAAACAATTCTCGGAAATGTAAAAAATAAATTATTCAATTGAAATGCAACATTTTTTCCTCACAAATGTAATTTTCAATTTACTTTAATTTTTGTTAAATATTATTACGTTTTTATTGGGAGTGGGAAGGCATGGCGTTGTTGATGGAGCCCAAGGCAAAGATTTAGTTAAATAAATAAATGCTTCAGTTTGTTCCGCCATAACCCTGGTTCTGTGTCATGGAAATTGACAGACATAAGTATAGTGACGTATTATGAATTGATATGTTTCTCTTTCTAACAAACCATCTCCTCTCAAGGGTTGCTATGAACCCTTTAAGTGAGATAATGTTCCAAAGTGTTGTGCCATCTGTAGCGAGGGCTGTTTTCGTGCAAAAGAGTTGGATGTCACCGTGCCCTCACTAACGAGGAAGACTCTGGAGCCTCGATGCCTCCTTTATCTAAGATGACACCTGGTTGATGTTGTGGGAACGGTCCGAGAGAGCTTGTCCATTTGGCCTTGTAGATTATGTATTGCAGCCTGCCATGTCTGGGTGGGAAAATGACTATAAAGCGTATGAACTCCTTTGTCTCTTTGGCTCTCAGACTCCACTGTTAGTGTGTCTGACTGAGAATAACCCATCAGCGCTGATTATATGTATTTGATATTTAATAAATGTTTGTCTACTATACTGGTTACAAAGTTGTTTTTATTAGTTAACAGATTTCCACCACATTCTGTCTGCTTTATTCCAACTGGTCCACCCACTACACTGTCTCTCTAGGTCGGGCTGCCACAATATACATATAATACACACACATCGTTGTGAGAAAACCTTCAGACTTTATTTTTAAAGAACTCACAAATCAGTTAAAGCATTTGTACAAAAAATTAAATACAATAAAATCAGTTGAAGATGTGCACAAGAAATCAAGTAGCATGGAGATGTCAGATTGGTCCTCTCGGCGCTCTGATTGGTCCGCTCAGCTCTGGTTAGTCCTCTCAGCTCTAATTGGTCCTCTCAGCACTGATTGGTCCTCTCAGCTCTGATTGGTCCTCTCACCTCTAATTGGTCCTCTCAGCTCTCCCTCATGTCAGCCCGACAGATGGGACATGTTGCATTGTCCTGTAAACACAAGAACATGAATATTATCCACAAGATAGTAGAAATAGAGAATATATTTCACACACATTTACATTGAGGGCATTTGGCAGACACTTTTACCCAAAGCGACTTACAAAGAGTACATTTGTTGAAGGAGAGACAGTAATATATGACTGTGGTACATAAAGATAAGAATAGAGCAGGTTTAGAGCATTCATAGTTACGAGGTTAATAGAACGAGTTTCATAATTGCTAGGTTGCCTGCATAATAGCTGGGATAAGAACATATAATATGATATATATACAGTATAACATATAATATATATACAGTATAACATATAATATGATATATATACAGTATAACATATAATATAATATATATACAGTATAACATATAATATGATATATATACAGTATAACATATAATATGATATATATACAGTATAATATATAATATAATATATATACAGTATAACATATAATATGATATATATACAGTATAACATATAATATAATATATATACAGTATAATATATAATATAATATATATACAGTATAACATATAATATGATATATATACAGTATAACATATAATATGATATATATACAGTATAACATATAATATGATATATATACAGTATAACATATAATATGATATATATACAGTATAACATATCATAATAGCTGGGATAAGAACATATAATATGATATATATACAGTATAACATATAATATGATATATATACAGTATAACATATCATAATAGCTGGGATAAGAACATATAATATGATATATATACAGTATAACATATAATATGATATATATACAGTATAACATATAATATGATATATATACAGTATAACATATAATATGATATATATACAGTATAACATATAATATGATATATATACAGTATAACATATATGATATATATACAGTATAATATATAATATGATATATATACAGTATAACATATAATATAATATATATACAGTATAACATATAATATGATATATATACAGTATAACATATAATATGATATATATACAGTATAACATATAATATGATATATATACAGTATAACATATAATATGATATGACGTCACCCTCTGCCTTGAGGGATCCACTATTGCCCAAAGCTCCTGCGTCAAGAGTCTTGGTGTTCTGCTTGCTCCTACGCTTTCTTTCGATCAGCATGTCAAAAGTATCACCAGAACTGCTTTCTTTCATCTTAGAAACATTGCCAAGATCAGACCAATGCTATCCGCTGCGGACGCAGAGACACTCATCCATGCATTTATATCATCCAGACTGGATGACTGTAATGCACTGTTCTCTGGCCTACCGAGCTCTACTACAAAAAGCCTCCAGCTCGTACAGAATGCTGCTGCTAGACTTTTAACGAGAACGAGGAAGTTTGACCACATTACTCCTATTCTCACTTCCCTCCACTGGCTCCCAATAAATGCCAGATCAGATTTTAAGGTGCTACTTCTTACCTACAAGACCCTGCATGGGTCCGCACCATCGTACCCGAAGGACCTATTGTTTCCCTATTGTCCTTCTCGGCCGCTCCGGCCTTCAGGAGCTGGCCTTTTATCAATTCCAAAAGTAAATAAAGAATCAGCAGGAAACAGGGCGTTCTCTTATCGAGCGCCCTGTCTGTGGAACAGTCTGCCACCTGTAATCAGGGAGGCTGACTCTGCTGATATATTTAAGGCGAGACTAAAAACCCACCTATTTACCCTCGCCTTTGGCTGCTAGGAGTGCCCCTCAGCTCTAATCTACAGCTAAATCAATACCGTTAGCACTAGCCTACCCTAGCTGCCGATGGGTACTAGGTCTGAGGTTCTTGTATGTTTTCTGCTTACTGTGCTCCATCTAACCCTCATGTTGTCTCCATTATCTAGAGTGCTGCTGTGATCGTGACTGGATACCTGGCCACCTCACCTGCCGGCTACCAGCTTGCTCTCCAGCCAGCACCCCATCATAATATTATTATTATTATTATTACTATTTCATTTAGTATTTGTACTTTGTTATTTGCACTCTGTCATTTACATTTTGTCATGCTTTGTTACCCCTGTTTTTAAATGCCCGTATGACACCCATTGCACTCTGAACCATCCCTGGAAGGAGGGATCCCCCACTCTGAGGTTCCTCCTCCAGGTTTCTTCCTTGTTAATTAAGGGACTCGTTTCTTGCCCTTAGGGGGGCTTGGGCTAGGGGGGTGTCATGAATCACGTTTGGCCCATAACAATCTGGCCTGTAAAGCCCTTTGAGACTGTCTTGTGATTAAGGGCTATACAAATAAAATTGAATTGAATTGAATTGAATATATACAGTATATCATATAATATGATATATATACAGTATAACATATAATATGATATATACAGTATATCATATAATATGATATATATACAGTATAATATATCATAATAGCTGGGATAAGAGCAGAAGTGCCATTCTGAGTGCATTACCAACATCTAAAAACATACAATATGCTAAACAATGTTAACTACTATTAATAATGCAAAGACATTCAAACACACAAGTGAGTGGTAGGGTTCGGAGAGGGAAGGGGGGGTTTAATGCAGAGTCCAGGTGAACACACACACACACACACACACACACAAAGAGAGAGAGAGGAAAGTCTACCCTTTAACCAGCGGTCGATGCACGCTACGTGGTAGTCATGGAAACAGGACAGCATCCGCAGCTGTTCCCCTCACAATAGTCACAGAAACAGATGTGACACCTGTCAATCACAGCAACAGTGAAGCAGTCAGAGTGAGCCAGAAAGCCGTGTTTGTTTTATGTCCGTCGTGTGTGTGTGTGTGTGTGCAGTCAACGATGATCTCAAATTGAAAAGGGGCGGAGCCACATTGGTGGTGACCGGTGGATTCCGGCCAATAGCAACGGTGTCACAGGGTCTGTTTCTTCGGCGTCGCTCGGGGCTCACGTCCTGTTGTGTTCTGACCTCCAGCACAACCCCTACACGGTCCCAATATGGATGCCTGCCGAGTCCTCCCTCCCTCCCTCCCTCATGGCCGCCCTGGAGGACGGTACGTTGCCTCTTTAGAACGCCGGGCTCGGCGTGGCACGGGTCACATGACCGGCTCGCAGAACAGGAGAACGTTCTGGGCGATCAAACTGGATGTTTTAGCGTTGCCCGGGCGACCGCTACCATGGGGTTGATCCGATCACTGGCTGTGGTCCAAGTGTTTCCAGTCAACCGGTCCAGTCATTCTCTCCACATACCGGTTTAACCCGTTTCTTCCTTCCCTTAAATCTGATTGGACAGATCTGATTGGTCGACGCAGGGGAAGGGGGCGGAGTCGAGCACCCGGTCGCCGAAATCGGCCAACACCAGATCTGTTTGAGGACCTAGAGGGGAACAACTATGAGGTGTGTGTGTGTGTGTGTGTGTGTGTGTGTGTGTGTGTGTGTGTGTGTGTGTTGTGTGTGTGTGTGTGGGTGTGTGTGTGTGGTGTGTGTGTGTGTGTGTGTGTGTGTGTGTGTGTGTGTGTGTGTGTGTGTGTGCGTGCTAGGGTAGTCGAGTAAACAAGTACTTGAATGTATTTCAACCGTTTAAAAAAAACTGTGTGCGTGTGCATGCAGGCTCTGCTGCAGTTTGAGGAGCTGCAGGGTTCCGTCACCAACAGGAAGTTGATGAGCAGGCGGCAGATTGACAGGTTCCCCACCAAGACCTTTAGCCCCGCTGCCAACGCCGCAAGCGCACAGTGAGCATGACGACGCAAACAATACAGACACGCACACGCACACGCACACACACACACACACACACACACACACACAACACATAATCATTGTACTTTGTCATGCTTTGTTACCCCTGTTTTTAAATGCCCGTATGACACCCATTGCACTCTGAACCATCCCTGGAAGGAGGGATCCCCCACTCTGAGGTTCCTCCTCGAGATTTCTTCCTTGTTAATTAAGGGAGTCGTTTCTTGCCCTTAGGGGGGCTTGGGCTAGGGGGGTGTCATGAATCACGTTTGGCCCATAACAATCTGGCCTGTAAAGCCCTTTGAGACTGTCTTGTGATTAAGGGCTATACAAATAAAATTGAATTGAATTGAATTGAATATATACAGTATATCATATAATATGATATATATACAGTATAACATATAATATGATATATACAGTATATCATATAATATGATATATATACAGTATAATATATCATAATAGCTGGGATAAGAGCAGAAGTGCCATTCTGAGTGCATTACCAACATCTAAAAACATACAATATGCTAAACAATGTTAACTACTATTAATAATGCAAAGACATTCAAACACACAAGTGAGTGGTAGGGTTCGGAGAGGGAAGGGGGGGTTTAATGCAGAGTCCAGGTGAACACACACACACACACACACACACAAAGAGAGAGAGAGAAAGTCTACCTTTAACCAGCGGTCGATGCACGCTACGTGGTAGTCATGGAAACAGGACAGCATCCGCAGCTGTTCCCCCTCCACATAGTCACAGAAACAGATGTGACACCTGTCAATCACAGCAAACAGGAAGCAGTCAGAGTGAGCAGAAAGCCGTGTTGTTTATGTGTGTGTGTGTGTGTGTGTGTGTGTGTGTGCGTGTGCGTGTGCGTGTGTGTATTGTTTGCGTCGTCATGCTCACTGTGCGCTTGCGGCGTTGGCAGCGGGGCTAAAGGTCTTGGTGGGGAACCTGTCAATCTGCCGCCTGCTCATCAACTTCCTGTTGGTGACGGAACCCTGCAGCTCCTCAAACTGCAGCAGAGCCTGCATGCACACGCACACAGTTTTTTTTAAACGGTTGAAATACATTCAAGTACTTGTTTACTCGACTACCCACGCGCACACACACACACACACACACACACACACACACACACACACACACACACACACACACACACACACACACACACACACACACCACACACACACACACACACACACACACACACACACACACACACACACACACACACACACACACACACTCATAACTGTCCCTCATCACTCAAACAGATCTCGGGTCCGATTTCGGCCGACCGGGTGCTCGACTCCCCGCCCCCTTCCCCTGCGTCGACCAATCAGAATCTGCCATTCAGACCTTTAAGGGAACGCGAAGACACGGCCCCCCCTCTAACACCGGCCTCCCCTGTGGAGCCCGCAGAATCGATGGGGCACCCGGCCTCTGCACCTGGCACCCCCCACACCCCACCTGCCGACGCACACCGCCCACCGTCGATCGCACTCCACCCCCAGGCTCTAGCCGCTCGCCCCGGCGGCAACGCTAAAACACCCCCCTCCCCTAGTCCCCCTTCCGACTCCCCCCAACGGCCTATTGACACACTCCTGAGCCGATGGCACCGCCACGCCGCCCCCCCCCCCCCCCCCCCCCCCCCCCCCCCCCCCCCCCCCCCCCCCCCCCCTCCCCCCCCCCCCCCCCCCCCCCCCCCCCCCCCCCCCCCCCCCCCCCCCCCCCCCCCCCCCCCCCCCCCCCCCCCCCACCCCCCCCCCCCCCCCCCCCCCGGCGTTCTAAAGAGGCAACGTACCGTCCTCCAGGGCGGCCATGAGGGAGGGAGGGAGGGAGGACTCGGCAGGCATCCATATTGGGACCGTGTAGGGGTTGTGCTGGAGGTCAGAACACAACAGGACGTGAGCCCCGAGCGACGCCGAAGAAACAGACCCTGTGACACCGTTGCTATTGGCCGGAATCCACCGGTCACCACCAATGTGGCTCCGCCCCTTTTCAATTTGAGATCATCGTTGACTGAACAGAGAAACACTCACCAGATGTGCTCTGGGGTCCACATGTTGCTGGGGTCTCGGTTCCTCGCGGTCAAACTGATCCTGAGACCACACACACGTTTAGGGCATTTGGCACACACCACACACACACACGCACCACACACACACACACACGCACACACACACACGCGCACACACAAATTAGAACCTAGACTAACCAGAAACTAGACTGACTAGAACCCAGGCTAACTACAGTCCAGATGAACTACAACCCAGACGCACTAGAGCCTAGTCTAACTAGGACCCAGAGCCTAACTAGGAACACAGACTAACTAGGATCCTCCCCTACCTGCAGTAGTGTCCTAAAGCAGCTAGGACCACTACAGTAGTGTCCTTCCGTGGTGTCCTACCTGCAGGACTGCGAGCCATTGCCTCAATCTTCCTCCAGCTGAAGAGTGCGAACCACAGGAATCCTCTTTCGTTATTCATGCTGATCTCCTCCAGCACCCTACAACCACAACAAACAACAACAACAACAACCCATCACCAGTCAAAGCCCGACAGACATGCTTGTCCCCATGGCAACTACATCCATGGTTGTTTCCATGGCGGCCGAAGTCAAAACAGATCAGTTGACCTCTGGCTGGACGCCGGCTCGGGGACTTTAAGGAGACGGGTTGTTCTTACCGGCGGTGGCTCCCGGGAGAACCTCGCCGTTCACCAGCGCCCTCTCCTCCACCGTCAGGAAGGAGAGGGAGGGAGGCGTCGCCGGGGGTCGGTGATGGTGGCGGGGGGCCGGGGGTCTGGGGGTCCAGGTCCGCCCCCTCTTCCTGCCCCGAGGAGCGGCCGAGGGAGCCGCTGGTGTGTACGCCCGGAACCAGAACCCAGGAGACCCTCCAGCCCGGCGGGATCCTGCCTACCAGGCATAGGAGGAGACCAGGAGCCCACATCCAGGAGACCCTCAAGCATGAAGCCGGTGGTGGAGGGCAGGGGGGGGCCAAGCTGCCCACAGCCCAGAGGAAGCTGAGACCCTGAGCCAAGGAGACCTGCCAGGACCGCCTCCCCATGCTGGCCCCCCACGGAAAGGGAGGAGGAGGTAGAAGAGGAGGAGGAGGAGGAGGAGGAGGAGGAGGAGGAGGAGGAGGAGAAGGAGAAGGAGGAGGAGGAGAAGGAGGAGAGAGTGGAGAATGATGGAGCTGAGCAGTGTGATGCCAGGAGATGAGGGCTGAAGCTTTGGAGGATTGGACGCGGTGATCTGCCAAACCCAGGGATTATCCTCCAGCCTGCGCCGCTTGGATCTCCAGCCCCCGCCGGCTCCGCCCCCGCTGGGCTGACCGCCCACTGCGCCGGTCGAGGAGTGACGCGGACTGCGCCGAGCAAAACACAAAGAAACAAACCAGGTTTAGGTCACTTGTTAAGTCGCCATAAAGAGTCATTGGGGTGTTTTGGCGGGTGACCATACCTCGGAGTCTCTGGGATAATCATCTCATCAAGCTCCTCTTCAAAGAGGAAGCGAGCTTGGTTCATCCCATCGGTACTGTCGGTGTCCGACAAGCACCAAATGTCGGTTACCTCCTCATCCATAGCAGCATCGGTAACCAGTAATCAATAACCTGTAATGTAACCTGGCACAAGAATTTCCTTCGGGATTACAAAAGTTCTATTCTATTCTTCTATTCTAATTACAGGTCAGGATCAATAACGTGTAATAACCTGCAATCTGGTGTCTCAAACCTCACCTGTAATCTGGTGGAGTCTCTAACTTCACCTGTAATCTGGAACTAAACTATTCCATTAACCTTTAAGACACTAATCTGAACTATTATATTAACCTTTAAGACACTAATCTAAAGTATTATATTAACCTTTAAGACACTAATCTAAACTATTATATTAACCTTTAAGACACTAATCTAAACTATTATATTAACCTTTAAGACACTAATCTAAACTATTATATTAACCTTTAAGACACTAATCTAAAGTATTATATTAACCTTTAAGACACTAATCTAAACTATTCTATTAACCTTTAAGACACTAATCTAAAGTATTATATTAACCTTTAAGACACTAATCTAAACTATTCTATTAACCTTTGAGACACTAATCTAAAGTATTATATTAACCTTTAAGACACTAATCTAAACTATTCTATTAACCTTTGAGACACTAATCTAAAGTATTATATTAACCTTTAAGACACTAATCTAAAGTATTATATTAACCTTTGAGACACTAATCTAAAGTATTATATTAACCTTTAAGACACTAATCTAAAGTATTATATTAACCTTTAAGACACTAATCTAAACTATTCTATTAACCTTTGAGACACTAATCTAAAGTATTATATTAACCTTTAAGACACTAATCTAAACTATTATATTAACCTTTAAGACACTAATCTAAAGTATTATATTAACCTTTAAGACACTAATCTAAACTATTCTATTAACCTTTGAGACACTAATCTAAAGTATTATATTAACCTTTAAGACACTAATCTAAACTATTCTATTAACCTTTGAGACACTAATCTAAAGTATTATATTAACCTTTAAGACACTAATCTAAAGTATTATATTAACCTTTGAGACACTAATCTAAAGTATTATATTAACCTTTAAGACACTAATCTAAAGTATTATATTAACCTTTAAGACACTAATCTAAACTATTCTATTAACCTTTGAGACACTAATCTAAAGTATTATATTAACCTTTAAGACACTAATCTAAACTATTCTATTAACCTTTGAGACACTAATCTAAAGTATTATATTAACCTTTAAGACACTAATCTAAAGTATTATATTAACCTTTGAGACACTAATCTAAAGTATTATATTAACCTTTAAGACACTAATCTAAAGTATTATATTAACCTTTAAGACACTAATCTAAACTATTATATTAACCTTTAAGACACTAATCTAAACTATTCTATTAACCTTTGAGACACTAATCTAAAGTATTATATTAACCTTTAAGACACTAATCTAAAGTATTATATTAACCTTTAAGACACTAATCTAAACTATTCTATTAACCTTTGAGACACTAATCTAAAGTATTATATTAACCTTTAAGACACTAATCTAAACTATTATATTAACCTTTAAGACACTAATCTAAAGTATTATATTAACCTTTAAGTCACTAATCTAAAGTATTATATTAACCTTTAAGACACTAATCCATTATTGCTTGTATATTATATCGTAGATATTTTTAGAAAGTTTTTAGTTTAATGTTCGGCATTCCTTGTTTGTAAAAACTATAAAGTTAATATTATTATTATAAGTCCAGACTGATACGAGGTGAACATTAAACTCACTTTATAGATAATCTTCTTTCCTCCTCAATGTTTAGTTTCCTAACTTTAGTTTCGTTGTTCAAACCACAACACAAGGCGCCATTTTGCCCACGTCACTTCCGGGACGTCACGGAGCGCCTCTTCAGAGTAAAAGTCGAGAAGACGAAACGAACAGGAAGCTTGGAGCTCAGTGTGCAACATTAAGAGTCCGCTTTATTCCATCACCGAGTTTGGATTCGTTTCTTTATTTCAAACCAGTTATGTAACAAAAACAAACTGAACACAATGGATCCTAACCAACTCTCTGAATTAAACGTACATAATATATATAAACAATAAACATACATAATATATAATCATATATACAATAAACATACAATACATAAACAATACACATACATAATATATAAACAATACACATGCATAATCATAAACAATAAACATATATAATAATACATAAACAATGCACATACATCAATAATATAAAATCAATGCACATACATATAGATGCTTCAGAAGAACCCAAAACGTCCTCACCATCTTTTCTACGTAACTCTCGTCACTACAGAACCCCGAATATTCTCACCAAACAGCCTCTAAAATATCCTCTTTTTTCAGCATAGAGGCGGGACTTTTTGCTCTAGAACAGCATGGAGTGGAGGGACTTTTTGCTCTAGAACAGCATGGAGAGGAGGGACTTGTTGCTCTAGAACAGCATGGAGTGGAGGGACTTCCGAACAGTGGCCATCTCCTGCTGTTGCTGTGGAAACAGGACACAGGATTTAAAATGGCCAACGGGACCCTACCTGCATCACTCTGGCAAACTCATTAAGCCCCCAATCACAAACCCTACTACCACTAAGACTAGAACTAACCCCACGCCTTTCACATCAGGGCTTGGTTTTAGCATTATGTTTCACATCAGGGCTTGGTTTTAGCATTATGTTTCACATCAGGGCTTGGTTTTAGCATTATGTTTCATATTAGGGTTTGGTTTTAGGGCTAGGGTTTCATATTAACCTAACCCAAACACTAACCCTTCTAACACCAACACTATAAAAAAAAACTGGCCAAACTCTAAAACTAACCCCAAGCCCACAGCTAACCCCACTAACCGTCTCACAACGTCTTCTCAGGTTCTATCCCAACTGACCGTGTCCATCAGGATCTTCTTCTGCAGTGTGGCCATCTCCTTCTTCAGCTCCTGCTGTGCCCCCTGCAGGAACATCTCATGGCTCTTCTCCATCTCCTCCATATTCTGGACAGCACACACACATTATGTTGACACACAAAAAACGGGTTAAACCGGTATGTGGAGAGAATGACTGGACCGGTTGACTGGAAACACTTGGACCACAGCCAGTGATCGGATCAACCCCATGGTAGCGGTCGCCCGGGCAACGCTAAAACATCCAGTTTGATCGCCCAGAACGTTCTCCTGTTCTGCGAGCCGGTCATGTGACCCGTGCCACGCCGAGCCCGGCGTTCTAAAGAGGCAACGTACCGTCCTCCAGGGCGGCCATGAGGGAGGGAGGGAGGGAGGACTCGGCAGGCATCCATATTGGGACCGTGTAGGGGTTGTGCTGGAGGTCAGAACACAACAGGACGTGAGCCCCGAGCGACGCCGAAGAAACAGACCCTGTGACACCGTTGCTATTGGCCGGAATCCACCGGTCACCACCAATGTGGCTCCGCCCCTTTTCAATTTGAGATCATCGTTGACTGAACAGAGAAACACTCACCAGATGTGCTCTGGGGTCCACATGTTGCTGGGGTCTCGGTTCCTCGCGGTCAAACTGATCCTGAGACCACACACACGTTTAGGGCATTTGGCACACACACACACACACACGCACACACACACACGCACACACACACGCGCGCACACACAATTAGAACCTAGACTAACCAGAAACTAGACTGACTAGAACCAGGCTAACTACAGTCCAGATGAACTACAACCCAGACGCACTAGAGCCTAGTCTAACTAGGACCCAGACTAACTAGGACACAGACTAACTAGGATCCTCCCCTACCTGCAGTAGTGTCCTAAAGCAGCTAGGACACTACAGTAGTGTCCTTCTGTGGTGTCCTACCTGCAGACTGCGAGCCATTGCCTCATCTTCCTCCAGCTGAAGAGTGCGAACCACAGGATCCTCTTCGTTATTCATGCTGATCTCCTCCAGCACCCCTACAACCACAACAACAACAACAACAACAACCATCACCAGTCAAAGCCCGACAGACATGCTTGTCCCCATGGCAACTACATCCATGGTTGTTTCCATGGCGGCCGAAGTCAAAACAGATCAGTTGACCTCTGGCTGGACGCCGGCTCGGGGACTTTAAGGAGACGGGTTGTTCTTACCGGCGGTGGCTCCCGGGAGAACCTCGCCGTTCACCCAGCGCCTCTCCTCCGCCGTTAGGAAGGAGAGGGAGGAGGCGTCGCCGGGGGTCGGTGAGGTGGCGGGGGCCGGGGGTCTGGGGGTCCAGGTCCGCCCCCTCTTCCTGCCCCGAGGAGCGGCCGAGGGAGCCGCTGGTGTGGTACGCCCGGAACCAGAACCCAGGAGACCCTCCAGCCCGGCGGGATCCTGCCTACCAGGCATAGGAGGAGACCAGGAGCCCACATCCAGGAGACCCTCAAGCATGAAGCCGGTGGTGGAGGGCAGGGGGGGGCCAAGCTGCCCACAGCCCAGAGGAAGCTGAGACCCTGAGCCAAGGAGACCTGCCAGGACCACCTCCCCATGCTGGCCCCCCACGGAAAGGGAGGAGGAGGTAGAAGAGGAGGAGGAGGAGGAGGAGGAGGAGGAGGAGGAGAAGGAGAAGGAGGAGGTGGAGGAGGAGGATGATGAGCTGGAGGATGAGATGGAGCTGAGCAGTGTGATGCCAGGAGATGAGGGCTGAAGCTTTGGAGGATTGGACGCGGTGATCTGCCAGGCCCAGGGATTATCCTCCAGCCTGCGCCGCTTGGATCTCCAGCCCCCGCCGGCTCCGCCCCCGCTGGGCTGACCGCCCACTGCGCCGGTCGAGGAGTGACGCGGACTGCGCCGAGCAAAACACAAAGAAACAAACCAGGTTTAGGTCACTTGTTAAGTCGCCATAAAGAGTCATTGGGGTGTTTTGGCGGGTGACCATACCTCGGAGTCTCTGGGATAATCATCTCATCAAGCTCCTCTTCAAAGAGGAAGCGAGCTTGGTTCATCCCATCGGTACTGTCGGTGTCCGACAAGCACCAAATGTCGGTTACCTCCTCATCCATAGCAGCATCGGTAACCAGTAATCAATAACCTGTAATGTAACCTGGCACAAGAATTTCCTTCGGGATTACAAAAGTTCTATTCTATTCTATTCTTCTATTCTAATTACAGGTCAGGATCAATAACGTGTAATAACCTGCAATCTGGTGTCTCAAACCTCACCTGTAATCTGGTGGAGTCTCTAACTTCACCTGTAATCTGGAACTAAACTATTCCATTAACCTTTAAGACACTAATCTGAACTATTATATTAACCTTTAAGACACTAATCTAAAGTATTATATTAACCTTTAAGACACTAATCTAAACTATTCTATTAACCTTTAAGACACTAATCTAAAGTATTATATTAACCTTTAAGACACTAATCTAAACTATTCTATTAACCTTTAAGACACTAATCTAAAGTATTATATTAACCTTTAAGACACTAATCTAAACTATTATATTAACCTTTAAGACACTAATCTAAAGTATTATATTAACCTTTAAGACACTAATCTAAACTATTCTATTAACCTTTGAGACACTAATCTAAACTATTATATTAACCTTTAAGACACTAATCTAAACTATTATATTAACCTTTAAGACACTAATCTAAAGTATTATATTAACCTTTAAGACACTAATCTAAACTATTCTATTAACCTTTGAGACACTAATCTAAAGTATTATATTAACCTTTAAGACACTAATCTAACTATTATATTAACCTTTAAGACACTAATCTAAAGTATTATATTAACCTTTAAGACACTAATCTAAAGTATTATATTAACCTTTGAGACACTAATCTAAAGTATTATATTAACCTTTAAGACACTAATCTAAAGTATTATATTAACCTTTAAGACACTAATCTAAACTATTCTATTAACCTTTGAGACACTAATCTAAAGTATTATATTAACCTTTAAGACACTAATCTAAACTATTCTATTAACCTTTGAGACACTAATCTAAAGTATTATATTAACCTTTGAGACACTAATCTAAAGTATTATATTAACCTTTAAGACACTAATCTAAAGTATTATATTAACCTTTAAGACACTAATCTAAAGTATTATATTAACCTTTGAGACACTAATCTAAAGTATTATATTAACCTTTAAGACACTAATCTAAAGTATTATATTAACCTTTAAGACACTAATCTAAAGTATTATATTAACCTTTGAGACACTAATCTAAAGTATTATATTAACCTTTAAGACACTAATCTAAAGTATTATATTAACCTTTAAGACACTAATCTAAACTATTCTATTAACCTTTGAGACACTAATCTAAAGTATTATATTAACCTTTAAGACACTAATCTAAAGTATTATATTAACCTTTAAGACACTAATCTAAACTATTCTATTAACCTTTAAGACACTAATCTAAAGTATTATATTAACCTTTAAGACACTAATCTAAACTATTATATTAACCTTTAAGACACTAATCTAAAGTATTATATTAACCTTTAAGACACTAATCTAAACTATTATATTAACCTTTAAGACACTAATCTAAAGTATTATATTAACCTTTAAGACACTAATCTAAACTATTCTATTAACCTTTGAGACACTAATCTAAAGTATTATATTAACCTTTAAGACACTAATCTAAACTATTCTATTAACCTTTGAGACACTAATCTAAAGTATTATATTAACCTTTAAGACACTAATCTAAAGTATTATATTAACCTTTGAGACACTAATCTAAAGTATTATATTAACCTTTAAGACACTAATCTAAATTATGTATATTATATCGTAGATATTTTTAGAAAGTTTTTAGTTTAATGTTCGGCATTCCTTGTTTGTAAAAACTATAAAGTTAATATTATTATTATAAGTCCAGACTGATACGAGGTGAACATTAAACTCACTTTATAGATAATCTTCTTTCCTCCTCAATGTTTAGTTTCCTAACTTTAGTTTCGTTGTTCAAACCACAACACAAGGCGCCATTTTGCCCACGTCACTTCCGGGACGTCACGGAGCGCCTCTTCAGAGTAAAAGTCGAGAGACGAAACGAACAAGGAGCTTGGAGCTCAGTGTGCAACATTAAGAGTCCGCTTATTCCATCCCCCGAGTTTGGATTCGTTTCTTTATTTCAAACAGTTATGTAACAAAACAACTGAACACAATGGATCCTAACCAACTCTCTGATTAAACGTACATTATATATAAACAAATAAACATACATAATATATAATCATATATACAATAAACATACAATACATACAAAAACATACATAATAATTATATAAAATACACATACATAATATATAAACAATACACATGCATAATCATAAACAATAACATATTTAATAATACTAAAACAATGCACATACATCAAATATATAAATCAATGCACATACATATAGATGCTTCAGAAGAACCCAAAACGTGGCCTCACATCTTTTCTACGTAACTCTCGTCACTACAGAACCCCGAATATTCTCACCAAACAGCCTCTAAAATATCCTCTTCATTTTTTTCAGCATAGAGGCGGGATTTTTGCTTCTAGAACAGCATGGAGTGAGGACTTTTTGCTCTAGAACAGCATGGAGAGGAGGGACTTGTTGCTCTAGAACAGCATGGAGTGGAGGGGACTTCCGAACAGTGGCCATCCCTTGCTGTTGCTGTGGAAACAGGACACAGGATTTAAATGGCCAACGGGACCCTACCTGCATCACTCTGGCCCAACTCATTAAGCCCCCAATCACAAACCCCTACTACCACTAAGACTAGAACTAACCCCACGCCTTTCACATCAGGGCTTGGGTTTAGCATTATGTTTCACATTAGGGCTTGGTTTTAGCATTATGTTCACATCAGGGCTTGGTTTTAGCATTATGCTTTCAATATTAGGGCTTGGTTTTAGGGGCTAGGGTTCTCATATTAACCCTAACCCCAAACACTAACCCTTCTAACACCAACACTATAAAAAAAACCTGGCCAAACTCTAAACTAGACGCCCAAGCCCCACAGCTAACCCCACTAACCGTCTCACAACGTCTTCTCAGGTTCTAATCCCAACTGACCGTGTCCATTCAGGATCTTCTTCTGCAGCGTGGCCATCTCCTTCTTCAGCTCCTGCTGTGCCCCCTGCAGGAACCTATCTCGCTGGCTCTTCTCCATCTCCTCCATTATTCTGGACACAGCACACACACATTATGTGACTACACACCACACACACACCAGCAACAACACACCACACACACTACACACACACCACACAACACACACACACAACACACAACACACACACACACAGAGTTGAATGTTAGCTGTCTCTGCTGCACCTTGAATAACACAGGCTGATTATTACCTTAACTACAAACTGCTCATACAGGCTCTTTGATGCTGCTTCAGTTTTCGCCACTCTGAGACAGCTCTCGGGCTTGTTGGAAGAGCTCTTCTGCGTTGGCGGAAACTAGCATACTGCAGAGAGAAGGTGTTGGTTTACATCAAAGCCTGGGTTGAGACATTCAAAGCCCGGGCTGAGACGTTCAAAGCCTGGGCTGAGACGTTCAAAGCCCGGGCTGAGACGTTCAAAGCCTGGGCTCAAACGTTCAAAGCCCGGGCTGAGACGTTCAAAGCCCGGGCTGAGACATTCAAAGCCCGGGCTGAGACGTTCAAAGCCCGGGCTGAGACGTTCAAAGCCCGGGCTGAGACGTTCAAAGCCCGGGCTCAAACGTTCAAAGCCCGGGCTGAGACGTTCAAAGCCTGGGCTGAGACATTCAAAGCCCGGGCTGAGACGTTCAAAGCCCGGGCTGAGACGTTCAAAGCCCGGGCTCAAACATTCAAAGCCCGGGCTCAAACATTCAAAGCCTGGGCTGAGACATTCAAAGCCTGGGCTCAAACATTCAAAGCCCGGGCTGAGACGTTCAAAGCCCGGGCTCAAACATTCAAAGCCTGGGCTGAGACGTTCAAAGCCTGGGCTGAGACATTCAAAGCCCGGGCTGAGACGTTCAAAGCCCGGGCTCAAACATTCAAAGCCTGGGCTGAGACGTTCAAAGCCTGGGCTGAGACATTCAAAGCCCGGGCTGAGACGTTCAAAGCCCGGGCTCAAACATTCAAAGCCTGGGCTCAAACATTCAAAGCCTGGGCTGAGACATTCAAAGTCCGGGCTCAAACATTCAAAGCCCGGGCTGAGACGTTCAAAGCCCGGGCTCAAACATTCAAAGCCCGGGCTCAAACATTCAAAGCCCGGGCTCAAACATTCAAAGCCCGGGCTGAGACGTTCAAAGCCCGGGCTCAAACATTCAAAGCCCGGGCTGAGACGTTCAAAGCCCGGGCTCAAACATTCAAAGCCTGGGCTGAGACGTTCAAAGCCCGGGCTGAGACGTTCAAAGCCCGGGCTGAGACGTTCAAAGCCCAGGCTGAGACGTTCAAAGCCCGGGCTGAGACGTTCAAAGCCTGGGCTCAAACATTCAAACCAACGTTGAGTTTCTCCTCCTGCTCCTCCACCCTCAGGGCCTCGGTCTCCCACTGCTGCAGGACCGAGGAGACCTGCTGGGAGTAGTCCTGGGTCAGCTTCTGCCTGCAGACACAACACACACACACTGCATTAGACACATGGAGTCACATGGAGTCCCCCACGGGTGTACCAGCGTACCTCTGGGTGTACTGGGTGTTATACTGGGTGTATACCAGCGTACCTCTGGGTGTATAGTGTGTATACCAGCGTACCTGTGTATACTGGGTGTATACCAGTGTGCCTCTGGGTGTAGTGTGTATACCAGCGTACCTCTGGGTGTACAGTGTGTATACGAGCGTACCTCTGGGTGTACTGGGAGTTCCACAGCTGTTCCAGCTTGTGGTGGCTTCCTTTAAGTGATGTCTCAGTCAAGGTCTTCAACCGTTTCCTCTTGGCCTGCATCACTTTGCTGATATCCGCTGGGGAAGAGCACACTCTGGCTATAATTAATACCACAATACTGTGAATTAGAATCAGAAACACACTAGACTACCAAGATACACACCACCAAATCTCTCCAACATAGACTGTACTTCGTTCCTACAATGGAAAGAAAGGAAAATATGTGAACTTTAAACTTTTGTTTAAGTAAAATGTAAACTTAAATTGTATGTTTTAATATTGTACTCACTATAAAATTCTTAATTTCTTGTCATTTATGTGTTCACTATTAGGCCTTTATGTAAAGTGTGTTGTATATGATAATGCACTTTGAACAAATACACTTGAATATGGTTGAAAGTTTGTCATGTTAATGTAGTTTATTGGCAGTAGTAACTGGTGGTGTTAATGTTGTAGTTTATTGAAGGGCAGGTGGAGTAAATGTGGTAGTTTATTAGCGGGGTGGTGTTAGTGTGGTTTATTAAGGTGATGGTGTTAATGTAGTGTATTAAGGTGATGGTGTAGGTGAAGGAGTTTCCGACCCGACACCACCCTCTGGCCTGTCCGGCGACGGGTCCACAGAGCCTCTCTTCTTGGACAACTTGTCTACGACGGGCGCCTCTGGATGACAACACAAAGCCCCCAAAACTGTTATACTTAACTTACTGTATCCATCAGGTAGTTATATATCTATATATCTTTATATCTATATATCTATATATATCTATCTATATATATCTTTATCTATATATATCTTTATATATATATATATATATATATATATATATCTTTATATCTATCTATATATATATTATATATATATATCTTTATATCTATATATCTTTATATCTATATATATATATATATCTTTATATCTATATAACAGTGTGTTTACCGTCCTGGGGGTCCTCCTCAGAGCTCAGCTTCTTGTCCTCCAGGCTGAAGTCGAACACCTTGAGCTCCGAGTCTCCGTCCGCCGGCTTGGCTCTCCTCGGCTGCTTCCTGGCCGTCATCGCTACTGCGCTCCGGTTACTATTATTATTAACATTATTAATATTAATATTATTATTATTAATCACCACGATGTCGCCTTATTGTTGTTTAGTACTACCGACCAACTTAAGTCTATTTTACCTAAGTCTAGATTACAGACCAACTTAAGTCTATTTCACCGACTAACTTAAGTCTATATTACCAACCAACTTAAGTCTATTTTACCGACTAACTTGTCTATTTTACCGACTAACTTAAGTCTATATTACCGACTAACTTAAGTCTATATTAGACTAATTTAAGTCTATTTTACAGACTAACTTAAGTCTATATTACAGACTAATTTAAGTCTATTTTACCGACTAACTTAAGTCTATATTACAGACTAATTTAAGTAAATGGTAAATGGATTGCATTTATATAGTGCTTTTATCCAAAGCGCTTTACAGTTGCCTCACATTCACCCATTCATACACCGACGGCGGTGTCAACCAACACGTCAGGAGCAGTTAGGGTTAGGTGTCTTGCTCAGGGACACCTCGACAGGTGGAGCTCAGGGATCGAACCAGCAACCTTCCAGTTGGCAGACTTAAGTCTATATTACAGACTAATTTAAGTCTATTTTATAGACTAACTTAAGTCTCTAAGCGACGTTAAGCTAAAACTCTTTTCCCGCCGCGCCCGAGCTCGACCCGCGGGACGAAGCGGGAAACCAGGTCCATTGTTTGGAAAAATAAAAGATATAAATACTAAATGACTATAAAATAAAGAATGATTATAAGGTGATTATAGTGTAGTAACACGGCGGGAGTACTTGTACGAGTGTAGTCGTGTTTTAACGTTCAATACTTACTGTCTACGTTGAGTTTATTGCGCGGGACGAAGTTACGTCGACTTGACTTCAAAGAGAGACTGTCTTTCCCGCCACCGGAAGCCCGCGAAAAAAAGTCAAACGTCATCAATAACTAATAACAAAATAATTAATAACTACACAATTAATAACTAAATAATAACTAATTAATAACTAATAAAATAATAATTAATACCTACATAATGAATAAGTAATAATAACCAACAATATCAAAAAAATAATTGTAAATAAAAAATATTACACATTCATATAATTAACGTTTTGCAAGGAGTGCGTTACTTTTAGACGATAGGCCTACACATTTAAAACGTAAATCAATAGATACATGATACTTTTCATTAACTTGCAGGTGCTTCAAAATGCAAATAATATATTTATTATGTTTAAATTATTCAATGTGCGGTTCAGAAACGTTTTTCCAGAAAAATCAAGATTACCAAACAGCAAACAAGAGAGATAATTACAATCTCAACACTTTCACATCTTTCAGTCTTAATGATGAAACAGAATCAAACGTTAATTAAAAAACCTTTATTGTGGCCATCCACTGCTTTAAAACACCTGCTGGGCACATAAAACTGCACCATTTGGTCACCATGGATCAGTATGTTGGTTTAAACTATGGTTTATACATGATGGCAACATTAAACATGGATAACCACATTAAAACCAAATGTCAAACTTTGTAACAAACTTAATACATTAACTTAATACATATACATTAACTAACATACTTAATACCAATATGTAAAACATAATGATTTTCTAATTGGCTTTATTGTGTGATCCAAGATGTCTGTGAGCCTACGCATCGTGGGAAATAACCAAATACCAAAGGAGCCCATTTAGTTCAACACATTAACGGTTTGGATCAAACATCAAATGTGTCTTCACAAATGAAATGTCCGTTCTCTTCGTAGTCCTCGCGGGTGACCACCATCTCGTCGTAGTCAGGGTTGTCAGCGAGCAGCTTGCCTCCTTCCCAGGCGTAGCTCACAGGACTGAAACACACGAGCGCTCGCTGGTCAGCCGTTAAAACGTCTTGAGAGGAACTCTTACTCTGACGCCCGCCTCTACACAGTTTTATATCGACAGCATACGTACTTGGGAGGCAGCAGGACAGACACGGGGAACTCTGTGGGCGCGAGGGCGCGCACATCGCGGTGGACACGCTCCCGGAAGCCCGGGAACAGGCAGTTCCCCCCGGTCACCACAATGTTTTTATAGAAGTGAGGCTGCATCTCTGACGACGACGACGACCACCCCACACACACACACACACACACACACACACACACACACACACACACACACACACACACACACACACACACACACACACACACACACACACACACACACACACACACACACACACACACACACACACACACACACACACCAGCCGTCACGCAACATGCCACACAGTCCTTCAAGGACAACACATGGAGGTGCTGGAGGGAAGATTTTAACTTAAAATCTGGAAATCTTAAAAATGTTAAGTGCTAAAATGTTTATGTTAGAAATGCCATCCTTCAGCTGTTAGTGAGGATATGTTCTAATCCACTTCAGGGTTCATGGGTCAGGGGTCATGATTATTTAACGTTTAACCTAACTTCCAGAGTCAGGGATTAAACAGAGGACTCATAGAGCCATGAATGACCGAATCCAAAGACATTGTTTATATTCCTTGTTAGCGAGCCAGTTGTCATTAAATCAACTGGTGTGTGTGTGTGTGTGTGTGTGTGTGTGTGTGTGTGGTTCTTGGTGTGTGTGTGTGTCTCTCTTGGTGTGTGTGTGTGTCTTGGTGTGTGTTTTGGTGTGTGTGTGTGTGTGGTACCCTCTGGCATGGTGCCGATGGACCGGGCCACAGCCTCGGGGATTCCCATCTCCTGGATCCCGATGTCCGAGGGGTGGAAGAGCGTCTCGGGGACAGCGAAGCGTTCGTTAGCCAGGCGGAGGATCTGCTCCCCGGTCTTGTACTTGCCAGAGAACACCATCTCCTCTGGGGTCTGCAGACCAAGGACCCAATATCAACACACTAACAACACGCACACTTGAAACAAAACAACAACAAATGAACTAACAAACAGTTTCCTGTAGTTAAGTGGACAACAACGAAAGGCTAATTTATTGTGGTAGCAGCATCTACGTTTCAGAGCGTTACGTTCATATGATGATCACATTAATAACACACAAAGACAACCGAATGTGCCAAAACCCTACTATTAGCATTTTTAGCCTACTGATGGCTAATAATGCTCACCTTTCAGAGTGATAATTTATTGTGCTAGCAGCATTAACCTTTCAGAAGGCTAACGGGATGTGCTACTAGTAGCGCTTACCTTACAGAAGCCTTTCCTGATGGAGCTAAAATCAGGCAGAACATAATCCCTCATCACGGTGTTCTCTTGACCTTTCAACCTGAGAGAGGAGCAGAGAGCCCACCATGACACAACATCACATCAGATAGTCTACATGTGTTGTCCTTGTTGTGGGGGAGACGAGGCGGTCGCTCCTTACTGGGCGACGCTCATGTCCTGGTAGAAGTCCTGGGAGACGTAGCACACATCCTCCTTGACCTGGTTGATGACATGAGTCTCATCCATCACATGGAGCTGTCTGTGCGCACGAGATACCAGAGATACAGATCAAACGGAGATACAAGAAATACATGTGTCATAAAGATACCAGAGATACAGATCAAATAGAGATACCAGAGATACAACGTCAACACATAGGAGACTACAAGATTCAAACGGAGATACATAGAATGACCAGAGGTACAGATCAAACATACGATTACCAGAGATGATAGCTCAAACAGGAGACACGATACCAGGATACCAGAGATAACAGCTCAAACAGAGACGACATCAGGAGACTACAGGGATAACAGAGAACCAGGCTAAAACATAAAGAGACGGTTGTATTGGGATGCGTCTGACCTGTATGAAATGATTCTGCCTTGAGGATGATTAGTGAGCAACTTCCCTCCAACGTTGATCCTTCAAAGTAAAAGCAGAGATGAGATGAGAGGCAGGCTAGAGGGGGGGGGCCGGAGAGTGGCTGGTAAAGACATGATATGGTGTGATGTGCTGCTGCTGCTGCTCACCTGCAGATGCCCTCCTTTCATCTTCCTCCCGCGGCAGTATGGCGTGATGTGAGTGAAGGAGTATCCACTGTCCACCACCAGGCAGCACAGCTCCAGAGGGTTGGTCTGGAAGTAGTGGTGCGCACTCAGAGAGCTCGCTGGAGAGGCAAGGGTTACCCGAAAGTGGGCGTTAACGAGTCGGCGGGATATCGTTACAACATGACAGGCGTTACATAAACAGCTGTCCATTAGGTAGGCATTCAAATCTCAAATCAGGATTCAAATGCTTGTTTTTTTTTAATTTAAAATCACTATTTTATGCCTAAAGGTGCGTTCACTTTGTTGCGCCACTAGGGTGGGTCTGGTGTTCTCGAGCACAGCAAGTTTAAAAGATGCAATCCCCCACAGCTTAGAATGTTCTGGACTGTACTTTTGACTTTTGACACGGTTTGAGAGGCAGGCGGGCTAGAGAGGCGGTTCGGCCGGTTGGTCTCACCGTTGATCCTGAGCACCGACTGGAACTGGTACTCCTCAAACAGGATCTCGTTCATGGACTCCTGGATGGAGGAGAAGTTGAAGAGCGGCTCACTGACGATCACACTGGTGTCGGCGAAATCCACCTGGGAGGAGAACGACCGGATCAGCTTCCTACCCTCTCCTTCCAGAAGACCTCCACCTAGCCACAAGCCTACCTGCTAGCCGACCAGGATCTAGCCACTAGTCTACCAGTATCTACCCACTAGTCTACCAGTACCTCCCTAGCCATCAGCCTATCTAATCCAGATGTTCGCCTGGGATGTGAACAATACTCACCTTCATCATCTCCTTTCCGAAGAGATGGTCCCAGACTTTCCTCTGGACGTCCCAGTTGACGAGGTACCCCTGGAGACAGAGCCAGCATCAGCATCATCACACCCCAGCCCCAGCACCACCACCACCCAGCAGCATCATCATCATCACACCCCGGCCCCACCACCACCACCATCCAGCAGCATCATCATCACACCCTGCCCCACCACCACCACCCAGTACCGTCTCTCCCTGGAGGCTCGGCAACACTCACCTTCTGGAAGGGGAGGATGTAGAACAACCCCGAGGGGTCCTTGATCTCATCCAGCTGGTTGGCCGTGAAGGTCTTCAGGCGGGAGGTCTTGGATCGGAACTGACAGTTTGGGATGATGCTGCGGGCATGAAGGTCCAGGCTTCAGTTGTGACGTTACAAGGTGACTATGGTTAACTGATGGATTAAAGACCAGCAGGTGGCGCTGTGACCCAGTACACACAAGACGTGCCATCACTTGGAACCACTGTGGGTTAACATCATTACTCAAAAAAACCCTCACATTTTAAACCCTGTTTCCTTTTTTGAATCACCTCATACAAGAGAATAATAATACTAATGCCTCCTAAAGCATTACACATGTAAACACATCCTGTACTAAGGAACCTCCAAACAACACTGTGTGTGTGTGTGTGTGTGTGTGTGTTCTATTAGTGCGGCCCACCCGTCCGTTCCAATAATTTGGAGATGAGTGGTACATTTCCTCTCCTGTAATTTTCTCTGTCTCTCTCTCCCTCCCTCTCATTCTCTGTCTTTCTCTCTCTCTGTCTTTCCCTGTCTCTGTGTTTGTCTCTCTCCCTCTCAATCTCTCTCTCCCTGTCTCCATCTTTCTGTCTCTCTATATCGCTGTCTTTCCCTGTCTCTCTCTCTTTCCCTGTCTCTCTCTCTTTCCCTGACTCTCTGTCTCAGTGTTTCTGTCTCTCTCTCCCTCCCAATCTCTCGCTGTCTCTCTCTCCCTTCCTGTCTCCGTCTTTCTGTCTCTCTGTGTCTCACTCTCTGGTCAGAGGGAGGGCCCCCCTCAGTGGTGGTCGGAGGAGGGCCCCCCCTCAGTGGTGGTCAGAGGGAGGACCCCCCCTCAGGTGGTCAGAGGGAGGGCCCCCCTCAGTGGTGGTCAGAGGAGGGACCCCCCTCAGTGGTGGTCAGAGGGAGGGACCCCCTCAGTGGTGGTCAGAGGGAGGGCCCCCCCTCAGTGGTGGTCAGAGGAGGGCCCCCCCTCAGTGGTGTTCGGGTGTATTTTAAGTTACCTGACGCTCTGGTGACTGTAGGCCACCTTGGCCGTGTAGGCTCCGTTGTCCAACACTAGAGTAGACATGATCATAAAAACAAAAAAACTAGTAAAATGATGAAAGTAGAAACCAGAATGAAGTAGACGCGCCGCCCTGTGTTGTAGTGGTGTTTGTATTAGTCACGTGTGCCGCTACCGGACCAATCGGATTCAGCAGAACGACGGTGCGAGGAAAACGTTCCGTGTGGAAACGTTGCTGCCGGACGTCTGTTCCGCCCACCAGAAATTTGTGTTAATTTGTGTTTCAGACCAGAAACTGTTTTAATTTGTGTTTCAGACCAGAAACTGTTTTAATAATGTGTTTCAGATCAGAAACTGTTACCAGAAACTGTTTTAATAAGTTTCAGCAAAACAGCTGGGCGACGCTCATGTCCTGGTAGAAGTCCTGGGAGACGTAGCACACATCCTCCTTGACCTGGTTGATGACATGAGTCTCATCCATCACATGGAGCTGTCTGTGCGCACGAGATACCAGAGATACAGATCAAACGGAGATACAAGAAATACATGTGTCATAAAGATACCAGAGATACAGATCAAATAGAGATACCAGAGATACAACTCAAACATAGAGATACAGATCAAACGGAGATACTAGAATACCAGAGGTACAGATCAAACATAGTTACCAGAGATATAGCTCAAACAGAGAACGATACCAGATACCAGAGATACAGCTCAAACAGAGAGACATCAGAGATACAGGGATAACAGAGATAGAGCTCAAACATAAAGAGACGGTTGTATTGGGATGCGTCTACCTGTATGAAATGATCTCCTTGAGATGATTAGTGAGCAACTTCCCTCCAACGTTGATCCTTCAAAGTAAAAGCAGAGATGAGATGAGAGGCAGGCTAGAGGGGGGGGGCCGGAGAGTGGCTGTAAAGACATGATATGGTGTGATGTGCTGCTGCTGCTGCTCACCTGCAGATGCCCTCCTTCATCTTCCTCCCGCGGCAGTATGGCGTGATGTGAGTGAAGGAGTATCCACTGTCCACCACCAGGCAGCACAGCTCCAGAGGGTTGGTCTGGAAGTAGTGGTGCGCACTCAGAGAGCTCGCTGGAGAGGCAAGGGTTACCCGAAAGTGGGCGTTAACGAGTCGGCGGGATATCGTTACAACATGACAGGCGTTACATAAACAGCTGTCCATTAGGTAGGCATTCAAATCTCAAATCAGGATTCAAATGCTTGTTTTTTTTTAATTTAAAATCACTATTTTATGCCTAAAGGTGCGTTCACTTTGTTGCGCCACTAGGGTGGGTCTGGTGTTCTCGAGCACAGCAAGTTTAAAAGATGCAATCCCCCACAGCTTAGAATGTTCTGGACTGTACTTTTGACTTTTGACACGGTTTGAGAGGCAGGCGGGCTAGAGAGGCGGTTCGGCCGGTTGGTCTCACCGTTGATCCTGAGCACCGACTGGAACTGGTACTCCTCAAACAGGATCTCGTTCATGGACTCCTGGATGGAGGAGAAGTTGAAGAGCGGCTCACTGACGATCACACTGGTGTCGGCGAAATCCACCTGGGAGGAGAACGACCGGATCAGCTTCCTACCCTCTCCTTCCAGAAGACCTCCACCTAGCCACAAGCCTACCTGCTAGCCGACCAGGATCTAGCCACTAGTCTACCAGTATCTACCCACTAGTCTACCAGTACCTCCCTAGCCATCAGCCTATCTAATCCAGATGTTCGCCTGGGATGTGAACAATACTCACCTTCATCATCTCCTTTCCGAAGAGATGGTCCCAGACTTTCCTCTGGACGTCCCAGTTGACGAGGTACCCCTGGAGACAGAGCCAGCATCAGCATCATCACACCCCAGCCCCAGCACCACCACCACCCAGCAGCATCATCATCATCACACCCCGGCCCCACCACCACCACCATCCAGCAGCATCATCATCACACCCTGCCCCACCACCACCACCCAGTACCGTCTCTCCCTGGAGGCTCGGCAACACTCACCTTCTGGAAGGGGAGGATGTAGAACAACCCCGAGGGGTCCTTGATCTCATCCAGCTGGTTGGCCGTGAAGGTCTTCAGGCGGGAGGTCTTGGATCGGAACTGACAGTTTGGGATGATGCTGCGGGCATGAAGGTCCAGGCTTCAGTTGTGACGTTACAAGGTGACTATGGTTAACTGATGGATTAAAGACCAGCAGGTGGCGCTGTGACCCAGTACACACAAGACGTGCATCACTTGGAACCACTTGTGGGTTAACATCATTACTCAAAAAAAAACCTCACATTTTAAACCCTGTTTCCTTTTTTGAATCACCTCATACAAGAGAATAATAATACTAATGCCTCCTAAAGCATTACACATGTAAACACATCCTGTACCAAGGAACCTCCAAACAACACTGTGTGTGTGTGTGTGTTCTATTAGTGCGGCCCACCCGTCCGTTCCAATAATTTGGAGATGAGTGGTACATTTCCTCTCCTGTAATTTTCTCTGTCTCTCTCTCCCTCCCTCTCATTCTCTGTCTTTCTCTCTCTCTGTCTTTCCCTGTCTCTGTGTTTGTCTCTCTCCCTCTCAATCTCTCTCTCCCTGTCTCCATCTTTCTGTCTCTCTATATCGCTGTCTTTCCTGTCTCTCTCTCTTTCCCTGTCTCTCTCTTTCCCTGACTCTCTGTCTCAGTGTTTCTGTCTCTCTCTCCCTCCCAATCTCTCGCTGTCTCTCTCTCCCTTCCTGTCTCCGTCTTTCTGTCTCTCTGTGTCTCACTCTCTGGTCAGAGGGAGGGCCCCCCTCAGTGGTGGTCGGAGGAGGGCCCCCCCTCAGTGGTGGTCAGAGGGAGGACCCCCCCTCAGGTGGTCAGAGGGAGGGCCCCCCTCAGTGGTGGTCAGAGGAGGGACCCCCTCAGTGGTGGTCAGAGGGAGGGCCCCCCCTCAGTGGTGGTCAGAGGAGGGCCCCCCCTCAGTGGTGTTCGGGTGTATTTTAAGTTACCTGACGCTCTGGTGACTGTAGGCCACCTTGGCCGTGTAGGCTCCGTTGTCCAACACTAGAGTAGACATGATCATAAAAACAAAAAAACAAGTAAAATGATGAAAGTAGAAACCAGAATGAAGTAGACGCGCCGCCCTGTGTTGTAGTGGTGTTTGTATTAGTCACGTGTGCCGCTACCGGACCAATCGGATTCAGCAGAACGACGGTGCGAGGAAAACGTTCCGTGTGGAAACGTTGCTGCCGGACGTCTGTTCCGCCCACCAGAAATTTGTGTTAATTTGTGTTTCAGACCAGAAACTGTTTTAATTTGTGTTTCAGACCAGAAACTGTTTTAATAATGTGTTTCAGATCAGAAACTGTTTTAATAATGTGTTTCAGACCAGAAACTGTTTTAATTTGTGTTTCAGACCAGAAACTGTTTTAATTTGTGTTTCAGACCAGAAACTGTTTTAATTGTGTTTCAGACCAGAAACTGTTTTAATAATTTGTGTTTCAGACCAGAAACTGTTTTAATAATGTGTTTCAGATCAGAAACTGTTTTAATAATGTGTTTCAGATCAGAAACTGTTTTAATTTGTGTTTCAGACCAGAAACTGTTTTAATTTGTGTTTCAGACCAGAAACTGTTTTAATGTGTTTCAGATCAGAAACTGTTTTAATTTGTGTTTCAGACCAGAAACTGTTTTAATTTGTGTTTCAGACCAGAAACTGTTTTAATTTGTGTTTCAGACCAGAAACTGTTTTAATAATTTGTTTCAGACCAGAAACTGTTTTAATGTGTTTCAGAACAGAAACTGTTTTAATAATTTGTTTCAGACCAGAAACTGTTTTAATGTGTTTCAGAACAGAAACTGTTTTAATAATTTGTTTCAGACCAGAAACTGTTTTAATGTGTTTCAGAACAGAAACTGTTTTAATAATTTGTTTCAGACCAGAAACTGTTTTAATTTGTGTTTCAGAACAGAAACTGTTTTAATAATTTGTGTTTCAGACCAGAAACTGTTTTAATTTGTGTTTCAGACCAGAAACTGTTTTAATAATTTGTTTCAGACCAGAAACTGTTTTAATGTGTTTCAGAACAGAAACTGTTTTAATAATTTGTGTTTCAGACCAGAAACTGTTTTAATAATTTGTGTTTCAGACCAGAAACTGTTTTAATAATTTGTGTTTTAGACCACCAGAAACTGTTTTAATTTGTGTTTCAAACCACCGGATCAATTCATTAATTAATGACACATGTCATTAATCAATGAAACCTTCATCAACCCCAAGGAAAGTTTGTGTAAGCCACACAGGTTTAATAAAAGATCAACTGCATTGACAACAGCTTAGGAACAATCACATTGGACTTTATTTTTTGTACACAGTGAAACCTAACCCTCAATAACTTATTTGCCCATTTTCACCGGAACCTTGCTCTATGATGTATTAGAAAACATTTGATATCCAATGAATAATACCCTAAAGGAAATTAACAAAGCAGATATTTGTATGCAATATTAATTTCCATGTCATATCTCATGATTTCCCCAACTATACCCCATTTCAGAATAGACTGATAAACATCTCATTGTAAAATTACTGTACAAAACAATACAAAAGAACAATTTCACATATTTTGGTGGCAGCTATTCGTAGTACTTAGGGACACATCCCTCTATGTCCAGGATCTCCGGCCAGCCCTCGTATTTATTGGTCTCCTGAACGTTCTTAATGTACTGGAACAGAAACAGTTGAGCCGTTAGTAAAGGCTCCAACAGGAAGCCACATCACAGGCTACAAGCTGGAAGTGATGTCATTTGAAATCTTACCTTTTCAAATGTACTCTCCGTTACAGATCCCTTTCCACCAACAAACACCCAGTTGTCTCGATAACCCAATGATTTGATCTTAGTGCTGCCAAGTTCAGTAATCAAATTCCTGGCCTCATCATTTAACCTGCACAGAGAAACCAACAGGTCTGCTAAGGAAGTCAACTCAAAGAATGTTCAATGCTGAACATTGAGGGCATTCCACAGACACTTTTATCCTTACAAAGAGTACATTTGTCAAAAGAGACAGCAGTTTATCACTGTGGTGCATAAAGATAAGATTAGAACAGTTTTCAAGCATTCATAATTGCAAGATAAATGCACAAATTATTTGACATTTGGACATCACTGCTTGATAACTGACTAGTCATTTACTTTGTGGCTGCTTCGTCGCTGGTGGCCATCAGCAAAATGTTCCCCCTCTCCAGCGAGTGAAGGAACTCGATGAGAGGCTGGACTTCTGCAGAGAGATGAACACAGCAGCGTGAAGCAGGTAGAGAGCCAGTGATGGAGTGGTCTGACCTGCACAGAGAACTGTACTACCAAGCAAGTCAGTAGGCGGAGCTTGCATACACATGGACTACCCCCCCAGTAAAAAGTGTTTCAGACCAGAAACTGTTTTAATGTGTTTCAGAACAGAAACTGTTTTAATTTGTGTTTCAGAACAGAAACTGTTTTAATAATTTGTGTTTCAGACCAGAAACTGTTTTAATTTGTGTTTCAGACCAGAAACTGTTTTAATAATTTGTGTTTTAGACCACCAGAAACTGTTTTAATAATTTGTGTTTTAGACCACCAGAAACTGTTTTAATTTGTGTTTCAAACCACCGGATCAATTCATTAATTAATGACACATGTCATTAATCAATGAAACCTTCATCAACCCCAAGGAAAGTTTGTGTAAGCCACACAGGTTTAATAAAAGATCAACTGCATTGACAACAGCTTAGGAACAATCACATTGGACTTTATTTTTTGTACACAGTGAAACCTAACCCTCAATAACTTATTTGCCCATTTTCACCGGAACCTTGCTCTATGATGTATTAGAAAACATTTGATATCCAATGAATAATACCCTAAAGGAAATTAACAAAGCAGATATTTGTATGCAATATTAATTTCCATGTCATATCTCATGATTTCCCCAACTATACCCCATTTCAGAATAGACTGATAAACATCTCATTGTAAAATTACTGTACAAAACAATACAAAAGAACAATTTCACATATTTTGGTGGCAGCTATTCGTAGTACTTAGGGACACATCCCTCTATGTCCAGGATCTCCGGCCAGCCCTCGTATTTATTGGTCTCCTGAACGTTCTTAATGTACTGGAACAGAAACAGTTGAGCCGTTAGTAAAGGCTCCAACAGGAAGCCACATCACAGGCTACAAGCTGGAAGTGATGTCATTTGAAATCTTACCTTTTCAAATGTACTCTCCGTTACAGATCCCTTTCCACCAACAAACACCCAGTTGTCTCGATAACCCAATGATTTGATCTTAGTGCTGCCAAGTTCAGTAATCAAATTCCTGGCCTCATCATTTAACCTGCACAGAGAAACCAACAGGTCTGCTAAGGAAGTCAACTCAAAGAATGTTCAATGCTGAACATTGAGGGCATTCCACAGACACTTTTATCCTTACAAAGAGTACATTTGTCAAAAGAGACAGCAGTTTATCACTGTGGTGCATAAAGATAAGATTAGAACAGTTTTCAAGCATTCATAATTGCAAGATAAATGCACAAATTATTTGACATTTGGACATCACTGCTTGATAACTGACTAGTCATTTACTTTGTGGCTGCTTCGTCGCTGGTGGCCATCAGCAAAATGTTCCCCCTCTCCAGCGAGTGAAGGAACTCGATGAGAGGCTGGACTTCTGCAGAGAGATGAACACAGCAGCGTGAAGCAGGTAGAGAGCCAGTGATGGAGTGGTCTGACCTGCACAGAGAACTGTACTACCAAGCAAGTCAGTAGGCGGAGCTTGCATACACATGGACTACCCCCCCAGTAAAAAGTGAACCACAGTCGTAGACACGGAGAACCCAGTGATTAACCTGAAGTCGCCTCAGCAACGCCAACATCCTGCTTGGTAGTACAGTCCTCCGGAACAGATCCAGTGTCTTTATGTACATACCTCCGTTATACATGTTAAAGATCTCCACCTTTATCACTTCCCCAGTTCCCCCTGTTTTAGAAACAAAAATCCTTGTCACTCAAAAGATAACCTAATTTTAACAGCAAGACATTTGCCATGATTAATCACATTAATAAAACGTTTTCCTGATATAAACTACCACTTAAAACATACGATTTCCAAAAGATGTGCAGTCTACCATGTTAAATTGTGAGCTCATAACCTGCCATTTAAAACCACGGTGTTGATTCCAGAACCAGCGTTGTTCTTGATGGTGCCAAGAATCCTGCAAGAAGAGAGGAAAGTCACGTGACCAGTCACAGCAGGATGCTCGTTGGTTTGGTGTCTTGCTTACAGTTTGTTTTCGACGCAGATTTTGGGATAAACGATATTCGCTGCACCGCTGAATATGGAGAAGCTGAACATTCCTGCTGGACAGTTCTTGACACTGCAGGGTCCCACTAGGAGAGAGACACCGTACAGTCACATACACCTGGGGAACACACCTGAACAACACCAACACCCGACGAGCCCTACTAACCCCCAACACCTGACTCACCTGCATTTCCCTTCAGTCCATTCAATTAGCATTAAACCTACCTTCCAATTTAGTCTGTGGGACTTTATTAGCCTTGACGGGAAGGAAATCAACTAAAGAAAAGGACAAAAATCACAGTCAAACCACACGAGCCAATCAGTGAACACGATGCAGGGTCACATGGTGTAGAAGTCCTACCATCTAGGGGGATATTGTAGGAAGACTTCTTGACGATGAGGAGGGCGATGAGGAGGAAGACGACCAGACCTGCAACATACTGGAGGATCCCTGGAGGGAGCAAGGAGCATGTGGTCAAGTCTCACAACCTGGTGGTGTCTTGGAGATACCAGTAGATACCAGCAGATACCAGGAGATACCAGCAGATACCAGGACATACCAGGAGCCTAATCAATACACCTGATCAACCACATCTGAAACTCAATACAACTCCTGCAATTGTATGGTGAAATATATACATTTTGTGCCCAGAGTAATAATTTAAAGGACAATAGTGTGTATAATGAGTGATCAGTAGTGTAGGGTGGTCAAACCTGTCCATCGCAGTCGATTCATCCAATTAATCATCTTTAATTAACCTTCTTCCACCTGTTCTATGATCACTTTATTCTCAGTCTCTTCTGCTCATGTTGTCCGCACCTTCGGGACTTAATTGCATTTGCAATTACTTAAGGTGATTTCTGAATTATTTTGCACAATAAAGCGACCTGGCGTTACCTGTCCAATTAAAATACCTCGCTATGTACTTCATCCTCCACAACGACGTGTATATCGTGCTCTAAAACACTACAACGCGTGTTACTTACACACAAACTTCTTCTTGCTGAGTCCTTCCATCGTCTGCTTTTACTTTTTATGAGGGTTTTTTTTTACGGCTTTTAACCGTCATGGGAGCGCTAGGAATTCTGGGAGGCAATATACAACACGTCCTCTTGCTTGAAGTACTTCGGTGATAAACGAATCAAAAGGTCAAACTACGTAATTGCGTTAATGGCGTCAAAAAAATGTGTGGCGTTAACTTTGACAGCCTTAATTAATATATATATATATATATATATGTATATATATATATATATATATATATATATGTGTGTTCTTAATAAAAGCATTGTTCAGTATATTGAATGCACTCAGAATGGCACTTTTGTTCTTATCCCAGCTATTATGCAGGCAACCTAGCCTTACAATTCTGAATGTTTGTGTGTGTGTGTGTATGTCTGCCAACTTACTTTTCATTGCCCGACTGTTCCGTCTATGTTTAGTCCTTCCTAAAAGCCAGTGTCAACATATACATTCATACATTAAGCTGGAGGCAAAGGTATACAGGTAGATGGGTAAACTCAGGTAGATACTCAGGTAGATGGGTAGACTCAGGTAGATACTCAGGTAGATACTCAGGTAGATACTCAGGTAGATGGGTAAACTCAGGTAGATACTCAGGTAGATGGGTAAACTCAGGTCGATACACAGATAAACAAAGGCAGATGCACAACCACAGGTAGACACTCGTAGATTCTGGTAGACACTGGTTAACACAGGTAAACCCTGGTAAACTGGTCGACACGGGTTGCATGATCCACACAGACAGGAACAGGTGTACGAGGAGACAGCAAATCTCAGCACATTCACACATCCTCTCAAAAACGGTAAACAACAAAACACGTGAATAAATGAACTGACCTATCTGTGGCGTGAGCATGTTGCAGCCGTGTCTGTTGCAGCCGGAGGAGTCTCCTAAGTCTGCCTCATGACAGGGGAACTGACACACATATTTGACTGCTTCAACAGGAAGAACCGGCAGGTCCGGTTGCCAAGTATGCCGCCCTCCCAGTAAAACAATGCTCTATGCAAACATCCAGTACACAGTGGAGAAACAAAGCAATCAGCGTCCTGTAAATCCTGACCTGTCCACCAAGCAGGTGTTGATGGGCTGGGGGGGGGTCTCTAAGGGATGGAGGGGAGTGTGGGTTGCTTGCTATATGCCTGTGAGTGGATCTTATTGACTCCTCCAACACCAGGACACAGGTAAATGTTTGCAGGGCTGGTTTATTGCAGAGTTGGTGTAGTTTAAGCAGGGAGGTGGTACAATAAATGCCTGACAGACTGACCTCTGAGTGTGTGTGTGTGTGTCGATGGCTGCTTTCTCCTGTGTGCAGCCTCGCCCAGTTTGTAATCAGCCCGTTTTTGGCCAGCCACCAACCACACACACACACACACACTACACCGTGAGATTTGAGAGTGGTAAAGAGAGAGAGCGCAGAGGAGAGAGTGAGAGCGAGACAAAGACGACGCCCAGGGCTTTATGGACTCTAAGAACCAATCAGGCGAGAGAGACCCACATTAAGATCTCAGACATGAGCTGGGAGGCAGGCACAGTCACAACTTTTTTTAAGATTTAGAAAAACATGTTTTATTATTACATACATTAAAAAAAAACCCAACCCCACACAACTCCCCAGACAACCCTCCTCCCTGGAGACCGGAGGCCGAGGCTGTTGCCTTGGTTGGCGGAGGAGTCTCTGGATCGTCCAGGCCCGTCCCCAACGTGGTCAGCCAACCCCCCTCCCCGTCCATACTGGAGACCGTGACTGGGCACATTCTCCAGATGCTACAAGGTGAATGTTGCCACCCCTCATCCATTGGCCATTGTTCTTCTGCTGAGTTCCTCTACTACACCACTCATAGTTGGGGACTCAGGATTCCTCGAGACTCTGTTATACATCATCCAGTGCACAGCACTGCCTCTGGTGGTCAGTCGGCATGAAAAAGAACGAAAGTTACTGATGTAACTACGGTTCTATGAATCCTGGATGACCGTCAACGTTCTTGGTCGCTTAGAATCTTGTGATTCCGCCACCAGAACTTAGAGTAGAACAGGGTCACACGAGGTCACACGTGACTTTTTGATATAAATATAACATTCAGAAATGTTTTTTTTAAAGCCATCACTGAGCCCAAAGGGGAGGTGATTAAAGATGTGATTGGACCAGCCCGGTGTCAATTAAGGGAAAAACCAATGGGTGGATCTCCCCGTTTAATGGGCTGCCCGCTCAGAATAAAAACCCAAAACAAACACGGTTGTGTGGGCTCAACAGGCCCAGTCTGCCAGGTGGCCCAGCCCTGATCCCAGCAGGCCTCTGAGCCGACAATAAAACACAGCAGCACTAAACATCCGTTTAGCCGTTGGTAAATGTACTTTTCATTGACTGGCTGCTCCTCAAGCATTTGGGCCCTGAATGCAGGAAGTCAACATTCAGACGTAAATATGTACCTACCAACAGGTAGGATGGATCGGAGGTCTCACTTAACATAATCCTGCCATACCGAACCTGTTCCATACCATAGGTTTTTGACAGCCTGCAGTGTGGGAAGTAGTGCTCATAAACCAAGTAATATCCTGGTGACAATGTGTGCAAAATATTTCTTAATCGTTGTACTTTGTTCCACTCCAAATTGAGGAAGTTCTTTTCTGAATTTGCTTGTTGTTTTGAGCTCCCAGGGCCACCGTACGCAGCACGTAGCATGTAGCACGTAGCATGTAGCACGCTGAGGCCTACGGCGCCAGGACCACTGGGAACGGCCGGTCTACAGAGAACCTTCCGTAGACGAGAGGGTTGACTAACAGAGGAACAGGGAAGACACAAAGCAGAACGTCGGTTTTTCCTTCAGATCTTTTACTCCAGAACCCAGCATAAGGCAGACGATAGCTACCACATCATCCCATTCCATCCATAAATACGTATTAATGGAATCAATATTGGCACTTTTTAAACGTTCCCTCTGGAGCGTGGACGGCGAGGGCTCCAGGCATCCGTTTGGTTGTTCTGTCGTCAGCAGGGTGACCGAGAACAGTATTCATATCATACAATATTCAGAGTGTACAAAGTTACATGGCAACATGTATAATAATAAACATGTACAGTATATATATATATATATATATATATATATATATCATAAACAGACAGAACGGCAGCGAGCGTGCCCAAGCTCCGCCCACAGTTCAAAGGTCAGTCGGCCGACGGCCCGGTCAAAGCCACGCCCACGGCCCCACGCCCAAGGGGAGGCCACGGCCACACCCACAGGAAGGCTCGCCCACTACTCAGAGGAACACGGGGAGAAGGTTTGAACGTATAAAAGTATCCTCTGCTGTCCCCAGGTGCATGATGGGTAGTACTGTCTACATCTCCTGGGGTTAAATAGTCTACATGCCCTGGGGTTAGATAGTCCAGCCCTCCAGGGTTAGATGGTCTACACCTCCTGGGGTTAGATAGTCCAGACCTCCTGGGGTTAGATAGTTCAGCCCTCCAGGGTTAGATGGTCCAGCCCTCCTTGGGTTAGACGGTCCAGCCCTCCAGGGTTAGATGGTCCTGACCTCCAGGTTAGATGGTCTACACCTCCTGGGGTTAGATGGTCCACACCTCCCGGGGTTAGATGGTCCAGCCCTCCAGGGATAGATGGTCCAGCCCTCCAGGGATAGATAGTCCAGACATCCTGGGGTTAGATAGTCCAGACCTCCTGGGGTTAGATGGTCCAGACCTCCATGGATAGATAGTCTACACCTCCAGGGTTAGATGGTCCAGACCTCCTGGGGTTAGATAGTCCAGACCTCCAGGGATAGATAGTCTACACCTCCAGGGTTAGATAGTCCAGACCTCCTGGTTAGATGGTCTACACCTCCTGGGGTTAGATAGTTCAGACCTCCTGGGTTAGATAGTCCAGACCTCCTGGGTTAGATAGTCCAGACCTCCTGGGTTAGATAGTCCAGACCTCCTGGGTTAGATAGTCCAGACCTCCAGGGATAGATGGTCCAGACCTCCAGGGTTAGATGGTCCAGACCTCCAGGGTTAGATGGTCCAGCCCTCCAGGGATAGATGGTCCAGACCTCCTTGGGGTAGATAGTCCAGACCTCCTTGGGTTAGATGGTCTTACATGCCCAGGGGGTTGAGGTGTCCCGTGTGGCCGACTGAGCTGAGGATCAACGCCCGCTGGTTGTCCACCAGCTCTCTCTCCCGGTCGAGGGCGGCCCTCTCCTGGTCTACCATGGCCCTCTCCCTCTCCAGCCACTGTCTCTCTGCCTGGACCGAGGCCCTGTCTCGCTCCACGGTCAGCCTGTCTCGCTCCAAACCCGCCCGGTCTCTCTCCAGGCCCGCGCGGTCCGTCTCCACCGCCAGTCTCTCTCTCTCCACAGACAGCCGCTCTCTCTCCACCATCTCCCACTCCCTCTCCAGACCCCCCAGACGCTCCTGAATGGCGCGCTCGCAGGGGTCCCCGCCGCCGCCGGGCCCGCAGACCTCGCCCGCCACCTCGGGGTACGCCTCGTGGCCGTAGTCGGGGGCCAGGGGCTGCTGCTGCTGCTGCTGCTGCTGCTGCTGCTGCTGGTGGTGGTGGTGGGCGGGCCGGGCCCTGGGGGCGGGGTCGGGGTGCTGCTGGTCGTCGTGGGCGATGGGGGCGAGGAGGGGGGCGCTGTCCCCCAGGCGGCCCTCCATGGCGTCGTTCATCAGGTGGAACCAGGGCCAGGAGCCGGCGCCGTCCGCCGTCGTCTCCATGCCCACCGGAGGGTACTTCAGGTCCTACGGGTCAGACGTGAGACAGTAACGTGATGATGTAATGATGACATGAGACAGTAACGTGATGACGTAATGATGACATGATGATGACATGAGACAGTAACGTGATGATGTAATGATGACATGAGACAGTAACGTGATGACGTAATGATGACATGATGATGACATGAGACAGTAACGTGATGATGTAATGATGACATGAGACAGTAACGTGATGATGTAATGATGACATGATGATGACATGAGACAGTAACGTGATGATGTAATGATGACATGAGACGCTGGTGATGTGATGATGTAATGATGACATGAGACGCTGGTGACGTGATGATGTAATGATGACATGAGACGGAGGTGACGTGATGATGTAATGATGACATGAGACAGTAACGTGATGATGTAATGATGACATGAGACGCTGGTGACGTGATGATGACATGAGACGGAGGTGACGTGATGATGTAATGATGACATGAGACGGTGGTGACGTGATGATGTAATGATGACATGAGACGGAGGTGACGTGATGATGTAATGATGACATGAGACAATAACGTGATGATGTAATGATGACATGAGACGGTGGTGACGTGATGATGTAATGATGACATGAGACGGTGGTGACTTGATGATGTAATGATGACGTGAGACGGAGGTGACGTGATGATGTAATGATGACATGAGACGAAGGTGGCGTGATGATGTAATGATGACGTGAGACGGAGGTGACGTGATGATGTAATGTTGACGTGAGACGGTGTTGAGGTGATGATGTAATGATGTTGTGAGACGGAGGTGACGTGATGATGTAATGATGTTGTGAGACAAAGATGACGTGATGATGTAATGATGTCGTGAGACGGAGGTGGCGTAATGATGTCGTGAGACGGAGGTGACGTGATGATGTAATGATGTCGTGAGACGGAGGTGACGTAATGATGTAATGATGTCGTGAGACGGAGGTGACGTGATGATGTAATGATGTCGTGAGACGGAGGTGACGTGATGATGTAATGATGTCGTGAGACGGAGGTGACGTGATGATGTAATGATGTCGTGAGACGGAGGTGACGTGATGATGTAATGATGTCGTGAGACGGAGGTGACGTGATGATGTAATGATGTCGTGAGACGGAGGTGACGTGATGAGGTCCGTTGTGCCACCTTGTATCTTCTCTTCAGGTTGTCCCATTTCTTGGACATCTGGTAGGTGGAGACTTTTCCCAGCAGGCCCAGCTCCTTCAGGATGGCCCTGCAGACGAGGTCAGGGGTCAGGGGTCACCCAGTTACACCACAGGGACACGAGGGGGAGGGGGGCTTTTATTGTGAAGGTGTAGAGATAAGTTGAGTCCTACTTCCAAGCAGCCTTGGCCGCGTTCCTCTTCCCCGTGAACAAAGCCTCGTTGGCGGCACGCAACTTGATCAGCCTCCTGGTGTCCTGCTCAGACACTGAACACACACACACACACACACACACACACACGCACACACGCACACACGCACACACGCACACACGCACGCACACACACCCTGTTACAATGGGGTCAGATTATATTCTCCTTCTAGTAGATTCTATCTTTTGATATTCTATTCTTACAGTCACTTTCTCCTCTCCTGGTTTCTACTCATACTCTACTGGTTTCTATTCATACTCTACTGTACTGGTTTCTGTTCTTCCTCTACTGGTTTCCAGTCTTCCTCTACTGGTTTCCAGTCTTACTCTACTGGTTTCTGTTCTTACTCTACTGGTTTCCAGTCTTACTCTTGTAGGAGAAGTCGCTGGGCGTGGAGCACTCCTCGCCGCTGGCATCGATGTACGTGATGTTCCCGTCCGCCTCGCCGGCCGTCTCCATGGCGACGGCCTCCATGGCGTCGGGCCCCTCATCCAGCTCAGACATGCTGGTGCGGTCGGCGGCGGGCGACGGGGGCCCGAACACGTCCTCGTCGCTGGCCCACAGGGGGGCCACGCGGGGGGCACGGCCCAGCAGACGGCCCTCCAGGGCCTCGCTCATCATCTGGTACCAGGGCCATGAGGAGGGGCTTACCGGGGTCTCCACGCCGCGGGGGGGAAACTTCAGGTCCTACACACACACACACACACACACACACACACACACACACACACACACACACACACACACACACACACACACACACACACACACACACACACACACACACACACACACACACACACACACACACACACACACGGTCCAAAATCAGAAAGACGTACGGTGTGATGGACAGGAAGTGAGCCGGGAGCCACAGCGCGGAGATCAGCTCACCTTGAACTTGGTCTTCAGGTTGTCCCACTTCTTGGCCACCTGGTCAGGTGTGATCTTCCCCGTGAGCCCCATCTCCTTGACGATCCCCCTGGAGACAAGACAACAGGCTATCTTAGCTGCTAACCCTAATGCTAACCCAGTCCCTCTACCTCCAGGCTATCTTAGCTGCTAACCCTAATGCTAACCCAGTCCCTCTACCTCCAGGCTATCTTAGCTGCTAACCCTAATGCTAACCCAGTCCCTTTACCTCCAGGCAGGCTTGGCTGTGTTCCGCCGGCCGGTGAACAGAGACTCATTAGCCGCCCGCAGCTCGATCAGTCTCCTGGTGTCATCTTCTGTGACTGGAGGACAGACACAAGAAACTCGTTGTTCAGAAACTCAATTAACCACCATTAACCTGACTAATCCTGGTCCGGAATGTGTATTAACCTGACTAATCCCAGTCCTAGTTCTGCATGTGTATTAACCTGACTAATCATGGTCCTGCATGTGTATTAACCTGACTAATCCTGGTCCTGCGTGTGTATTAACCTGACTAATCAATGTTGCTATAGCATAGCGGATAGCTGGTGACCAAACTACTATCTAATGTCGTATCTAAGGTGTCGTATGTCCGGTGTTTTGCAGTCAACGTGTCTTAGAAGTAATTTCAGAAGACTACTTTAGATGCTAGCGAGCAACAAGAAAAACAGTCACATTTTTTTCCAACGTGACTCGATGTGATGAAGGGGACACAACCGTCCCTCAGTCTAGCAGCGCTCTCTAGGTAGAGCTGGTAGAGCTCCTACAAGGCGTGAGGCGAGCGTACGTTTGTAGGTGAACTCGGACATGCGCTGCAGCTCCCCCAGCGCCGAGGCCGTGTTCTTGTCCTCGGTGTCGACCAGCAGGTCCATCTCCGACTCCGTCAGGAACTCCACCATGCTGCTGCGGCCCGCGCTGCGCCGCACCCGCTTGCGCGCCGGCGCTGCCGTCACCACCGCCGCCACGGGGGAGGGCGGCTCGCAGTCATCGTCGCCCTCCTCCACGATGGGCGTGAGGACGGGCGCAGAGGTGGCGAAGCGGCCCTCCATGGCGTCGCTCATGCGGTAGAACCAGGGCCAGGAGCCGGGGCTGCTGTCCACACCCCGCGCCGGGAACTTCAGCTCCTGGGGAACCAAACCACAAGCCTGGCTGAGGACCCTGGAGGTCAGGTGACGGCTCTCACCTCTGACCTGACCTCTGGTCTGTGATGCAGGCCAGATACTCTAGTCTATCTCCATCAACTCCATCTCCTCTAGTCACCGCCTCCTGTAGCTACGAGTCTCCACCTAGTATCTCCTGGTATAACCAGATGTTCAGGCCTTGCCTTGTATCTTCTCTCGTAACCACCTACAGTACCTACCCGTCTCCACCTGGTATCTCCTGGTATGACCAGGTGTTCAGGCCTCACCTTGTATCTTCTCTTCAGGTTGTCCCACTTCTTGGCCAGCTGGTCTGTGGTGACCTTGCCCTGGAGCCCCAGCTCAAACAGGATGGCCCTGCAGGAACACGTCGCGCGTCCATATGAGCCATGAGCCATGGAGATGATTACATTACCCTTCCAGACGATACATCACCAGCATATATAGTGTACCTACTATGTGACATATACATACTATATGCATTTACAGCATTTATACACCAATATTCTGCTCCTCACACTTCCTCCTGTGGAACCCCATATGAATGAATGCTCAGATAGCATTTTGAAACTCATGAAGGCAGAAGTAAACAGGTTTATTTACCATTTATATCAATCTTCCTCCAGCTACTCCAGCTGACCTACTGGTCACTACTCCAGCTGACCTACTGGTCACTACTACAGCTGACCTACTGGTCACTACTACAGCCAAAACTGTCCAGTTGTCTTTTCCTCCCGTCCAAAGAGACTTGAACATAACATAACATAAACTATGATTCATGTCATCAAGCAGCAGGTAGGGGTCAGGGATCATCTTGCTCTAGGATGCCTACAGGTCTTGAGGGGACTGAAGCCAAGACCTTCTGTCTGGGAGGGGAACACTCGAACCACAACACCATGCCGTGTTTTACAGGACGCACCATGAACCAGATTCACAGCATGCAGCCGTACCTCCAGGCAGGTTTGGCCGAGTGCTTCCGGCCGGTGAACAGCGCCTCGTTGGCGGAGCGTAGTTTGATCATGCTCTCCGTCTCCTGCTCAGACACTGGCAGACAGACAGGCAGGACCCAACACACACACACACACACATGTACACTCGTATCGATCAAATAAATACATCTCGCCACGGTAGGTTCATTTCTAAAATAGACATGCATGGCAGACAACAAGTCCTAGAAATTAGTGCATTACCTTAATATTAATAATATTATCCCTAACTAGTCGGAGAGTAGGAGTACTACTGAAGTTGTACTGTGAGAACGAGAACTACTAAAAGAGTAGTTCATCTTTACTGTTTCACGTTCTCCTCAAGTAATAAGTACCATGGATACCCTGTCCTACTCTCCTACTACGTCACATATATGCCAGCTCTTCCTCGTACTCTAACGATGACGATGATGACGGTTCCTACTTTTATAGGTGCACTCGGACATCCTCCTCCAGCCCATGGGCACGCCCTCCGAGGGGGCACTATGCCGGGGGGCGCCGTCCCCCCCCGCCCCCGAGTCCTCCATCTCCGTCTTGATGAGGAACTCCAAGATGTCCGTGTTCTCCTGGTTACGGTTGCTGTGGCGCGACGCAGACGGCCCTGTGGCCAGAGCGTGCTGATTGGTCGGAGGATGGGGGGCGGAGGCGGTGCTAAGGACCAGGTTACTGTTGTAGAGGCGGCCCTGCATGGCGTCGTCCATGATGTGGAACCAGGGCCAGGAGTCCTGGGAGCCGCCCGAGCCCTCGTGGCCCTGGTAGGGCTGCTTCAGGTCCTGGGACAGACAGAACACACTGCTGTTAGAACTCTGATATTATAACAATACACTGCTCTTATAACGGATATTATAACAATACACTGCTCTTATAACAGATATTATAACAATACACTGCTCTTATAACGGATATTATAACAATACAGTACTCTGATAACTGATATTATAACAATACAGTACTCTGATAACTGATATTATAACAATACACTGCTCTTATAACGGATATTATAACAATACACTGCTCTTATAACGGATATTATAACAATACACTGCTCTTATAACGGATATTATAACAATACACTGCTCTTATAACGGATATTATAACAATACAGTACTCTGATAACTGATATTATAACAATACACTGCTCTTATAACGGATATTATAACAATACACTGCTCTTATAACAGATATTATAACAATACACTGCTCTTATAACGGATATTATAACAATACAGTACTCTGATAACTGATATTATAACAATACAGTACTCTGATAACTGATATTATAACAATACACTGCTCTTATAACGGATATTATAACAATACACTGCTCTTATAACGGATATTATAACAATACAGTACTATGATAACTGATATTATAACAATACACTGCTCTTATAACGGATATTATAACAATACACTGCTCTTATAACGGATATTATAACAATACACTGCTCTTATAACGGATATTATAACAATACAGTACTCTGATAACTGATATTATAACAATACAGTACTCTGATAACTGATATTATAACAATACAGTACTCTGATAACTGATATTATAACAATACACTGCTCTTATAACTGATATTACAAAACATATACAACACTGGAACTCCCCCAACCCCTCAAAACATCTCCACCTCAGGCCACACTTAGGGTAAGGGTCTAAGGGTTGTGGTTCCGCGGACCGTTACCTTGTACTTGGTTCGCAGGTTGTCCCATTTCTTGGCTATCTGGTCAGCGCTGAGCTTCCCCTGCAACCCGAGGCCTTTCAAGATGGTGCTGGAAGACAGAACCAGGGAGATATGGGTCAGGGCGGTCCAGACCCAACACAGTGAGGTCTAGACTCAATACAGTGAGGTGACTGATATTATAACAATACACTGCTCTTATAACGGATATTATAACAATACACTGCTCTTATAACAGATATTATAACAATACACTGCTCTTATAACGGATATTATAACAATACAGTACTCTGATAACTGATATTATAACAATACAGTACTCTGATAACTGATATTATAACAATACACTGCTCTTATAACGGATATTATAACAATACACTGCTCTTATAACGGATATTATAACAATACACTGCTCTTATAACGGATATTATAACAATACACTGCTCTTATAACTGATATTATAACAATACAGTACTCTGATAACTGATATTATAACAATACACTGCTCTTATAACGGATATTATAACAATACACTCTATAACTGATATTATAACAATACACTGCTCTTATAACGGATATTATAACAATACACTGCTCTTATAACGGATATTATAACAATACAGTACTCTGATAACTGATATTATAAAATACACTGCTCTTATAACTGATATTATAACAATACACTGCTCTTATAACTGATATTATAACAATACACTGCTCTTATAACTTGATATTATATCAATACACTGCTCTTATAACGGATATATAACAATTACACTTGCTCTTATAACTGATATCTATTAACAATACACTGCTCTTATAACGCGATATATATAACAATACAGTACTCTGAAAACTGATATTAAACAATACCGAGTACTCTGATAACTGATTTATAACAATACAGTACTCTTCACCAACTGATATTATAAACAACTACACTGCTTCTATATCAACTGAATATTACAAACATATACAACTACCTGCGAACATCCCCCAACCCCTCCAAATACATCTCCACCCATCAGGCTCACACTTAGGGTAAGGCGTTCTAAGGGTTTGTGGTTTCCGCGGACCGTTACCTTGTACCTGGTTCGCAGGGTTGTCCCATTTCTTTGGCCTAATCTGGTCAGCGCCTGAGCTTCCCCTGCAACCCGAGGCCTTTCAAGATGGTGCTGGAAGACAGAACCAGGGAGATATGGGTCAGGGCGGTCCAGACCCAACACAGTGAGGTCTAGACTCAATACAGTGAGGAGGTCCAGACCCAATATAGTGAGGTCTAGAACCAACACAGTGAGGTCTAGACTCAACAGAGTGAGGTGGTCTAGACCCAACACAGTGAGGTGGTCCAGACCCAACACAGTGACCTCCAACGCCCCATCCCTCCCCCTGAGCTGAGGGTATCTGGGGCATCTCATGGTATCTGATGGTATCTGAGGGTATCTGATGGTATCTCAGGGTATCTGAGGGCATCTCATGGTATCTGAGGGTGTCTGAGGGTATCTGAGGGTATCTGAGGGCATCTCATGGTATCTGAGGGTATCTGAGGGTATCTGAGGGCATCTCATGGTATCTGAGGGTGTCTGAGGGTGTCTGATGGTATCTGAGGGTGTCTGAGGGTATCTGAGGGTGTCTGAGGGTATCTCACTTCCAGGCGATCTTCGCAGAGTTCCTCTTCCCGGTGAAAAGCGACTCGTTGGACGCTCGGAACTCAATCAGCCGCTTGACGTCCTCCTCGGTCACTGAAGAACATGAGGAACCGGATCAGGACCATCAGGACCACCAGGACCAGTCAACACCCCCCCACCCCCCCAGGAGAGAGAGGCTGCTACTTACTCACTTTTATACGAGTTCTCCGGGAGGTGGGGCAGCAGCGGGCTCATGGCGGTCTCCATCGGGACCACAGGACCCCCGGGGGGGACGGGGGGACGGAGGGGTGAGGCCGGGTTACATAAGTTACTCCAGCTGCTCCTCCTGCTGCTGCTGCTTCTGCTCCTGCTCCTCCTCCTCCTCCTCCTGCTGCTCCTGATGAAGACCACCAGGCGGAGGAAGGTGCGGCTACCTAGCGAGGCGGGACAACAACAATAACAACAACAACATGCCGCCGGAGCTCCGCCGAGAGTCCCGTTCGTCTCGGCCCAAGTTTACCGATCTGCTGTCAACTCGTGTTTTTAACCATCGATCATCAGCAGCGGATCGATAATCGATAAATAGCGGCGCGGTTCCCCTTCGCTGCGGTGCGAGGGGGCTTTGGGCTGCGTTCAGAGCGGGATAGGGTTCAGATCCAAGAGTCCGGCCGTACGGCTCCTCCGCCACGGACCTATCAGCGCGTGCCGAGAGGGACCGCCTACTCTACGTCCGGATCAGTGATTGGTTGGTGGGTGGGAGAGGCACCGCCCACTGTACGCCCGGACCCTGGGATCAGTGTGAATACCTTCGGAACAGGGACTCTTCTTCGTTCTTGGGAAAACGGAGTCCCGAAGCTCCGCCACCCCCTGCCGGCCGGAACAGGACCTGCTCAAAGATATTTTAATGGCAACATTATTATATTGTTGGTTTTCCAGCCATCCAATTAAAATTAAAATGCTAGTTTGTAAGACCAACACTTTAAGACAAACAGTAACCGTATTCACCACTTTGGAATGAGAAAATAAGTTTGTTTTATTGCAATGACATTTACTATACATATACATATCCTACATATTTACACATCAACATTTGATTCACAGATTAAGACGTTGAAACATTACCAAACATTACAAGACATTACCAAACATTACAAGACATTACCAAACATTACAAGACATTACAAAACATTACAAGACATTACAAAACATTACCAAGCATTACCAAACATGACCAAACATTACAAGACATTACCAAACATGACCAAACATTACAAGACATTACAAAACATTACCAAGCATTACAAGACATTACCAAACATGACCAAACATTACAAGACATTACCAAACAATAGACCCAAACATTACGAAGACATTACAAAACCGACAGTGGATGAGTCTCACACACACACACCACACACACAACACACAACACACACACACCACACACACACCACACACACACACACACACACACACACCACACACACACACACACACACACACACACACACCACACACACACACACACACACACACACACACACACACACACACACACACACACACACACACACACACACACACACACACACACACACACACACACACACACACACACACACACACACACAGCAGTGTGTCTCTGTGCTGCAGCTCCGGCCCGTCCACCGGGTGGCGCTGCTGCTGCCGGTCCAGTGTTGATTAGTTATTCACATCATATTGTAACCTGCTGTGACCGAGTTACTATGCTTTTATAACACATGGCTAAATAAATATAAAGTATAAACACTGTGTCAATAAATATAAAATATAAACACTGTGTAAATAAATATAAAGTATAAACACTGTGTACATAAATATAAAGTATAAACACTGTGTAAATAAATATAAAGTATAAACACTGTGTAAATAAATATAAAGCTGTCAACACTGTGTAAATAAATATAAACTGTCAAACACTGTGTAAATAAATATAAAATATAAACACTGTGTAAATAAATATAAAGTATAAACACTGTGTCAATAAATATAAACTGTCAACACTGTGTAAATAAATATAAAATATAAACACTGTGTAAATAAATATAAAATATAAACACTGTGTAAATAAATATAAAATAAAAAACACCTGGTGTAAATAAATATAAAGTATAAACACTGTGTCAATAAATGTAAAAGTATAAACACTGTGTAAATAAATATAAACTGTCAACACTGTGTAAATAAATATAAAATATAAACACTGTGTAAATAAATATAAAATATAAACACTGTGTAAATAAATATAAAATATAAACACTGTCACCGCGCCTACGTGACGAGCGCGTCCTCCCGCCCCCTAGCGGCCGCGGGGCGCCACTGCAGCCGCCGCCACCCCGGAGCGGAGCAGCGGGGCTAGATGTACTGGGTGTACTGGATGTACTGGGTGTACTGGGTGTACTGGGTGGTGTTGTTGTTCGGCAGCAGGTGGAGGCTCTCCAGCACCATCGCCGCAGCGGACACTCTTCATCTTGAACTCAGGCTCCATGTGACTCATTGATCTGATTCTCTTCATTATCTTATCATCGATAAAGCAGCAGGTGAGATCTCTTCTATCACAACACCTCCGCTATCATAATTGTCAGGTTATATTTCTTAATGTGTATTCGTGTGTCATGTTATTTATTGAACCGTCGATGTGATGATGATGATGACGTCAGCGGCTCAGCTCCCTGCTTCAGCATCACTCGCATCACATTTACTGTACAATACTGGCTCTGATTGAAGCTTAATGCTCCGTGTTTCTTCATTAAATATATCAAATAAACATTTGTTTTTTAACAATGATTGAGTAATTTGTCATAAAAACGGTATACCTACTGGTAAGTAGCCTAGTAATACGTAATGTATAATGTGTCAAATCCAAGTCATAGCTCTGAATATTATTAGTATGAATATCATTGGTTATTATGCTGAGTGTTCCCCAGCAGCATGTTGGCCAGGAAGGGCCTGCTGCCCGATGGCTTCCTGTTGACCCGCCTGGCCGAGAGCGCCGCCCAGCCCAGCCGCGCCAGGCCCCGCCTCCAACGCGCCCGATTCATCACCAAGAACGGCTCCTGCAACGTAGCGCACAAGAACATCAGAGAGCAGGTAGGACACCCTGACCCCCTGACCCTAACATCCTGCCCCCTGACCCTAACTCACCTTCTCACCCTGACATCCTGACCCCTGACCCTAACTCTCTCCTCCTAAACCTAACTCTGACCCCAACCCCTGACCACTGACCCTAACTCACCTCCTCACCCTGACATCCTGACCCCTGACCCTAACTCACATCCTCATCCTAACATCCTGACCCCTGACCCTAACTCTCTCCTCCGAAACCTAACTCTGACCCTAACCCCTGACCCCAACATCCTGACATCCTGACCCCTGACCCTAACTCACCTCCTCACCCTGACAACCTGACCTCTGACTCTAATTCTCTCCTCCTAAACCTAACTCTGACCCTAACCCCTGACCCCAACATCCTGACCCCTGACCCTAACATCCTGACCCCTGACCCTAACTCACCTCCTCACGCTGACATCCTGACCCCTGACCCTAACTCTCTCCTCCTAAACCTAACTCTGATGCTAACCCCTGACCCTAACTCACCTCCTCATCCTAAAATCCTGACCCATGACCCTAACATCCTGACCCCTGACCCTAACTCACCTCCTCACCCTGACACCCTGACCCCTGACCCTACCTCACCTCCTCACCCTGACCCCCTAACCCCTGACCCTAACATCCTGACCCCTAAGCCGAACTATCTATTCTTACGAACAGACAAACAAACTGCTACATACTGTATTATATGGCTGGACCAACACAATATTATAAAATATACCGTTGTACAAACAACACAACATTACCACAATATTCACACTACTTCATATGACATAATATACAGTATATATAAAAAAAAAGAAGTGAATATATTAAAATACTATCTTGAACACATCATTCATACTTTTACTGTGAAGGCTGTTGTTGTGTTCTGTTGCCATGGTTACAGGGCCGCTTCCTGCAAGATGTGTTCACCACCATGGTGGACCTGCGGTGGCAATACTCCCTCCTCATCTTCACCTCCGCCTTCCTCTGCTCCTGGATGCTGTTTGCCATGGTCTGGTGGCTGCTGGCCTTCGCCCACGGGGACCTGGAGCTCCCAGGGCCCCTCAGCGGACCCCCAGCCGAGCCCTGCGTCACCCAGATACACTCGTTCACCTCCGCCTTCCTGTTCTCCATAGAAGTCCAGGTCAGCTGCTCTATATTACTGTTATAGCTAGGGGTTAGACAGTACAGAGACACGTCATTAAGGAGCAGGTAGGGGTTAGACAGTACAGAGACAGGTCATTAAGGAGCAGGTAGGGGTTAGACTAGTACAGAGACAGGTCATTAAGGAGCAGGTAGGGGTTAGACAGTACAGAGACAGGTCATTAAGGAGCAGGTAGGGGTTAGACAGTACAGAGACACGTCATTAAGGAGCAGGTAGGGGTTAGACAGTACAGAGACACCTCATTAAGGAGCAGGTCGGGGTTAGACAGTACAGAGACAGGTCATTAAGGAGCAGGTCGGGCTTAGACAGTACAGAGACAGGTCATTAAGGAGCAGGTAGGGGTTAGACAGTACAGAGACAGGTCATTAAGGAGCAGGTAGGGGTTAGACAGTACAGAGACAGGTCATTAAGGAGCAGGTCGGGCTTAGACAGTACAGAGACAGGTCATTAAGGAGCAGGTAAGGGTTAGACAGTACAGAGACAGGTCATTAAGGAGCAGGTAGGGGTTAGACAGTACAGAGACAGGTAATTAAGGAGCAGGTCGGGCTTAGACAGTACAGAGACAGGTCATTAAGGAGCAGGTAGGGGTTAGACAGTACAGAGACAGGTCATTAAGGAGCAGGTAGGGGTTAGACAGTACAGAGACAGGTCATTAAGGAGCAGGTAGGGGTTAGACAGTACAGAGACAGGTCATTAAGGGTAATCGGGTAACCGTAACCGTCATGTGCGTGTGTGTGTCTGGCTGCTAGGTGACCATCGGCTTCGGGGGCAGGATGGTGACGGAGGAGTGTCCGCTGGCCATCACTGTGCTGATCGTCCAGAACATCGCGGGTCTCATCATCAACGCCGTGATGCTCGGCTGCGTCTTCATGAAGACGGCGCAGGCCAACCGCCGCGCCGAGACGCTTATCTTCTCCCGCAGCGCTGTGGTCGCCCTGCGCAACGGGCGGCCCACCTTCATGTTCCGCGTGGGAGACCTGAGGAAGAGCATGATCATCTCAGCCACCATCCAGCTGCAGGTGAACCCCGACCCTGACCCCTATCCTCTGACCCCTATCCCCTGATCTCTCTCCCCTCACCCCTGACCTCTGACCCTACACCTAACCTCTCCCACCTAACCCCTACCTGACATTAAGCCTAAAACCCTAGTCATGAACCCAACTCACCTCATGCTGACCACCAACATGACTTTAACTCTAAATGCTCTAACTCATACGTCCGTGTGGACGAGGCCTTCTTTGTTTGTGTTCAGATGGAGAATCAGCAGTCATCACAACACGCTGGTCGCCTTGACAACGAGCTGATTGTTGGAGTCGCTCTGTTGACCAACGCAGTCAAACACACGAACAACTTCATTTGCTACCAATCGGATAAACAAACGTCAATTTTAAAGCATTTTGTCGAACAGCCAAGCAGTAAATAATGTGACGAATGAAGAACCATGCGTAGGCGTGAGGTCGGGGTTAACTATGGAGGGATTTCCAAATCCAAACAACCAACTCATGAGGAGATGAGGCAACTAAAGCTACGCTTGTAAAAGCTGCTATTCCAAAACACAGCGGTCGGGAAGTCGATTCCATGGTTGTAATGTAACCGCTCACCGAGGAGGAGCCATCTCTAAAAGGCCCCAGAAAGCCGAGCGGCAGCCGAGCAGTCCTTCAAAACAAAAGTTCCCCTGGAGGCTGAATGACGAGGCTGAGGCTGCTGGGTCCGCAGGTGATCCGCAGGGCGGTGACGGCGGAGGGGGAGGTGATCCCGCTGTGCCAGGTGGACATCCAGGTGGAGAATCCGCTCCACAGCAACGGCATCTTCCTGGTGTCCCCGCTCGTGGTCAGCCACACCATCGGGCGGGGCAGCCCGCTCTACGAGGTCTCCGCTCACTCGCTGGCCAACGAGGACCTGGAGGTCATCGTCATCCTGGAAGGTCCTCACACACGTTCACATGACTCTTTAGTCTCGCTGCTGAGCGGACGCCCAGATATCCACCCAACGATAGATAAGATAAGAGAGAACTTTATTCATCCTGAAGGAAATTCTTGTGCCAGAGGTTGCTCAAAAATAACAAAAACACAAGAATAAAAGCAATAGAATAATACATGTAAAGTGTATACGGCGTAAATACTAACATCAGTGCCTGATAGAATAACAATAAAAGTAAGATACATTTAGTAAAAAATAAGTGAACTAGAATATGACGATGTAGATTGATAGATCGACGATATATAGATCTTAGCCTTACTGCTCTCTGTGCCAGCCTTCATTACGTAACCGCCGGTCGTGTGTTTGATTGACAGGCGTGGTGGAGACCACCGGGATCACCATGCAGGCCCGGACCTCCTACACGCCGGACGAGATCCTGTGGGGCCGTCGCTTCGTCTCCATCCTGTCGGAGGAAGACGGCCGCTACGCCGTGGACTACTCCAAGTTCGGCAACACGGCGGCGGTGCGCATGTCATCGCTGAGCGCCCGCGAGCTGGACGCCACGCGGGGGCCGGGGCACGAGGCGCCGGTGGGCGGGGCGCTGCAGGGCTGGGGGCTGGTCCGATCCGGCAGGGGAAGGTTCCGCAGAGGAGGGGGAAGGGGAGGAGGAGGAGAGGGCGGGGAGCAGAGCTGCTACGATAGCCCCGCCCCTCAGCCCTGGGACGGCCAATTGGAGAATAGGGAGGAGGAGCCAGCAGTGGTGGGGGCGGAGATGAAAGGACAGAAGAAGAAAGTCCAGCTGGAGGTGATCGGTCCTCGGGAGGAAGAGGAGTGAGGAGGAGGAGGAGGTGGAGGAGGTGAAGGAGGAGGAGGTGGAGGAGGAGGAGGTGAAGGAGGAGGAGGAGTGGGGGTGGAGGTGGAGGAGGTGAAGGTGGAGGAGGAGGTGAAGGAGGAGGAGGTGGAGGAGGGGACCAAGGGCCTAGAGACTGTTACCCATCATGCATTGCGGTGGTTTGTGCAGCTTCATGGCTGCATCACTTTACTACGTTAGTCTGCTGATCAGGTGATCTTTTTTGACGTTTTAAGATATTTTTAGATATATATTAAATCTATTTTTCTTACTGTGTTGCATACTTCTGAGATCAAGTCCTGAATAGTTTGGATGTTTAGCGCTCGATTGTTATTTAGGAATCATTGTTATCGTTATTCCAGTATTCCAGACAAATAACACTCACTTTAATCAAATGTCGATTTGTAAAACATTTAATGAATTTTGTGTTTTTCCAGGAAATTCTTTTAAAAAGCCAAGAATGATGTGAGTGATAAACATCTAAAAACAAACATAAACTCAAAGCGTCTTCTGTTAACAAATATTAGCTACAGTATGAACAGTCAACAAGTTACATCAGAGTTATGAACACACACACACACACACACACACCATGATCCAGATAATCGGTTTATTTAGTTTTTTGTCCTTTTAACTGCTTAATATTTTTATAACCTGTTTGTACGCCTTTTCTTTTTACTTATTACAAGTAGGGATGCACCGATACCACTTTTTTTCAGACCGAGTACAAATACCAACTTACATTTGGGTACTTGCCGATACCGATACGAGTACTTAATAAAACCATTAAGTTCTAATGACTTTGAAAACATGTTATTTTGTCTGGGGGGGGGGGGGCGTTATGCGGTTCTGATGGGGGGGGGTGCCGTTAATTCGCGGTTCTGATGGGGGGGGGCTCCGTTAATTCGCGGTTCTGATGGGGGGGCTCCGTTAATTCGCGGTTCTGATGGGGGGGGGGGCCCGTTAATTGGTGGGGACATGTCCCCAGCGTCCCCACTAAATTCTACGCCCATGCTCGGTACCATGCGCAGTTTCTATTAAACATCCATAAACGACAACTCGGTTGCATCTCTTTATTTCAATATTCCTTGGCTAAGAATATTACAAGGTTAACGTTGCGTTGCCAAAGTGGTATCGGTGCGGTTGTATCGGAGTAGTTTAACGAGTACGAGTACATGAGCACAGTATCGGACCGATACTGGTATCGGTATCGGTGCACTTTTTACTGATTACCATCATTATACGGACGCTTAGTTTACCAATACTCAAGATATGTGGAGGTTTTATGGCTTTAGGAGAATATTAAGATTCCAAGAAGCCTTTAGACATAACATGAGTATAGCGAGGGGTCGGGGAGGACTTGGTGATGGTTACGCTGACCTTCCTTTCTCCTGACAGACAGAGGCCTCTTCCTTATCTCTCCTACCGCCAGGTGTCTGACTTCTATAAAAAACATGTATTAGAAAAGTACCCTTACATTTACCCTATTATTATGTTATGCCCTGTCCGGATCTCTTAAAAGTTGTATTCATTCCCACCTACTGAAAAGAATAAGTTTTATTTTATTTTCATTTTTTATTTGTATTTGTTGTTTTTTATTTGTATCTTATTTATTTCTTCTCTCTTTCCCATGTTACTCCATGACCATTCCTCATTATAGATCCTCACTCCCCAAGGGGGAGGAATTTGAGTACATTGCTCTGGATGATTACAATTATCATACATGTAATACTAATGAGTTGTATTATGACGTGTTGCTAACCTTTTGCTATGCATTGCGCTGTGACCCTGCTGGAAGCCCTGCAATAAAAACTATCAAGTAATTGATGAATAGATTCAAGTGGACCTTCGATTATTGCCGAAGGAGAAAAGATTCAAGAGTATTGATGACATCGCATGGTTCTAAGCGGTCACTTTGGTCCCCTTATATAAAACAGATCCCTAGGGCTTACTGTCCAAGCCGTTAAATATTTCCTGGCAAACCAACAAGAGCCCGATCCCTGGAGATGTCTTAGGACTCGGCAAGATAGAACTTAGTCGTTTGCGGCGAGTGAACACTTAGGCTATTTCTCCAGTTCGGTATTCGGAAATATTCCAGTTCGGAAATATTTAACGGCTTGGACAGTAAGCCCTAGGGATCTGTTTTATATAAGGGGACCAAAGTGACCGCTTAGAACCATGCGATGTCATCAATACTCTTGAATCTTTTCTCCTTCGGCAATAATCGAAGGTCCACTTGAATCTATTCATCAATTACTTGATAGTTTTTATTGCAGGGCTTCCAGCAGGGTCACAGCGCAATGCATAGCAAAAGGTTAGCAACACGTCATAATACAACTCATTAGTATTAAATGTATGATAATTGTAATCATCCAGAGCAATGTACTCAAATTCCTCCCCCTCTGGGAGGTGAGGATCTATAATGAGGAATGGTCATGGAGTAACATGGGAAAGAGAGAAGAAATAAATAAGATACAATAAAAACAACAAATACAAATAAAAAATGAAAATAAAATAAAACTTATTCTTTTCAGTAGGTGGGAATGAATACAACTTTTAAGAGATCCTGACAGGGCATAACATAAGTGATTATAATAGGGTAAATGTAAGGGTACTTTTCTAATACATGTTTTTTATAGAAGTCAGACACCTGGCGGTAGGAGAGATAAGGAAGAGGCCTCTGTCTGTCAGGAGAAAGGAAGGTCAGCGTAACCATCACCAAGTCCTCCCCGACCCCTCGCTATACTCATGTTATGTCTAAAGGCTTCTTGGAATCTTAATATTCTCCTAAAGCCATAAAACCTCCACATATCTTGAGTATTGGTAAACTAAGCGTCCGTATAATGATGGTGATTAGGGATGCACCGATACCGATACCAGTATTCGGTATCGGTCCGATACTGTGCTCATGTACTGGTACTCGTACTCGTTAAACTACTCCGATACAACCGCACCGATACCACTTTGGCAACGCAACGTTAACCTTGTAATATTCTTAGCCAAGGAATATTGAAATAAAGAGATGAGACCGAGTTGGCGTTTATGGATGTTTAATAGAAACTGAGCATGGTACCGAGCATGGGCGTAGAATTTAGTGGGGACGCTGGGGACATGTCCCCAACAATTAACGGAGCACCCCCCCCCCCCCCCCATCAGAACCGCGAATTAACGGAGCACCCCCCCCCCCATCAGAACCGCGAATTAACGGAGCACCTCCCCCCCCCATCAGAACCGGCGAATTAACGGGAGCACCCCCCCATGCAGAACCCCCCCCCCCCCATCAGAACCCCCCCCCCCCCAGACAAAAAATAACATGTTTTCAAAGTCATTAGAACTTAATGGTTTTATTAAGTACTCGCATCGGTATCGGCAAGTACCCAAATGTAAGTTTGGTATTTGTACTCGGTCTGAAAAAAAGTGGTATCGGTGGCATCCTACTTGTAATAAGTAAAAGAAAAGGCGTACAAACAGGTTATAAAAATATTAAGGCAGTTAAAAGGACAAAAAACTAAATAAACCGATTATCTGGATCATGGTGTGTGTGTGTGTTCATAACTCTGATGTAACTTGTTGACTGTTCATACTGTAGCTAATATTTGTTAACAGAAGACGCTTTGAGTTTATGTTTGTTTTTAGATGTTTATCATTCACATCATTCTTGGCTTTTTAAAAAGAATTTCCTGGAAAAACACAAAATTCATTAAATGTTTTACAAATCGACATTTGATTAAAGTGAGTGTTATTTGTCTGGAATACTGGAATAACGATAACAATGATTCCTAAATAACAATCGAGCGCTAAACATCCAAACTATTCAGGACTTGATCTCAGAAGTATGCAACACAGTAAGAAAAATAGATTTAATATATATCTAAAAATATCTTAAAACGTCAAAAAAGATCACCTGATCAGCAGACTAACGTAGTAAAGTGATGCAGCCATGAAGCTGCACAAACCACCGCAATGCATGATGGGTAACAGTCTCTAGGCCCTTGGTCCCCTCCTCCACCTCCTCCTCTTCACCTCCTCCTCACCTTCCCTCCTCCCTCCACCTCCTCTCCCTTCACCTCCTCCTCCTCCACCTCCTCCTCCCCTCACCTCCTCCTCCCCCTCCTTCCCCCTCCTCCCTCCTCCTCCTTCCCTCCTCCCCTCCTCCTTCCTCCTCATCCTTTTCACTAAACTTGGGCAATAGGCGCAAACTACTGCCCACATCAAACGATTGGGGCAAAACCCCAGGAGAAACAGAATCAGGTAGCGCCGTATCACTACCCAGCTTGCCATCCCTAACCTCCACGCTCGCCATAACAGATATCCAAAACAAAAACTCAAAATACCAACCAAGAAATATCAACCAAAATAACAACCAAAAGGACCCAAATATCAAACCAAGACGCCGCAGCGCGCACAGTAGACACGGCACAGGGTTTGGAGCGCGGCCTGTTCGTTCCCCTGTTAGGCTTAGCGGCGTTTCTCCTTTGGGATTCATTATGGGGGGGGTGTAGTGTTGTGGCAAACGTGGTTAGAGCTTTTGTCTCGGGGGCACATCCGTGGTTGTCCGCGTGCCGATCGCTTTCCCGCACCAGCGGGCTCTAGTGCGTAAATACCCACCATATGGGTGTTAGCTAGTGACTGGTTAGGTAGATAGTGGGGAAGCTCTGCTCCTCCTGTGATTGTGTGTGTATATTTATGTGGTAGCTCACCACAGTCGTTCTTGAACCAGGCCACCTGTGCCGCGGTTATTATCTGCCGCAGTTTTTGTTTTCCTCCATCTGAGAAATCACTTTCCTTGATCCTCTCTTCCATTACTGCATGGTTTATACCATGTCCTGGTGGTCTCTTCTGGTACCCACCCCAGCTCGATTAATCTGGCCTGCAACACACTTAGTCTCTTCCCCACTGGTCTCCTTTGTTTCCTTGGTTTCCTCAATTCTTTTAGATCCCCAATGGCTACCAGATCATTAGGTCCTAATAACCATACAACTCCTTTCCATATTCCGTACGACATGGTATCGATCTCACCGTTCGCGAACTGTACTCTGAGGTCTCCGATAGCTTGAAGGCTTTTGCGGGTCATTGACACCTCAGCTCCGGTGTCCACTAGGTAGGGTCTTCCATCCACATCAGTGTAGATATTGTTCCCCTTCCAGTATGCACCGTCAATGACAACCTGCGCCCTGGATCCCATCATTTCCTCAGTCCTCCGTTGGCCTGGTTCCTTTCGGCCCGGAGAGCGTCCCTTCCTGCTTTGTCTAGTTTATCGTACTCTTCCTGGGGCAGATAGGAGGTCCTACGGGCCACCCCTTGTCCCTCCTGCCCTCCAGTCTGGTCCTCAGTTCCTCTTTCTGGGCCGTCAGTTCCAGTAGTGCCCCCTGAACCAATTTAGCTCTATGTTCCTCCAGTGACTCCCATTCAGTAAAGCCGGAGCGAGGGGAGCCCCTCCTCCAGCTCCGACTTATCCTCCTCGGGTGGTTCTCCCAGACTCTCGTCTAGGCTGTCGGATTCCCTCCTTTCGGCCGTCGCCGTCCGTACAACTGAGCCTAAACTGCCTCCGTCCGCCTGGTCCTCCTCCATATCAGTCCCGTATTGTCTTAATACATCCAGGCTTTCCTGATATGAATCTTGACGTGAGACAGCTTTGGAGCATCGGGGGTCTATACACTCACCTTTTACGTTCATCTCCTTAGCCACCATCTTAATCCATCCGTCATATCCTTCCGCCGGGCTCATCAGGGTCATTACCCTTCCCCAATCCGTGGTTATCCTTTCCAACTGGTTAGCCCACCAATTTAACAATGCCTTCCTTCCGGCTTCTTTAGTAAGACCCCCTGGTCCTTCTCTCATCACGATCACCCAGTCACCAGCTAGCCGTTTTTCCGACCTATGGTGTCCCTTGCTAACCACTTGTTTATCTATGTCCTCCAATGTGTGTCCCGGGTTTAGCAGCTGTAATTTCTTTTTTATGCTCTCATCCCTTGTACCCTTCACCACTGAACATTATTCTGCATGTGTTTTTCCTTTTCCCCTCTGGGAGGGCCGAGGCCATTGGCCCCAATCCGGTCAGTACATCATTTTCTTCCTCCCTCATCTTGGGGTTTGAGCGGGTGCCTTCTGGCTCCTTCCCCTCTGTTTGGGTTCGTCCAGATTGTGCGCCCTTCCCTCTGTGGGAAGTCTCACTTGGCAGGTCACCAGGAGCTTCGCGTGGTGCTTGCCTGTCATCTGCCATACCGAGTCGTTCTTTCCTCTGGGCCGCTCGTAGCGCGTTGAGCTAACAGGGAGAGGAGGAGAACTAGTTTTGGTTATGCTCACCCGATAGTCCGTCCGGATCTCCAACTATCGGGCTCCTATTCTTTATTCTCCGTCTGTCTTTTTTCTAGTTCAGCGGTAGAATACCCGGACTTCGTCTCTCTACGTGTCCGACGGTGGTGTCTGCTATAGACCACAGACGTTCCACCTGGTTTCGGGGCGCTCGGGTAGGCTTCTCAACTACTGCACGCTCCCACGGGTCGTCTCACTGTCCAGATGTGCACCGGAAATTGGTCCAAGGTCCTAGCGTCTTTTTAATTCAGCACGCTCTTGCCTTCCAAGCTCAGTTCTCACACTGGGGGTTCGGTCATAGAGCACCACGATTCCTTCTTGCTTCAGTACGGCGGCTCGAGGCATAACCCTGGCTCTGAGCCCCGGCTCTGATCACGTTCGTTGTGGCAGCTCTCCCTTCTGCAGCCAGGGCCTTGATTGGCTGCTGCCGAGTTCCCTTAACGAGGCTAATTTCAATAAGGCTGATTGCCTCTTTGCAATTCCTGGTCTCCTCGGCTCCCTCTGGGGGACGAATGGGGAATTGCGGCTCCCCGACTGTCGTTCCCCTCTGTCCCCTCAGTGGCCGTCTGCCACAATGTGTGTGTGTATGTTTGACTACGTCTGTGTCTCCTGTGTGTATGTGCGTGTGTCTGTGTGTGCGTGTGTGTGAGCATGTGTGTGTTTGTGTGCAGGGAAAAGGTACAGTTTATCCGTAGCGAGGGTGTCTCTGGACTCGCTCGCCTCTCCAGCGATGCTGATCTCGTCATGCTGCTGAGGTGAGCCTTCCGTGGTCTGCATGGAGGGTAATGCGTGCGTGCGTGCGTGTGGACGTGTGGACGTGCCTTCATCTGTCTTCATGGTGTGTGGGGTTGTGGCTTATAAAAACTAAAACACTTTTAATGGTGCGAGTGTTTCTGTTAATGCATTTCTACAAGCAGCATTTGAGACATGGTATTTGTGATTATAAAATAACATTTACAAATCATGTAAATAGACATATGAATAAATATGCACTTTACAAACCATACCAAAGTGTTAGGGGGTGAGGGGGGATGACCCAGGCGCACAGCAATGGAGGAGAAGCCAGCCCAGAGGGGCGGTTTAATAAAGAAAACACACGGTGGTTGCCACAAACATATGCCACAAAGAAATGTCAGGGTGCTCGCAGGAGCTATAGAGGGTTGCGGGTGGAGCAGGGTGAGGGCTCTGCAGGTCGGCACGGGTCAGCTGCGGAGATCCGGGATGCTGGGGTGCCGAGGAGAAGAAGGAGGGGAAGGGATAGTGATCCCTGGGACCGGCAGCTGCACAAAAACCGGGAATAGCTCAATAACTGCGTGAAGTTCAATTGGCCTCAGAAAATTGCACTGCCGAGGGGTTGGCACAATAACTGCATGAAGTTAAATCTGCTAGAAGGAGGGGAAGGGATAGTGATCCCTGGGAGGGCAACTGCAGAGGGGGTCCGGGACGCTGGAGAGACGAGGAGGGGACGGGGTGCGAGCAAAGGAAAAAAACCAGGGTTGGCAAAAAAGGTCGGCTAACGACGAGACGTTAATCCTCCAGGGTTATGGGAAGAACTGTCGACGAGTGGAGTGTCGACCACGTTCTTGTAGTGGTGGAAGGTGATTGAATACAAGGGACAGGTGCGGTGATTGGTCATGACGAGCAGGTGCGCAGAGTCATGCTTCAGGCAGCGTCATCGACGCTCCTGCCGTTGCGCCGAGGAGCGCAAAGGGCACGTAGCGGGAGGGGAGAGGCGCGGATGTGGAGGCGAGGACGGACGAACCGTAACAGTATTTGTGTATTGTGTTATCATTATTTTTTTATTGTTTGTTTCATGAAAGTATATTAATATTCATGTCATTGTAAATTGTTTTGAAATGTTCCCAAAAGAAAGTGTTAGGAAATAGGAAAGTGTGAATACGTTATTGTCCAATCAGAAAGATGCTTACTGAAGTTTTGCGTGTTGCCTTTCCTCTCCAGCTTGTTTGAAGAGGAAGTGATGTCATATGTCCCTCCTCATGCACTGCTGCATCCAGGATACGCTCTCTGCTCCCCTCAGAGCTCTCCTGGTGGGTCACACTCTCTCACACACACACACACACACACACACACATACCGGCACACACACACACACACGATACACACACACACACACACACACACACATATACACACACCACACACACACACACACACACACACACACACACACACACACACACATACACACTCACACACACACACACACACACACACACACACACACACACTACTGTGTTGGTGTGTTACCTTGCATGTGTTCTCTGCCATCGGTGTGTGTGTGTGTGTGTGTGTTACTAGGGCTTGCACAGAAAAGTCGACTTATCGACGCGTCGACGTCACTACCACAAGTCGACGCCTACCGGGAGACGTCGACGCGTCGTTGACCACGTGATTTCACACTTTAAGAATATTTTTTTTTAAGATATTTGGCGGGACTTGGCGCAAATGCGGTGGCCGGTGGGGGGAAAATTAAGCGATTTCGAGCGGCTGTTTGCGCAGAGGATACCCGTGCTTTTTTTTTTTTTTGGACAGCCCATTCTGTCTGTGTTTTTTGCGTGCGTGTGTATGTGATGACGTCATCAACGACGCGTCGACGTTACGTCGACTTTATTGATAGAAAAGTCGACTTGAAAAAATCAGAAGTCGTGCAACCCCTAGGGACTACTGTAGCGCTTTGATGAAGTGCTATATTTAATGCAATCCATTTACCATTTATTAGCGTTTCATTTGCCGCCTGACGTACAATCCGCCCCCAACGACACACACACACCACACACCACACACACACATATAAATATGTTTCATAACATTCACAGTCACATATTCCATATTCTCCTGCTAGTTCTGCAGGACCCAGCCTCTCTGACCCTGTCTGCCTGTGTTCTGTGTGTCCGTTGGTCTGTCTGTGGCTGCATCTCAGGCACCCAGAGAGCCAACGCCCGCGCGCCAGCCCCCTACAAGAGAGACTTTGAGGCCAAGCTGAGGAGGAGAGAGAGAGAGGAGAGGGAGAGTGAGACAGAGAGGAGAGGGAGAAGAGGACAGAGAGAGAAAGGGAGAGAGAGAGGGAGAGAGAGGAGAGAGAGGGGAGGCGAGCATTATCCTTCCCCAATCCGTGGTTATTCTTTCCAACTGGTTAGCCCACCAATCCAACCATGCCTTCCTTCCGGCTTCTTTAGTAAGACCCCCTGGTCCTTCTCTCATCACGATCACCCAGTCACCAGCTAGCCGTTTCTCCGACCTATGGTGCCCCTGGCTTACCACTTGTTTCTCTATGTCCTCCAATGTCTGTCCAGGGTTCAGCAGCTGTATTCTCTATGTCCTCCAATGTCTGTCCAGGGTTTAGCAGCTGTAATTTCTTTTTTATGCTCTCATCCCAAGTCTTGTACCCTTTGCCACTGAACATTATTCTGCATGTGTTTTTCCTTTTCCCCTCTGGGAGGGCCGAGGCCATGGGCCCCAATCCGGTCAGTCCATCATTTTCTTCCTCCCTCATCTCGGGGTTTGAGTAGGCGCCTTCTGGCTCCTTTCCTTCTGTTTGGGTTCGTCCAGATAGTGCGCCCTTCCCTCCGAGGGGAGTCTCACTTGGCAGGTCACCAGGAGCTTCGCGTGGTGCTTGTCTGTCATCTGCCATACCGAGTCGTTCTTTCCTCTGGGCCGCTCGTTGCGCGTTGAGCTAACAGGGAGAGGAGGAGAACTGGTTTTGGTTATGCTCACCCGATAGTCCGTCCGGATCTCCAACTATCGGGCTCCTATTCTTTATTCTCCGTCCGTCTTTTTTCTAGTTCGGCGGTAGAATACCCGGACTTCGTCTCTCTACGTGTCCGAAGGTGGTGTCTGCAATAGACCACAGACTTTCCACCTGGTTTCGGGGCGCTCGGGTAGGCTTCTCAACTACTGCACGCTCCCACGGGTCGTCTCACTGGCCAGATGTGCACCGGAAATTGGTCCAAGGTCCTAGCGTCTTTTTAATTCAGCACGCTCTTGCCTTCCAAGCTCAGTTCTCACACTGGGGGTTCGGTCATAGAGCACCACGATTCCTTCTTGCTTCAGTACGGCGGCTCGAGGCATAACCCTGGCTCTGAGCCCCGGCTCTGATCACGTTCGTTGTGGCAGCTCTCCCCTGGGATCCGGGCTCTTGTTGGTTTGCCAGGAAATATTTAACGGCTTGGACAGTAAGCCCTAGGGATATGTTTTATATAAGGGGACCAAAGTGACCGCTTAGAACCATGCGATGTCATCAACACTCTTGAATCTTTTCTCCTTCGGCAATAATCGAATGTCCACTTGAATCTATTCATCAATTACTTGATAGTTTTTATTGCAGGGCTTCTAGCAGGGTCACAGCGCAATGCATAGCAAAAGGTTAGCAACACATGTCATAATACAACTTATTAGTATTAAATGTATGATGATTGCAATCATCCAGAGCAATGTACTCAAATTCCTCCCCCTTGGGGAGTGAGGATTTATAATGAGGAATGGTCATGGAGCAAAATGGGAAAGAGAGAAGAAATAAATAAGATAAAAATAAAAAACAACAAATAAAAATAAAATAAAAAATATAAATAAATGAAAATAAAATAAAACGTATTCTTTTCAGTAGGTGGGAATGAATACAACTTTTAAGAGATCCCGACAGGGGCATAACATAAGTAATTTAATAGGGTAAATGTAAGGGTACTTTTCTAATATAGGTTTTTTATAGAAGTCAGACACCTGGCGGTAGGAGCCGGAGATAAGGAAGGGGCCTCTGTCTGTCGGGCCCCGGAGAAAGGAATGTCAGCGTAACCATCAACAAGTCCTCCCCGGCCCCTCGCTATGCCCATGTTATGTCTAAAGGCTTCTTGGAATCTTAATATTCTCCTAAAGCCATAAAACCTCCACATATCTTGAGTATTGGTAAACTAAGCGTCCGTATAATGATGGTAATAAGTAAAAAGTAAAGACGTCCGTTCCAATAACGGATTTGGAAGAAAAGGCGTACAAACAGGTTATAAAAATATTAAGCATAGTTAAAAGGACAAAAAACAAAATAAACCGATTATCTGGTTCATGGTGTGTGTGTATGGGTGTGGGTTTGCGTGCCCGTGTGTGTGTGCACGGAGAGTGTGACGCAGTTCTTATCACCAGACGATAGCGGATTTATACGAAAAGGCGTCGTGACTAGTTGACCAAAATGCTATAACTAATATTAAACATTATTAAATTGATACTGTAAGTAATAAAAACTATGAAAAACTCAATAAAAATGTTTTTAGGTTATTCAGGCTGTGATGCAGTTCTTATCACCAGACGATAGCGGATTTATAAGAAAAGGCTTACAAACAGGTTATAATAACATTAGATATGAATAAATTGATACCCCGGCAAATGGAAAAGGAAAAAACAAAACCAAATAAAACAACCGGGACGGGTCTCTATCGTATTGCCGTCTCGGTCTATTCGGCTGGGGGGGGGAGGGTAGTACGCGGGGTTAGATAAGGTTCTCTACTCACCCCGGGGTCTCTACCCCCTTCGCCGAAAGCACAAACAAACTCCTCTAATCTAATTCGATAATATTATTAAAATAAAGCCAGGAAGCTTCACGGTCCCATTGGACTGCGGAGGCATCTTCCCCTTGATGGACCGTCGAAAACAATGCCTAAAAATAAACTGGAGAGATAGCGTAAGACTAAACTCGAAAAATTGCCTAAACTAAACTGGAGATATAGCCTAAATACCGAAATGGAAAAATAGCCTAAGTGTTCACTCGCCGCAAACGACTAAGTTCTATCGTGTCGAGTCCTAAGACATAACAAGAAAAACATTTCCGGAGATTTCTTGCGCTTCGTTTTCTTCATAGTCCCCCTAGAGACCTTCTCCTGGTCTCTAGGGGGCTCTGATGGATCTCTGATGACTCTCTCTCTCTGTCTCTCCTTCTCTCTCTGTCTGTCTCTCCGTCCGTCCGTCTCTCTCCGTCTGAGCATGCACATTCACTTGTTGCCCCTTTTATAGGCTTCTCTTAGAACTTAGAGCCTCCCTGGTGGTTTCAGGGGAGAGCTACAACCTTTGAGACCTTTGAGTGCTTATCCAGGCATATGATATACTTGGCATGCTATACCCAATGACTATACACATGGTAATACACACATAATGAACACATAATGTTTCTCAATAATTGAACCATAACATCTCATTAAATGGATATGATAAACTTATCATCATGCAACATCATGATAACTCTGAACGTTTACAATAACCCCACATCACCCTTCATTCTCCTACTATCACATGGCTTTTCGGACACCGGTGAATCAACCCTTCTCGACAACACACACACACACACGAACACACAGACACACGCATGCACATAAATACACACACACACACACACACACACACATATACCAGGATTGATTGTTGTGCCTCCTTCCCCAGCCTATAATGACAAGATAGTGGCGTTTCTACGGCAACCAAACATCGTTGACATCCTGCAAGAGAGGCAGCCAGAGCTCGCTAGAAACCACTCACTGAAGTACGCCCCCATCTATCGCTATATATCTATATTATATATATATCTATATATAGATAGATAAATAAATAAATAGATATTTTCTATTGTCGTTTTTATTTTATTAGAAAGTAATATTTTCTTTCTCTATTTCTTGCTCTCATTCATTCTCTCTTCATGACATTATTTTTCTAAATATTTCCCCCATCTCTCTTTTACACGTAACATATCTCCCTTCTTCCCTTCCCCCCTCTCTCTCTCTCTCTCTCTCTTCTCTCTCTCTCTCTCTCTCTCTCTCTCTCTCTCTCTCTCTTTCAATTCATCTCTGTCCCTGTTTGCCCTCACTTTCACCCGTCGCCCCTCCCTCTATTTCTCACGCTCTCTCCCAATCCATCTCTGTCTCTCACACCCCGTTTCTCTTTCCCCTCCCACCCCTCCTCCTATCTCTCTCTCTGCTCTCTCTCCCCCTCCTCCATCCCTCCTCTGTGTCTATGTCTCTCTCTCTCCTCTCTCTCACCCCTCTCTGTGTCTATGTCTCTCTCTCTCCTCTCTCTCACCCCTCTCTGTGTCTATGTCTCTTTCTCCTCTCTCCTCCTCTCTGTGTCTATCTCTCTCCCTCTCCTCCTTCCCCCCTCTGTGTCTGTCTCTCTCCTCTCTCTCTCTCTCTGTCTTCTCTCTTCTCTCCTCTCTCTCCCTCTCTCTCTCTCTCTCTCTCCTCCCTCTCCTCTTCTCTCTCTTCCCCTCTCTCTCTCCCTCCTCTTTGGTCTCCTCTCTCTCCCCTCTCACCCCTCTTCCTCTCTCTCTCTCTCTCTCTCTCTCTCTCTCTCTCTCTCTCTCTCCCCCTCCTCTCTGTGTCTGTCTCTCTCTCTCCCTCTCCTCCATCCCTCCTCTGTGTCTGTCTCTCTCCTCTCTCTCCCCCTCCTCTCTGTGTCTATGTCCCTCTCTCTCCTCTCTCGCTCTCCCTCCTATTTGTGTCTGTCTCCCTCTCCTCTCTCTCTCTCCTTTCTGTGTCTCCCTCTCCTCTCTCCCTCCTCTTTGTGGCTATGTCTCTCTCGCTCCTCTCTCTCCCCGTCCTCTCTGTGTCTATGTCTCTCTGTCAGGGTCTGACCTTGCTCTCCACCACCTCCCCAATCACAATCATCCTCACTCATCCTCCACGCGGTTAACCTTTAAGCCTCATAGATTTCCTCAGTTAACCCTGTGTGTGTGTGTGTGTGTGTCTGTGTGTGTGTGACTTCTATATGTTGTGGCACACTCCCCTATATTGTTGAGTGTCCACCTGACTGATAATAATAATTCAATGTTCCACACCAGTCTACCATGCAATACAGAGTCTTTATTTAGCACACAGGGGAAGGGAAAGTGCAGGGTGCTTATCGTGTTTCGTCCGTTATTCCGTGAGAGTAGTCGTAGTCAGTCAACAGGGGTTATCACACCGGGAAGTGGTCTCAGGGGGTCCAGGGCAAGGCAGGCGGGAGGGTAGTCAGGCAGGCAAGGGTCGGTACACAAGACGGGTTCTCAGACGATCAAAAGGTCCAGGCACACAGCCACTTCTTTTATCTCTATAGAACTGTCTGTCTGTCTTTCTCTCAACTCTTCCTCCTTTTCCTCCTTCTTCCTCCTCCTCCTCCTCCTCCTCTCCCACTTCCAACACGTCCTCCTCCTCTTCCAACTCTCTCTCACTCTCCACCACCCAGGTCCTCTCCTATTTATTGTCTGCAGCCAGGGCCTTGATTGGCTGCTGCCAAGTTCCCTTAACGAGGCGCAGCCAATTTCCATAAGGCTGATTGCCTCTTTCCAATTCCTGGTCTCCTTGGCTCCCTCTGGGGGCCGAATGGGGAATTGCGGTTCCCCCGACTGTCGTCCACACTCTTTTGTCGGCCCCTCAGTGGCCGTCTGCCACAATGTGTGTGTGTATGTTTGACTACGTCTGTGTCTCCTGTGTGTATGTGCGTGTGTCTGTGTGTGCGTGTGTGTGAGCATGTGTGTGTTTGTGTGCAGGGAAAAGGTACAGTTTATCCGTAGCGAGGGTGTCTCTGGACTCGCTCGCCTCTCCAGCGATGCTGATCTCGTCATGCTGCTGAGGTGAGCCTTCCGTGGTCTGCATGGAGGGTAATGCGTGCGTGCGTGCGTGTGGACGTGTGGACGTGCCTTCATCTGTCTTCATGGTGTGTGGGGTTGTGGCTTATAAAAACTAAAACACTTTTAATGGTGCGAGTGTTTCTGTTAATGCATTTCTGCAACATTTGAGACATGGTGAATACTCACAGGAAACAGGACTACATGTTTATGTTGATCAGAGTATGCACGGCTGCATGTAAACGGGAATATCAGTGAAATATTAATTTTCACTCGCCATGCAAACAGCTGACTTAGTAGGAATATTGTTAGGGGTGTGGGGGGAAGACCCAGGCGCACAGCAATGGAGGAGGCGTAAGTTGAGGTTCAAGCCCAGAGGGGCGGTTTAATAAAGAAAACACACAGTGGTTGCCACAAACATATGCCACAAAGAAATGTCAGGGTGCTCGCAGGAGCTGTAGAGGGTTGCGGGTGGAGCAGGGTGAGGGCTCTGCAGGTTGGCACGGCTCAGCTGCGGAGATCCGGGATGCTGGGGTGCCGAGGAGAAGAAGGAGGGGAAGGGATAGTGATCCCTGGGACGGCAGCTGCACAAAAACCGGGAATAGCTCAATAACTGCGTGAAGTTCAATTGGCCTCAGAAAATTGCACTGCCGAGGGGTTGGCCAGGGACCCGGGAAAGTCAAGTACGTGACGGGCCTCCAGGGCTGGGTTATACACTCACACTGTTGCAGTAGCAGCAGGAGAACGGTCCCACGTCTATGACATTATCAAGCTGCTGCCATGAGAGTCACAGAGCAGAGGAGCTGAGCTCTGAGAACTGCAGAGGAGGAAAAAAAGTCTCCATATCTGTACTAATATTGAAATGTCACATCTTAATCTCATCAAACATCACCAGGGTTTTGAATGCAGTCAATCTCAGCTGTACGGACTACCCTCAGCTAAGCCATTTTCGAAAGATTAATATAAGGTCCGTGTGTGTGTGTGTGTCTGTGCATGTGTGCGTGTGCGCGCGTGCGTGTGTGTGTGTGTCCGTCCGTCCAGGTTGATAATTCGCAGGGACCACCTGCTGGAGGATGCGTTCAACCAGATCATGTGTTACTCCCGTAAGGACCTGCAGAGGAGCAAGCTGTATGTGGGCTTCGTGGGGGAGGAGGGGTGAGCCAGCTACTCTCTACTACTGTACCATGAGCCCGGGTTTAAAGGTGCAACACGTAGGATTTAGTGGTATCCCATGGTGAGGTTGGTCATATTGCCACCAGCTAAACACCCCTGTCTACACCACCCCCCCAAATGATTCATATTTTAAGGTGATTATACACAGATCAAAACATAGTTATGAATATTATATTCCATTCCACTGGGTGCCACTGAGTTCTATTCACTGCACCTTTAAAGGCAAGCTGTCAGAAGTATGATGATGATGACGACAGTGATGTTGATGATGTTGTTGTTGTTGTTGTTGTTGTTGATGATGATGACAGTGATGTTGTTCATGATGATGATGATGATGTTGCCGATGATGTGATAGTAATGGTTATAGAAACAGTAATATTAGTATTGTTGTTATTGTTGTATTGTATTGTGCTGTATTGCTATGCAACCTGGCACAAGAATTTCCTTCGGGATTAATAAAGTTCCATCTTATCTTATCTTATTATTAATATTCAGCATCCACACAGGCAAGCTGATTGCCTGTGTGTATACACGTAGCTGTAGTGGTATTGTTGTATTGTAGGAGTAGTAGTAGTCGTGGTAGTAGTAGTAGTAGTAGTTATAGAAGTAATTTCCTCCATAATGTTTTTGTTTATCTCAATGTATTTAACGCATGTACTATATATTTTATGTGTGTGCTCCATTTGTGTGTGTGTGTGTGTGTGTGTGTTCCAGTCTGGACTACAGCGGCCCCTCCAGAGAGTTCTTCTTCCTGGTTTCCAGGGAGCTGTTCAATCCTTATTATGGTCTGTTTGAGTACTCGGCCAACGACACGTACACCGTCCAGATCAGCCCCATGTCCGCCTTCGTAGACAACCACCACGAGTGGTGAGGCTACTGTCTGTCTGTCTGTCTGTCTCTGACCTTGTTCACAGATCGTTTAGAATCTCTCAGTTGTGAGATTGTGATATAAATACAAGCGTTATTGTACGAGGGATATATATACAACCGTTGTCCGACCACCTGGTGTACGCTGCATTAAGTCTAGAAGAGATTATCATCGGTTATCATCCAGACCAAATCTCTCACGTAAGCGTTGTCAAGTCACGTGCTTAGCTCAGACAACGTGGTCATCAACCAGTATACAGCAAGAGGGGGGGGGGGTGGAAAATGCAATATATATCTGGAGCAATACAAGTTTTAGCCCTTGTGGATATTATTCAATTTGCCCATTGTTTGCCTTTCGTGTTAACAGATTAGTTTCTGAATCTAGATACAATTGGTAAAAAAAGTGGTTGTAGGATCTAGATATTTCTCTTTTGTAAACGGGGCCTGTTTGTCTGTCCATCCATGGGTTTGTCTGTTTGTCTGCATGTCTGTCTGTCCATCCATCTGTCTGTCTTTCTGTCTGTCTGTCCTCATGGATGTCAGTGTGACCTTACATCTGTCTGCCTGCCTGTCTGTCTGTCTGCCTATCGTTCATCTGTTCTATCAATCTGTTCTATCCATCTGTCTGTCCACCTGTCCATCTGTCTGTCCGTCTGCTCTTATCGATGTCAGTAGGACCTTAAATCTGTCCGCCTGTCTGTCTGTCCATCCGTCCGTCTGTCTATCTGTTCCTCGTCCTCTCTGTCTGTCTGTCTGTCTGTCTGTCTGTCTGTCCACATCGATGTCAGTGTGACCGTACTTAGTTGTTGTTGTTGTTGTTGTTGTTGTTGTTATTGTTATTTCTTGGTATGGTATATTACTTCCTGGTCTCTGTCTCCACCACCCACTGGGCCTCATGCTGCTGTTTCTGCTGCCCAGGTTCCGGTTCAGCGGGCGTATCCTGGGCCTGGCCCTGGTCCATCAGTACCTCCTGGATGCCTTCTTCACCAGGCCCTTCTACAAGGGCCTGCTGCGCATGTGAGTCATTGTCGTGGCAATTCTCCGATAATAATTGCGTCCAAGGCGAATGAGTCTAAAACAGACAAAATACTTGTAGGAATACATACACCAGACTCCTCTCTATCAGAGTGAGTCCAGACCAACCTTCACATGACGGTTTTAAGCACAATTTTCACAGCATGAGATTCCTGGCTTGACAAAGGAGAAAACAATTGCCCGCCTCCTGGTCATCAGTACCTCCTGGATGCCTTCTTCACCCGGCCCTTCTACAAGGGCCTGCTGCGCATGTGAGTCATCCACATCTAATCTTGTCTAATATAATATAAACTAATCTAGTCTAGTCTACTCTAATCTAATCACATCTACTCTAATCTAATCTAGTCTTGTCTAATATAATATACACTAATCTAGTCTAGTCTACTCTAATCTAATCACGTCTACTCTAATCTAGTCTAATCTAATGTAGTCTAAAATAATCCAGTCTAATATAATATAGTCTGATCTAGATTAATCCAGTTTAGTCTAAATGTATCTAGTCTAGTCTAGTCTAGTCTAATAGAATTGTGTTGTGGGGTGTCCTTCATGTCGGCTGTTAGTTCATATGCTGCTGTACTGGGACTTCCCTGGTTAAATAAAGGTTAAAGTAGAACAATAAGAAGCATGTTGTTAATTTCATTGGAAACAAAAGGCTAATGCTGCCTCAAGACATCATGTTGGTATGCTCCAGCCTTAGCCTTAGATGACTCGCCCATTTCCTGCAGCAGTTTGACCTTATTCTGCCAACCAACTCGCTTCTTAATATCATTTATTTAAAGACTGACTTTTCAAAAATGAAATCTTTAGTGCAGTCGGAGACCAGCGGCTCGTCCGTTGGGCTCCCAAAGGCAAAGCAGTAACAGACTCTGTGGCTCCGTGGTCCATGTCCTCCATCGCCTGTATCTGGCTTGAGATGAAACTGTCTCCTAAATACTTTGGTACTTCCAGATCCCCTGCTAGGGTCTTATCCTCAGCCCTTGTGTTCACTCTAAATTATGCTGCTGGGACCTGATGGGCCCACGTCAGGTCCTCTCAGTCGGAAGCTGGCTTGGCTCCGAGCAGCAAGGGGCTCCGACCTCCACATTGATAGCATTGTCCAAGAAAAACCACGTCGGCCTGCCAAGTGACTGAACGCCCTTAATGGTAAATGGTTAATGGATTGTATTTATAAAGCACTTTTATCCAAAGCGCTTTACAGTTGCCTCACATTCAAGGTAACAACCAACATGTCAGGAGCAGTTAAAGTTAGGCGTCTTGCTCAGGGACACTTAGCTAGGCGGTGCCTGGGGATTGAACCAGCAACCTTCCTGTTGCCAGACAACCACTTGCAGGCGAGTTCACATGAAGACCTTTAGCACCAATCAGTTTTGAACGTACCGTCAATGACCCATAGACAACAAGCATCCTTCACATTACGGCACCTAGAAGACCGGGGAATCCACCAGAAGGAATGAGACACTTGAAACAATACAGTGCAATACATTATGTATCGCACCTGTGAGTCACACATCAATGTCTTCCCTGTGGCTGTAGCCTCAGGCCACATATTTGGAATAATCCGGGGCGATGGATGCTTGGAACAATCATAAGGTTTTTCATGCATCATTCACATGCTGCAGGGATTTCCTCTCTAATCCATCGATCTAGTCTCTAACCTCTGCACCGTGGGTCACCCTGCAGCCCGTGTGAGCTGAGCGACCTGGAGTTCCTGGATGAGGAGTTCCACCAGAGCCTGCAGTGGATGAAAGACAATGACATCGAGGACATGCTGGACCTCACCTTCACCGTCAACGAGGAGGTCTTTGGACAGGTGGGGCTCCGGAGGGAGGGAGGGAGGGAGGGGCTGGTTGCTTTGTTAGATGGGTGGACGCTTGATCAGATGGGATAGATGAATGGATGGATGGATGATATGGAGGGTACATCAGATGGATGGATGGATGATATGGAGGGTTGATCAGATGGATGGATGGATGGATGATATGGAGGGTATAGATGGATGGATGGATGGATGGAGGGTTGATAAGATGGATGGATGGATGGATGATGGATGGATAGGAGTGATAGATGGTGGATGGATGGATGGATGGATGGAGGGTTGATAGATGGTGGGTGGATAGATGGAGAGAGGGAGGTAGGAAGTGAGTGATTGATGGGTGGGTGGGTGCACAGATGGTTCGATGGCTGAATTGTGTGCCTGCCTGCCTGCCTGCCTGCCTGCGTGCCTGCGTGCGTGTTTTAAACTAAATGATGTAAAATATATCTGTTCATCTTTCAGTTTACCTTTCTCTGTATTTCTGCCTTCCTGCCTGTCTGCCTCTCTGCCTGTCCAACCCTATTTCTCATGTCTGTCTTTCTGTCTGTCTGTCTGCCTGTCTGCCTTTCTTCCCGTCTGTCTGTGACGCCTGCGCAGATAACAGAGAGGGAGTTGAAGCCGGGAGGGGCGGGCATCCCGGTGTCTGAGAAGAACAAGAAGGAGTACATCGAGCGCATGGTGAAGTGGCGTATAGAGAGGGGCGTGTCCCAGCAGACGGAGAGCCTGGTGCGGGGCTTCTACGAGGTACCAGACCCCGCCTGGAGGACATATAGACTGGTCCTCACTCCAACGCTGGAGCCTGGGAAACACATCACCTGGCATTGACAGCAACAAACATATGCAGTACATACGCAACGGCCCAGCATATCTTCCTTGTAAAAAACGCACTCAGTCAAAACATGATAAACAAACTAAAAACAAAGTATAACTCTATAAAACAAACTAAACTCTCCTGAACTAAAATATACTATTTATACCAACTATAAAGTGTGTGCATGTGTGTCCGTGCATATACTGTATGTGTGTGTGTGCGTGCATGTTTTGTGTGTGTGTGTGTGTTGTGTGTGATGTGTGTGTGTGTGTGCAGGTGGTGGACGTGCGGCTGGTATCCGTGTTTGATGCCAGGGAGCTGGAGCTGGTGATCGCCGGGACGGCGGAGATCGACCTGGCGGACTGGAGAAACAACACAGAGTACAGAGGAGGTGAGGAGGGAGGGAGAGAGGGAGGGGTGGAGAGATGGCGAGATGGAAGGCTGCAGGAGCCAGAGATGGAGGGCTTGTTCCACCGTGGAGTTTACATCTCAACAGACACCATTCATTAGTGGACCGCAAATGGACAGAATTAAATGGCATTCGTATGAAAGGCTGGCTGAACCGTAGGAGGACTCTGGAGGGATGCGTATCGATCCTTCTGGATTTTATAGGGAACAGCAGGAGTATGTTTATATCCCCTCAAAAAAATCCAATCACTCTGAGAGAGCGACAAGGTTTTCACGTCACCAACTCTAAGTGGGCGTGATCTATGACTGAATATAAGCAGTAGGTACTTCCATGACTGACTGTTCTGAATGATCCAATCGTATCCCTGCTCGCTACGCTTTGTCTTGCCTTAATCCTGATTTTCTTGAAAATAGTTCACATTATGGCAGTAAGATGCATTCTGACTCCCGTTTCATTTAGCTTTTAAATTAACTTGCCAGGTGTTTTGATCTCCTGGGATTCAATTCAGGTGCCAGTTGAATTCATCTGGATAACGTGAGATGTGTTAGAGTAGGTGCGGTTTACTAAATATAACCCAACCCTGCATCAACCTTCAATTCACAGGGGGGCTGATAAGAATACAATAAATCTTTTCACTTTAATTAAAGGTTAAAGGTTCATAAGAGTCCACTGCTGAACATTTAGGAGAAGTAGGCTGTCGCACATACAGAAATGTAAGTGTTATGCGCAGTTTCGAGTGGTCATCTACTGTGGCTGGAGTTCTGGTTCTGGTTCAGGTTCAGGTTCTGGATTGTCTGTAGCAAAGCAGCGAGCTCGGGAATCAATGTGACACAAGGCAGTATCATACAAGAGAGACTTTGAGGCCAAGCTGAGGAACTTCTACAGGAAGCTGGAGACCAAGGGCTATGGCCAGGGACCCGGGAAAGTCAAGTACGTGACGGGCCTCCAGGGCTGGGTTATACACTCACACTGTTGCAGTAGCAGCAGGAGAACGGTCCCACGTCTATGACATTATCAAGCTGCTGCCATGAGAGTCACAGAGCAGAGGAGCTGAGCTCTGAGAACTGCAGAGGAGGAAAAAAAGTCTCCATATCTGTACTAATATTGAAATGTCACATCTTAATCTCATCAAATGCAGTCAATCTCAGCTGTACGGACTACCCTCAGCTAAGCCATTTTCGAAAGATTAATATAAGGTCCGTGTGCGTGTGTCTGTGCGTGTGCGTGTGTGTCGTTTGCACGTGTGTGTGTGTGTGTGTGTGTCCGTCCAGGTTGATAATTCGCAGGGACCACCTGCTGGAGGATGCGTTCAACCAGATCATGTGTTACTCCCGTAAGGACCTGCAGAGGAGCAAGCTGTATGTGGGCTTCGTGGGGGAGGAAGGGTGAGCCAGCTACTCTCTACTACTGTACCATGAGCCCGGGTTTAAAGGTGCAACACGTAGGATTTGGTGGTATCCCATGGTGAGGTTGGTCATATTGCCACCAGCTAAACACCTCTGTCTACACCCCCCCCCTCCCAAATGATTCATAGTTTAAGGTATACACACATGAAAACATAGTTATGAATATTATATTCCATTCCACTGGGTGCCTCTGAGTTCTATACACTGCACCTTTAAAGGCAAGCTGTCAGAAGTATGATGATGATGACGACAGTGATGTTGATGATGTTGTTGTTGTTGTTGTTGTTGTTGATGATGATGACAGTGATGTTGTTCATGATGATGATGATGATGTTGCCGATGATGTGATAGTAATGGTTATAGAAACAGTAATATTAGTATTGTTGTTATTGTTGTATTGTATTGTGCTGTATTGCTATGCAACCTGGCACAAGAATTTCCTTCGGGATTAATAAAGTTCCATCTTATCTTATCTTATTATTAATATTCAGCATCCACACAGGCAAGCTGATTGCCTGTGTGTATACACGTAGCTGTAGTGGTATTGTTGTATTGTAGGAGTAGTAGTAGTCGTGGTAGTAGTAGTAGTAGTAGTTATAGAAGTAATTTCCTCCATAATGTTTTTGTTTATCTCAATGTATTTAACGCATGTACTATATATTTTATGTGTGTGCTCCATTTGTGTGTGTGTGTGTGTGTGTGTGTTCCAGGCTGGACTACAGTGGGCCATCCAGGGAGTTCTTCTTCTTGGTTTCCCGGGAGCTGTTCAACCCTTATTATGGGCTGTTTGAGTACTCGGCCAACGACACGTACACGGTCCAGATCAGCCCCATGTCGGCCTTCGTGGACAACCACCACGAGTGGTGAGGCTACTGTCTGTCTGTCTGTCTGTCTCTGACCTTGTTCACAGATCGTTTAGAATCTCTCAGTTGTGAGATTGTGATATAAATACAAGCGTTATTGTACGAGGGATATATATACAACCGTTGTCCGACCACCTGGTGTACGCTGCATTAAGTCTAGAAGAGATTATCATCGGTTATCATCCAGACCAAATCTCTCACGTAAGCGTTGTCAAGTCACGTGCTTAGCTCAGACAACGTGGTCGTCAACCGGTATACAACAAGGGGGGGGGAGGGTGTAAAATGCAATATATATCTGGAGTAATAAGTCTTAGCCCTTGTGGATATTATTCAATTTGCCCATTGTTTGCCTTTCGTGTTAACAGATTAGTTTCTGAATCTAGATACAATTGGTAAAAAAAGTGGTTGTAGGATCTAGATATTTCTCTTTTGTAAACGGGGCCTGTTTGTCTGTCCATCCATGGGTTTGTCTGTTTGTCTGCATGTCTGTCTGTCCATCCATCTGTCTGTCTTTCTGTCTGTCTGTCCTCATGGATGTCAGTGTGACCTTACATCTGTCTGCCTGCCTGTCTGTCTGTCTGCCTATCGTTCATCTGTTCTATCAATCTGTTCTATCCATCTGTCTGTCCACCTGTCCATCTGTCTGTCCGTCTGCTCTTATCGATGTCAGTAGGACCTTAAATCTGTCCGCCTGTCTGTCTGTCCATCCGTCCGTCTGTCTATCTGTTCCTCGTCCTCTCTGTCTGTCTGTCTGTCTGTCTGTCTGTCTGTCCACATCGATGTCAGTGTGACCGTACTTAGTCGTCATGGTAATGTTGTTGTTGTTGTTATTGTTATTTTATGTTATGGTATACTACTTCCTGGTCTCTGTCTCCACCACCCACTGGGCCTCATGCTGCTGTTTCTGCTGCCCAGGTTCCGGTTCAGCGGGCGTATCCTGGGCCTGGCCCTGGTCCATCAGTACCTCCTGGATGCCTTCTTCACCAGGCCCTTCTACAAGGGCCTGCTGCGCATGTGAGTCATTGTCGTGGCAATTCTCCGATAATAATTGCGTCCAAGGCGAATGAGTCTAAAACAGACAAAATACTTGTAGGAATACATACACCAGACTCCTCTCTATCAGAGTGAGTCCAGACCAACCTTCACATGACGGTTTTAAGCACAATTTTCACAGCATGAGATTCCTGGCTTGACAAAGGAGAAACAATTAGCCCCCTTTCATGTTGTCTTCCAGACGTCTTAATCACATTAGTTTCTTGAATAGCATACAAGGTTCCCTTACAGTGACAACAGGGCACACACAGAGATTACTTGGGGCAGACATTCTAATCACATCAACACACCAGGTGTTCCCTCGGACAGACGTCCTGATCTGATCACCTCAGAGTTTCCTGCATTGACATTACCAGATCCTTTGTAACTGAGATCAAAAGGTCTCCCTGTATCCTGTATTGGCGTCAACAGGTCTATCAACCTCCCATCCCAGTACCTTCTGCCAGTGACTGTTCACAGCAGGGGTCCCCTCAATGATATGCAGATGAAGGCATGTTGCCTGTAAATGGCCAATATGGTATTTTTCCACCACAGTCATCCACGTCAATCTAATCTAATCTAGTCTTGTCTAATATAATATAAACTAATCTAGTCTAGTCTACTCTAATCTAATCACGTATTCTAATCTAGTCTAATCTAATGTGGTCTAAAATAATCCAGTCGAGTCTAATATAATATAGTCTGATCTAGATGAATCCAGTTTAGTCTAAATGTATCTAGTCTAGTCTAGTCTAATAGAATTGTTTTGTGGGGTGTCCTTCATGCTTCATTCTGCTGTTAGTTCATATGCTGCTGTACTGGGACTTCCCTGGTTAAATAAAGGTTTAAGTAGAACAATACGAAGCATGTTGTTAATTGAATTGGAAACAAAAGGCTAATGCTGCCTCAAGACATCATGTTGGTATGCTCCAGCCTTAGCCTTAGATGACTCGCCCATTTCCTGCAGCAGTTTGACCTTATTCTGCCAACCGACTCGCTTATTTCAAGACTGACTTTTCAAAAATTAAATCTTTCGTGCAGTAGGAGACCAGCGGCTCGTCCGTTGGGCTCTCAAAGGCAAAGCAGTAACAGACTCTGTGGCTCCGTGGTCCATGTCCAGATCGAGTCGTCGAAACCCTGCTCCTCCATCGCCTGTATCTGGCTTGAGATGAAACTGTCTCCTCAATACTTTGGTACTTCCAGATCCCCTGCTGGGGTCTTATCCTCAGCCCTTGTGTTCACTCTAAATTATGCTGCTGGGACCTGATGGGCCCACGTCAGGTCCTCTCAGTCGGAAGCTGGCTTGGCTCCGAGCAGCAAGGGGCTCCGACCTCCACATTGATAGCATTGTCCAAGAAAAACCACGTCGGCCTGCCAAGTGACTGAATGCCCAATGGTAAATGGATTGTATTTATACAGCGCTTTTATCCAAAGCGCTTTCCAGTTGCCTCACATTCACCCATTCAAGGTAACAACCAACATGTCAGGAGCAGTTAAAGTTAGGCGTCTTGCTCAGGGACACTTAGCTAGGCGGTGCCTGGAGATTGAACCAGCAACCTTCCTGTTGCCAGACAACCACTTGCCGGCCAGTTCACATGAAGACCTTTAGCACCAATCAGTTCTGAACGTACCGGCAATGACCCATAGACAAGCAAGCATCCTTCACATTACGGCACCTAGAAGACCGGGAAATCCACCAGAAGGAATGAGACACTTGATACAATGCAATACATTATGTATCGCACCTGTGAGTCACACATCAATGTCTTCCCTGTGGCTGTAGCCTCAGGCCACATATTTGGAATAATCCGGGGGATGGATGCTTGGAACAATCATAAGGTTTTTCATGCATCATTCATTCATCATGCTGCAGGGATTTCCTCTCTAATCCATCGATCTAGTATCTAACCTATGCACCGTGGGTCACCCTGCAGCCCGTGTGAGCTGAGCGACCTGGAGTTCCTGGATGAGGAGTTCCACCAGAGCCTGCAGTGGATGAAAGACAACGACATCGAGGACATGCTGGACCTCACCTTCACCGTTAACGAGGAGGTCTTTGGACAGGTGGGGCTCCGGAGGGAGGGAGGGAGGGAGGGGCTGGTTGCTTTGTTAGATGGGTGGACGCTTGATCAGATGGGATAGATGAATGGATGGATGGATGATATGGAGGGTACATCAGATGGATGGATGGATGATATGGAGGGTTGATCAGATGGATGGATGGATGGATGATATGGAGGGTACATCAGATGGATGGATGGATGGATGGAGGGTTGATCACATGATGGATGGATGGATGGATGATGGATGGATAGAGAGTTGATCAGATGGTGGATGGATGGATGGATGGATGGAGGGTTGATCAGATGGTGGGTGGATAGATGGAGAGAGGGAGGGAGGAAGTGAGTGATTGATGGGTGGGTGGGTGCACAGATGGTTCGATGGCTGAATTGTGTGCCTGCCTGCCTGCCTGCCTGCCTGCGTGCCTGCGTGCGTGTTTTAAACTAAATGATGTAAAATATATCTGTTCATCTTTCAGTTTACCTTTCTCTGTATTTCTGCCTTCCTGCCTGTCTGCCTCTCTGCCTGTCCAACCCTATTTCTCATGTCTGTCTTTCTGTCTGTCTGTCTGCCTGTCTGCCTTTCTTCCCGTCTGTCTGTGACGCCTGCGCAGATAACACGGAGCGAGAGCTGAAGGTGGGCGGGGCCAACATCGCCGTGACGGAGAAGAACAAGAAGGAGTACATCGAGCGCACGGTCAAGTGGCGCATCGAGCGGGCGTGTCCCAGCAGACGGAGAGCCTGGTGCGGGGCTTCTACGAGGTACCAGACCCCGCCTGGAGGACATATAGACTGGTCCTCACTCCAACGCTGGAGCCTGGGAAACACATCACCTGGCATTGACAGCAACAAACATATGCAGTACATACGCAACGGCCCAGCATATCTTCCTTGTAAAAAACGCACTCAGTCAAAACATGATAAACAAACTAAAAACAAAGTATAACTCTATAAAACAAACTAAACTCTCCTGAACTAAAATATACTATTTATACCAACTATAAAGTGTGTGCATGTGTGTCCGTGCATATACTGTATGTGTGTGTGTGCGTGCATGTTTTGTGTGTGTGTGTGTGTTGTGTGTGATGTGTGTGTGTGTGTGCAGGTGGTGGACGTGCGGCTGGTATCCGTGTTTGATGCCAGGGAGCTGGAGCTGGTGATCGCCGGGACGGCGGAGATCGACCTGGCGGACTGGAGGAACAACACAGAGTACAGAGGAGGTGAGGAGGGAGGGAGAGAGGGAGGGGTGGAGAGATGACGAGATGGAGGGCTGCAGGAGCCAGAGATGGAGGGCTCGTTCCACCGTGGAGGTTACATCTCAACAGACACCATTCATTAGTGGACCGCAAATGGACAGAATTAAATGGCATTCGTATGAAAGGCTGGCTGTAGGAGGACTCAGGAGTCTTCTGGATTTTATAGGGAACAGCAGGAGCATGTTTATATCCCCTCAAAAAAATCCAATCACTCTGAGAGAGCGACAAGGTTTTCACGTCACCAACTCTAAGTGGGCGTGATCTATGACTGAATATAAGCAGTAGGTACTTCCATGACTGACTGTTCTGAATGATCCAATCGTATCCCTGCTCGCTACGCTTTGTCTTGCCTTAATCCTGATTTTCTTGAAAATAGTTCACATTATGGCAGTAAGATGCATTCTGACTCCCGTTTCATTTAGCTTTTAAATTAACTTGCCAGGTGTTTTGATCTCCTGGGATTCAATTCAGGTGCCAGTTGAATTCATCTGGATAACGTGAGATGTGTTAGAGTAGGTGCGGTTTACTAAATATAACCCAACCCTGCATCAACCTTCAATTCACAGGGGGGCTGATAAGAATACAATAAATCTTTTCACTTTAATTAAAGGTTAAAGGTTCATAAGAGTCCACTGCTGAACATTTAGGAGAAGTAGGCTGTCGCACATACAGAAATGTAAGTGTTATGCGCAGTTTCGAGTGGTCATCTACTGTGGCTGGAGTTCTGGTTCTGGTTCAGGTTCAGGTTCTGGATTGTCTGTAGCAAAGCAGCGAGCTCGGGAATCAATGTGACACAAGGCAGTATCACTCAGAATGATTCCAAGTTTATTCAGATACATAGAGCATATATACATTTTGGGATGGGAAGAACAGAGGAGCATTTACATGTAGACACAACAAATCATCTTGGGAAGCAGACAATGGAGACGCACCCCCTCCCCCTCTCAGACGGCCATTCAGGGAGCAGGGACAACAAGGCCTTACATGGAGACCCTTCCGTCCCCACCCCCCAGACAGCCAATCCAGAGAGGCCAGGACACCAGGCCCCACATGGATATGTAACAGACCGACAGACAGTTAACTTGTGAAGCAGGGATACCACGGCCTCACGTGACCCACATAGAGATGCACCCGTCCCTATGCCACAGACCGCCAGCCCAGGAAGCAGAGACAGCAAGGTCTCACGTTGAGATGCTCCCGTTCCCACCTTCCAGACAGACAGTCGAGACAAAAGTGCATCTCAGAGGCCTCCCAGGGCCAACAGATAAGAGTGAAGCTAACTAGTCACGTAGGCCAAACAGCTAACTAGTCACGTAGGCCAAACAGCTAACTAGTCACGTAGGCCAAAAAGCTAACTAGTCATGTAGGCCAAATGGCAGAGTGGAAAGTTACTGGCCCACAAGATTAATACATCTACAACTCCCAACAGTAGCCTAAGTGTACATTGTGTAGAATCCTATACACATACACAGAAAATACACATACACAGAACATAATGTTTATCGCATGCATTTACTTTGCGCTATATGTTTTGACTTGTCAATTGTAATCATGTGGCATGATGTGACACATTACTAGCTATAGTTCAATTGTACTTAGCATGAGCAGTGTGCAGGACCAGCCCACATGCAGAACAGCACAACGACAGCAAGTTAAAGTCAGCCTGAAAGTCAGCCAGATATTGGCCATCAGCCATGAATCACTTTCGCTTCACTTTGAAGCTCTTTTAATCGAGGAACACACTCGGATGCGATGGCTTTGCCATTCAAGCATACAGATCCTAGTTTGGGGAAAGAGGGTAGCGATCAACGATGAAAAACGTAACTTCCAGGGGGCTTGGTGGTCTCCTCCTGTCACCAAGTCTGTGTGAGGTGTGAGGTGTTTAAACATTAAAGGTGCTGTATGTAAGAATAATGAATCCATTCAGGGACTACATGTAGGATTTTACAGCACAAATCACTTTAAATTGCCAGTTTGTGAGCAGGTTGTGGTTGAAGTAAAAAAATGCTTCCCTGACTCTCTCTGTTGCGTAGAACAGCTTTTGGGCTGACGAGAGGGAGAGCGCTGTCGTGCCTCGTCTGAGTCATGATACTCTGTCATCTCATCCCCAGGTTACCATGACAACCACATAGTGATTCGCTGGTTCTGGGCAGCAGTGGAGAGGTTCAACAACGAGCAGAGGCTGCGGCTGCTGCAGGTAGGCGCTGCTGCTGCTGCTGGGTGACCATGCGGGTGTACTGCCCCCGTGTGGCAGAACACCGTATTATACTAGGACAATGCGTTATTGGGAATGTTTAAAGGGGCCCTATTATACCACCAGATATGAGTGTGAGTCATCATACATCTAGTTGGACGCTCCCACATGTGACGTCACTCTGTCATTTATTACAGGGGTTCTCAAACTTTTAGTTTATGCGGACCACTATTTATTATCAAGGATTTTCGCAAACTGTAAAAATAAGTACATATATAAACGTAGTGTTAAAACGCCGATATTTTTTTATAGTTAATTATGGACAATCAAAAGTAAATTGTAGCCTACTCATCACTGCATATCATCACCATATATTTACCCGTGTGTGTGTGCGCGCGTGCACGCACAGCAAGTCCAGTGGAAACAAATAATCGTATCACTCACCTAATGAGATGGATGATGTTGCTTCGCAGACGTCAACATCTGGATGTCAGGTTCCAGCGATGACAGCTTCGATCTGAGATCTGGTTCAATGTTAAGTCTGTTCCGATATTTTGTCTTCAACAAGACCAGTGATGAACATCCCGATTCACAGCGGTAAGTGGTAGGAAAGGGCATCAGAAACATCAAGGCCTTGTCGGAGAGCTCTGGGTATTCTGGAGCAGCTTTTAGCCAAAAGGCAGGCAAAAATCAATTTTTAAAGCACTGTCACAGGACAGTTCAACAAGGCTGTTTTGCTGTCTGGACATAAGGTTTGCGAGGATGTCATCGTCCAGGGTTGCAAATGGATTTCTGATCCAGTTCGCAGTTGTGTCAGGGATAGGGAAGTACAGCCATAGCTGTGTTTTCAAACTGTGCAAGTCCCTGACATAATTTTTCACATTATTTGGAAGCTGCATTTCCGCGGTGTCCAAAAAATCTGACAGGTTTGCAAACGAGTCATAGTTTGACTGCTCCAGGCGCCTGGCCCACATCTCCATCTTCTTGATAGTAGCTTCAACTTTGTCTTGCACGTGAAAAAGTGTCACTGACTTCCCCTGAAGACTCCGATTGAGTCCATTCAAATGCTCAAAAATATCTGCCAGGTATGCTAACTTGGCAAGCCACTGGGCATCACTGAAACGATCTGAATGTTCACATTTTGAGTCAAGTAAAAACATTCTCACTTCATCACGCAACTCGTAGAGCCGCGCAAGCACCTTTCCTTTCGATAGCTACCGGACCTCGGTGTGCAGAAGTAATTGCCGGTGATCACTGCCCATCTCATTGCATAAAACGGCAAACAACCGGGCATTCAGTGGACGGGCCTTGATAAAATTTACCATTCGTACTGCTTCATCCAGAACAGTTTTGAGATCAGGAGGCATTTTTTTGGCTGTGAGAGCCTCCCTGTGGATGCTGCAGTGGATTGATTTAGCTTGCGGAGCCACTGCTTGTACACGTTTAACAAGCCCACTGTGTTGGCCTAACATGGCTGCTGCCCTGTCTGTGCTAATGCCCACGCATTTTTACCAATCAATCCCATGTTCCGTTTTGAAATTCAATTCAATTCAGTTCAATTCAATTCAATTAAATTTTATTTGTATAGCCCTTAATCACAAGACAGTCTCAAAGGGCTTTACAGGCCAGATTGTTATGGGCGAAACTGTTCAACATGTCAAAAAGTGCCTCTGCAGTTGTGCGTGTCGGCAAAGATTTACAAAAGAGAAAGTCCTCCTCTATTTCTCCGTTGTGTTCATACCTTACGTATGTGAGCAGGTTGGCAAGGTTAGCTATGTCAGTTGATTCATCCAGCTGTAGTGCAAAAAATCGACTGGCTTTTATCCGCGCTATTAGCTGGTCATTCACGTTGCTGGCCATCTCCTCGATTCTGCGCTGTACGGTGCTGTCTGACAATGGAATCAAGTCCATTTGCTTGCGTGCTTTTTCACCCAGCATAACACCCACCGCCTCCTTAATTGATGGCAGCACCACCTCCTCACCGAGTGTATGCGCCTTCCCCTTTTTTGCGATGATTCTTGACACTCTGTATGAGACTTCCACTGCTTTAGCATTGTTGCTACCTGTAGACGTGGATTCCATGATTTTCTTGCTACTGCGAAATTCTTGGAGCTTGTTTTTAAAAAACTCGACTGGCTTGGACTTGAACTCTCCATGCTTCGTCTCAAGGTGACGGCGAAGATTAGCTGGTTTTAGGCTCTCGTTAGCCAGTGTCTCGTAGCACAGAACGCATACTGGCAAAGGCTCATCTTCAGTGCCTGTGTACGTAAATCCCAGTTCTAAGTAGTTCTCACTGTATTTTCTCTTAATCTTCCTTTTCTTTGTTGTTTTCTGCGGAATCTGGCTTGTAGATGCCTCCGACTCACTCTCATTATCTTCATTAACGGTAATCTCTTTTCTCTTCAGAGAACCTGATGCTAGCCACCGATCCATGTTTGTGGTTTCAACAAGTGCATCGGGAGAGTCAGTTAAAACTGTTGCGCGTTCGCTCTGTTATTGGGGGATCTCAGGGATGATCGAGGCCTATGTCTCCGCCTCACCACCTCTCTGGCCGATATTAACTATGCGACATAAGCGGTTTATCTATCGATTGTATGATTTATCCGTATTCCTACCCATGGACTACGCTTGCCGTTTATTAGTTGACACCAACTTATATAATACCTCGCCTTGAGAGGATTGTATCGCACTCAGCATTTTGGCCTCATTTCATTTCCCGATATTACTGTCCATTTCTGCTAGGCAGGCGGCTACTCGTTAGGATTTGTTTTGTGACCCACTTGACAAGTTCTCCCTCCCATATATAGACTTACTTCCTGTATAGTCTTATACATGGGTACTCCTCAACCTCTTACAACGGTTGTTACAGATGAGGTTTAATCAATACCTAAAACCTGCTGTACTTGTACCCGTTAGATTTCCCGTGCACTCACCTTCGGGGCGCTGGTGTCGATCTGATGTCTCAGTCTTCAATATCTCAGTGGTCCTGGAGAGGGCTCAATAATAGATTGGTTCTACAATACACCCGGTTTTGGTTTAATCCCAGTTCCTTATTTACAAGGTGGGATTAGTTTTATTCTTTTGTTACACGGGTTATCTCAAAATAATAAGCAAAGCGAAGCGATGTATGTAATGGTATTTAAAGTTTATCGATATTATCTTCCTCTGTTTAGAGTGTCCTATTCTAATAGGACAGATATATATTTTTTTTAATGCCCGTTGGTCGCATCTTCTGTACTTTCCATCGCGTACAGGTTCATGCCTGGGCATCTAGTTTGCATATCACACCTATGGCAGGATATACATGTTGTGTTCGTGTTGTGTGCGTAGCTTTGGTACCAAAAATAGGTTTCCAAGAAATACAAAATTACACATTGTCACGCCGCGTTGTAAGCGTAGCTTCGGTACAAAAAATAAGGTTCCAAGAAATAAAGTTATAATATGTTCTTGGCCTTTCCATGACATAAGAAATACAGAATTACTAAGAAATACAGAATTATGCATTAATCAAAACACTTCATAATATAAGAATTATGTTATGCATGTTGTAAGGTATTACCAAGAAATACTGAACTATGCATTAATCAAAACACTTCATAATATAATAATAATAAAGTGTGTTGTGTGTGTGTGTGTGAGGTGTCCACCTCCACTGTCGTACATATGAAAAAAAACAACGGACATGGGGCCAACCCAATTTCACATTTTTTGTACCAGGAAACGTGTGTTTGTGTGTGTGTGTGAGGTGTGAGACGCCTCCACCTCCACTGTCATGCCTCGCTGCAGGCGAAACCCCAGTACATAAAAAAATAAAGGAAATAGGTTCACAACAAGTTCAGGCCCCTCGCTGGTGTCGTGTCAAAGAAATAAACCTTATATGTTAGTCACGCATGCCACACAGAATTACTAAGAAATACAGAATTATAGTCACATATGTCATACAGAATTATGCATTGCTATGGGCATCATTCAACAAAACTGACGTCACGCACAAGGGCCAACCGACTCTTCACTTGTTGAAACCACAAACATGGATCGCGCGCGCACACACACACGGGTAAATATATGGTGATGATATGCAGTGATGAGTAGGCTGCAATTTACTTTTGATTGTCCATAATTAACTATAAAAAATATCGCCGTTTTAACACTACGTTTATATATGTACTTATTTTTATGGTTTGCATATATGAGGTGGTCCGCGAAAATCATTTGTTGAACTTTCCGTGCTCTCAGTTCCTCCACCGTAGTCGAGGAACGCAGGGGAGACTTTTCCTCCGGGGCCGAAGTAGCCTACTCTGTAGCTCCCTTCGGGATCAATAACCATCTCACTCCACGGCAGTCAGTGAGGGAAAACAGTATGCAACACACCAGCTTGTTCTTGAGATGCTTTGTATTTATTTGGTGCCAACTGTGATTTCCTCGCACATTACATTCACTCTCTCTTATCATGTAACACACGCTGACTCTGAACTGGCTGTGCGCATGCGCGCTCTCTCTCTCTCTCGCTCCACCACTCACACACGCGCTCCACTCCGCACTCGCTATTGGCTACGCTGTTCTCACAACATTACCCCCACTCTGGATGGCGATTTTCACAATTCCACTCCAGCACTCAACACATTTGTTTTCTTATGCATGGGTATACAATCCTCCTAAAAAGATTAACCAGACTTCAAGTTCTCTAGCGAATAGGACAACAGCAAAAAGGTGCAGCCTCTCAGTGCAGGTACAATCATGTAGCAGCTTTTCTAGTGATATTGCGGTGGAGCATAAATCCCGAAAAGCATTAATAACACCCATCATACAGGCTATGACTCACTCTGAGCTCAAAATTACCGTTTTCTGTTAAATGAACATATGAACATATAAAATAAACAATTAGTCCAAACAGTGGCAAATTGTACTAAACGGTTGACCTTACTTTCTTTTCTAACTAGGGAGTTCCGGGTAGACTACCGGGTAGCCTCCCGATGAGATCAGGGCGCATTCTTGCCCTCTAGGAACAATGATCTCACCACTACTCTTCCTTTTATCTAAACCCTGAAAGTAGTCTCTCAAACTGGAAACGGTCCATGAACTATAAGCTCAGTGATCCACCCACTCACCATACCTGGCGGGTGATCTTCGCTGGCGGCTTGGTCTCTGGGAACGCTGGCTCTGACGATGCTGCTGCGCCACACCACCCCCACTATGCTGAGAGTCCCCAGGAGTAGCAGAGTCTGGCTGAGAAGAGGTGGAGGGGAGCGACACGGCAGTCGCAGGAATGTTCACCGCCGGATATAATGAGGTGCAGCTGAAGGTCTCCTCGGCGTCGGAGAACAGTTGGGATAGCCCCAGGGAAGGCTCTCCAGGATCCACGTCCAAGGCTGGGGGTAACACTTCCATGGGTGTCCAACTCCGAGCCTGCTCCATGACCCATGTGTTGTCCAGTGGGTCGCGACAGCGGTAGGGCTTCAGCTGATCATGGTGGACCACTTTCACCTTGGTCTTTGGCCCTTTCTGGATGCGACACACAAGGTCATCCAAAGAGCCCAGGACGAAGTACTGGTCCTTCGTATGATGGTAGGAACTTCCTGACCTTGTTCCTGACTCTCTTCTAGACCCTCTTGTCCGATAACCACACAGCATCCACCAATCAGGTACTGTGTACGGCAGCAGTTCTTGTCATACTGCCTCTTTGCACGTTTTACGGACTCCCCGAGAGCGTCTCTGGCGATTTGATGCGCTAACTCCAGACGTTCCCGGGTGTGCTGGACGTACTCAGGGGCTGAAGGGGCTGGGTCAGTGTCCAGAGGTAGGCCGGCTACCAGGTCCACCGGCTCACTTAATTCTCGGCCAAACATCATGAAGTTGGGAGTGAACCCGGTTGCACTGGAAACTGTTTGTGGTCACGCCCGCTTTTGTATTTTTGGATTTTGTATTCTTACCTTGAGGTCTTCTTCTTCTCCCCGGGAACTCAAAACAACCGGGTCCCGACCGGCGCTACGGTTACGCCCACCAAGGAGGAGGAGGAGGAGGAGGAGGTGGAGGTGGAGGGGGACGAAGAGGAGGAGGATCATCACGAGTTTCTTTGGACGGATGGGATCCATCTTGGTTTTTTTTGTTCTTCCTCTATTCCACAGCTGACCCTTCTCCACCCCGAGAGCCACACGTGTCCTGGAGGCTGGCGTCCAGCCTCCAGTTCCCCCAAGGAGGCCAATCCCGGACCTCATACCCAGAAACAGCAGCTCAACACCCCCCACCCTCCCCACGTTTTCCTCTCCCCCCCTCCACCCCCACCTCTCTGGACCAGGAAACTGTGCCGTTTCTACTTTGGGCCCAAGGTTGTTGTTGCCGTCGTCATCCTTGTTGTTGTTGTTGTACACTACGATGCCTGTGGATTTAGACCAGGACTTGAAACAACAAGCCCTCCAAACAAAACTGAGACTAAACACAAGTTTCGACTAAACTAAAAATACAACAACGGTTAATTTTCTATCAGTAGTGTGCTGAGGTTTTTTCCTTAAGCTGTGGTGATCTCATGTTTTGAGGGAGGTTTCTTTTGTGAGAAGGCAAAGCATTGGGAGATATTTGGATTAATTTTGCTTTGATTGAGGTTTTCATGTTGCAGTGGAAGATTGAATAGGGAAAACACACACACACGCACGCACACACACACACACGAAACACATTCACACACTTGCATATATAGAAACAAATGACAAAACTATACATAGTTTATGGTTGCATTAAAGACAGCAGGTTCTGATCTCGACTGTTAATACTGCAACCTCAGAGCTTGTAGGGGTATCAAAGGCAATGGTATTCACCCTTATCTATATATAACCCCTGTCACACACACACACACACACACACATTCTCTCTCTATAAATCGCCTTTTCTCTTGGGGCTGTCTACAATATAACAACAGCCTACATAGTGCGTGCAGCATGTCCAACACACTTTCCACTTTCACGCCCATAAATACAACACATGCATCTTTTCAACCTGTTGCACCCATTCACCAAGCGTAAAAGCAGAGACGTGCACTTTCTCACGCCATAAACACGTGTGCTTGTGCGTGTATGGTACGGTACGGCGAATGTATCGGATCACTGACTGAATGTATATGAACCGCACACCCCCACCTCCTTGTAGCCCCCCGAGGAGGGCCAGCGGAAGGCGGCGACTTTATGGTCATAGAAGGTGCCTATTTTAGCAGCTTAAGTTGCTTGAACGACGCAAACGTGCTTCAATCGATATTGTGGCAGATTATGAGGAAAAATTTACTAAAATACGTAGAGGCATGCTAGGATGTCATGAATGCTTCTTGGGTCTTCATACCCATGTCGTAAAGTAGCGGAACACGTGTTGGGGGACACCATGTGATCGCCGTTGGAGGGAGCGGTTAATAGTGCCCCCTAGTGGTCACACAGATGTGACCACTAGGGGGCAGCACGACCCTATACTGCAGGGTATTGATAGTGTAGAAATGGGTCATTGTCCCCCGTGATAATAATACCATAGATCATACGTGTCAAACTCAAGGCCCGCGGGCCGGATCCGGCCCGGGACCTCATTTTATGTGGCCCGCGAGAGCTTGCAAAGAATATAATTTGCTTACCGTACAAATCAGCTGGCCATCGGGAGAACCGCGACTCTTCATGGTGGCCTGGCCGTCTAATTTCAACAATTTTGCACATACTGGTACCTAAAACTATAATGTCCGTCTAGGGTTGGGTATTGTTTGAATTTTATTGATTCCCGTTCCGTTCCGGTTCTGCTTATCCGTACTCCGGGCCGTACGGTCCCATCGCCCAGCCGTACGGTCCCAGCGCCCGGCCGTACGCTCCCAGTACAGAAGACAGATCACCATATCAGCATTTCCCACATTTACTGCACTGAGCCTTGTCGTCGCTTTCTTTTACAAAGTGAAGGCACACTTTTGACCATTTCCCGCAGTCCATCTTCCACACTGCTGACTAACTGCTAGCGCGTATCAAAACAAATGGACACGTTGCGGCGTTACGTTGATGCGTGACGTAGACAGGTCCTGGCAGATACATTGTTTTAAACGTCCTGGCAGGTAGCCGCCACATCCTTGCAGACATATAGCCTTTGTTTGCAATAATAAAGATTTTTATAAGCAGAATCGAAATACTAAAAATTTCACGGGTCGGGTACCCAAAACCCGTGGGAACCGTAGAGTTTCGGTTCCCAACCCTATGTCCCTGGGACTATATTTCCAGGCCTGAATGATGTTCCCAGTCTGGCCCTAAATTGTACAATGGCTGTACAATTTACACTTTACTGGACAGTAGTGACTAAAACCAATCATAATCAAATGCAGGAGCAATTATGTAATATGATAAGAGTAGATATATTTATATAGTCTTACAGTTACAACCGGCCCTTTGAGGGCAACTATAATGCTGATGTGGCCCGGGATGAAATTGAGTTTGACACCCCTGCCATAGATGGACTTCCAGGTGAGGATGATGATGAGGAGGTTGTCAGCAAATACATTGTCCTTTATCACTTGTCAATACTGTACAATACTAAACAATACTAATTTTGGACATTCATGTCCACAATGGACAATAATCTTTTTCTTTTCCCTTTCTTGTTTTGCATTGAAAGCATGTGATGAAATAGACTACAGTTCAGACTCTTATTAGTGTGTAACTCAATACAACAAAAGAACTCTGTCGTCAACATTATACCACACAAGCATACTGTACATACACACACACACACACACGCACACACACATACACTAATACACAGTCATTTTCTATGGGGTGCATGCAAGATTACAACTACTGTACAAAGTCCTACTGGAGCTAGTCAGCAGGTGCCGGAATAGTTCTGGTGGACCCTGGTGTGTGCGTGTGTGTGTCTGTGTGTGTGTGTGTGTGTGTGTGTTGCCAGGGCAACCATGCTAGCCCCTGCATGCAAATACTGCATGCAGGGGCCCTGACGGTCGACTCTGTGAGCTGATCCGTGTCGGGGTCGCTCTCCTAAGTGGTGGTGTGTCATAGCTCGTTATTGCATGCTGAGGTAGTCCAACACACTGTCCTTACTAGCTTATTTTGCATGAGGATACTGTTCATTCATTAGATAGGGCGTGTGTGTCACTTCTGCTCATATGAGAGGTGTGTGTGCGGCCTTATGCTTATACCTATCACTGTCCTAACTCCATGGCGCCTGGATGGGAAACAAGGGTCTGGGAATCAGGTGCTTCTGTCAAAGTGGTTACGGAGGGGTTCGGAGTGGCTAGGGGAAGTAACTAGTAGTAGACAGCATGCCCATAACACAGGGCCATGGGTACCTGGACAGCTATGTGGCTAGTTATGTTAGCAACGCTGGGAGGAACAACACTGAAAACCTACAGGGCTGTTTGCGAACGGACAGTGACAGTGAGAGCGCCCATATGTGTGCCCAGTACCCACACGAGAGGCCATGCTCCTCTCTGTCTTTGTATATAAAAGAAAAGCTGTACATGTATGTCTGTCCCGTTGTGTGTCTAAATATTTATATTTTGCACTTAATGTACCAAAGGTTTGGGGCTTGCATAGGTAACCATTTAGGCGTCAATCAAACACGTCTCCTAACTCCTAACTGTGGCATGAGCAATGAAGAATCGAAACCAACCCAGCAGGACACACATCTCAACCCCCAGGCTTAGTTCCCCCCCTGCAGTAAAGTCTGATTATATTGATTGTTGATATTTTTGGGAAGGAGGGCAAAGTGTAATAGGTGTATTGTGCGGTCCGTTTGTGACAGCACTGGATTCCTGTTTCAGAAGTTAGTTCACTCTATGCAAAGCTCCTGTGAGTATGTCTCCATTTCACTCCAATGATTGTAATAAAAGACAGCAAAAGGCAAGTTTTGATTAATTATACAAGCGTGGGTGTATTTTTCTTGGCTTGCAAAATAAAAAAAACATCTGGAGAAAGTTTGTACAAATAGGAGTGAGATGTAGACAATAATACTGGTCATAACATTATACAATTAATGGAATAAGCATGACATGAACACAAACCATTATAATAAAGAATAACTGATGTTAATGCAAATGCATAATGTTCAACATGTTTATAGTTTGATGCACAATTATCAATCAGTTTTGTTGTGTGTCAACCTTGTGTTGACTTTTTACAGGCCTTGTAAACTATAAGGCCAACTATTTGAAATAACAGCGCATGCCCACTGAGGTCAGTGTTGCCAACTTAGTGACTTTGTCGCTATATTTAGCGACTTTTCAGATCCCTCGAGCGACTTTTTTTCAAAAAAAGCGACTTTTTCTGGTGTTATTGGAGACTTTTGGCGACTCTGACGTGAAAGCACGGATCGTTCTTACTCTTCTCAACGAGCAGCGGGCGGGTGCTGCCGTCGGCCCCTCCCCCGTCCTAAAGCGCACTCACTCGCGCAGCAGTCAGAGCACGAGACGTTCACCCCTCCGCGTCCAGACTGCAAATGAATCGCGCATGCGCGAAGCCGCCGCTGGCTGATTGTATACAAAAAAAAAGTTACAAATGTTATGGTTAAAATTTTTCATGTTTTACTGTGACTTGTTGTAGGCTCCTAAGTGGACCATAAGGTTAAAAACCAAACCAAACTTAAGAAAACAAAATTACAAACATTTAAAAATGTAAATGTTCATGTTTTACTGTGACTTGTTGTAGGCTCCTATGTGGACCATAAGGTTAAAAACCAAACCAAACCAAACTTAAGAAAACTAAACTCAAAAAATATATTTAAAAAAAACAAAAAAAAAAAACAAAACCTAAGTAACTCCGCCAGAGTCTCTTTTGGGTCACTTTTGCCGGTCCCAAGCCCGGATAAAGGAGGAGGGTTGGAATTGTGACATTAAAAAACAGCGTCCATTACATGCACAGCATATGGCCAATTATGCAAATTAGGCGATGACGTCATTTAGCGACTTTTAGGACAGCCAATAGCGACTTTCCTTACTGAGGAGTTGGCAACACTGTGACGCGTATAAGAGCGTCAATATCTGAATCCCACTTTCCATGGGTGTCTGCAATAATAGCCGTTTGGTTAGTTTGTCGACATTTCTGTGGACGGGACCACTATAGTAGGTTTTTTTTTGTTGCGTGATAGTGGGAAAAAAAGTGACAAAAAAAAAAACGTTTGAAAGGCGATAGTACTGCAATTTACTGTACAGAAGAGCGACGCTAACTCACTGAAGGATGTAGCGTTAGCGTGCTAGCAGGCTGACTTGAGGCTGACGGTGCGTTCCAGTAGTAATCGGACGTCGGAACTTCCAAGTCAAGTCAGACGTTCTAGGGGGGGACGGGGCGTTAGTTTCACGTCGGACGCTGGGAATGACGTCCCGAGTTAGCCGTTGTTCCAGTTTACTCGGGGATGGTGGGGTTCCTTCCGACTGTCCGACTTGGAATTCTGACTTCAGGGGCGTTCTCCTAGGACTTAGACGTCCTGTCAGTTTGTACATCTGTTATTTTATTTAACAGATTCTACTGTTATTCTACTGTTTTTCTCCATTGCGTTACTCTATTGCTATGCAATCTGCCACAAGAATTTCCTTCGGGATGAATACAATTCTATCGTAGCTTATCCTTGTCTTCCCTTTGAGACGTACCAATTTTAAATTCCGACTTCCGAGTACAACTGGAACGCACCATTGACATCACCACGGTCTACGAGAAGTGTCTGTGCAAACGCGGGCTCCTTGGCTGAAAGCTCGGCAACTTTTAAGTGTTTTCCACTCCATGTTGATAGGCATTTGTTGGACTAAATAAGGGACAGACGATGATGTCGCGGCGGCGGCTGGACAGTCGTAGCGGGGTGGCGGCGGCGGGGCTGCTGGCCGACGTCCGCACGCCGATCCACACGGAGCCCCTGGAGAGCGTGTACGAGTTCACCGGCGAGCTGGGCAGGTAAGCGCGCCACGTTACCCGTTTATTAAACTGGTTTGGCAATTATATCACCACGACAGATTGTGCTTGGAGGTGAGTTGGTTGTTTAAGCCAATAATGGGCCGCTTTGTTAAAGGCACACAATTCAAAATCACCAAGTCTGACAGCTCCATTGAATCCCAGTTGCATGTGTAATGTATAAAGACAAGAGCAGATCTGTAATATCATCAGCCAGCAGTGTGGCAACTGTAAACAACATGTATATATCCTGCGTAGGGCTCACATTGATTTGTACTGAGGTGTGGTTGTTTTGGTAATGTTGTCTACATTGTTGTGTATCTGTGCTGTCTTGTTTTGATGTGGTGTTACGACATGTGCATCAAGTGTACATTTTGTTGTCACGTTGTACTTTGGTTAACTGTACTGTGTTTCTCTGCGTACATTTGAGGAAGGAAACCCACCTTTTGAAACCACACACACTTTATTACGCATGCAATACCTCCATAAGAAGATCACTTTATTAATCCACACTTGGACAAACACACACAAACACAGCATGGTCACAAACACAGCATGCAGGAAGTGGTGACCGCCAAACACACACACACATGCAAGGAGGGTAATCCACGGAAATTAGTCTCTGCATTTGACCCATCCTGCATTTGACCCAGGAGCAGTGGGCAGCCCTTTATGTTGGCGCCCGGGGACAAACAGCTCCAGGTCTTGCGTCCACATCTTGGTCAGGAGAAGCGATTCTTCACATGTTTTTAATTGGGGTTCTTACTGTGGAAGGAGACGCCGCGGCGCACATGCAAACTCCACACAGAAAGGCCGGGAGATCCCCCACCTGGGAGATAACCCACCTGGGCACCCCACAGTCAATGGCGCCCCAGGCGGGAATCAATCCCAGGACCTTCTTGCTGTGAGGCAGCAGTGCAAGCACTGCGCCACCGTGCCCCCCATAAGATGGTGAATAAGTTGACAAGTGTGTGATTACAGAGAACACACCAAAACACACACAGCCCTGCACTGTATTGAATAGCAGCAGGGTGATTCATATAAGCATTTACCCTGTTTACAACACACACACACCTTCTCTCATGTGAAAAACTGCTTACACACACACCATCATAATCAGGTGCAATGGACAGATAAGAACATAGATCTGCAACCACCAACCTCCTCAAACCCCCCAGGACCAAGCTCCGCACCATGGGGGATCGGGCATTCTGCTCGGCCGCTCCCAGCCTGTGGAATGCTCTCCCCGACTACCTGAGGGCACCACAGATTGTGGATGCTTTTAAACGAGGCCTGAAAACCTACCTTTTTTCCAGAGCCTTCTGCTAGATTTTTATACTTAGTTTTTAGCACTTTCATGCTTTTTAATCTGTAGCACTTTGAGTTTTTCTTAAATGTAAAGTGCAATACAAATAAAATGTATTATTATCCGTGCCATTCATTGGTTGCTCATGGGCACCATGCTACAGGTCTGTCTATTTTACTTTATAACAGATAAGTGTCTGCAGAAGTGAAATGGCTGTTTTTAGCATGACCATGTAAGGCAGTGGTTCCCAACCTGTTTTGGCTCGTGACCCCACTTTGACATCACAAAACTGTAGTGACCCCAGACATTCAAAACACAGAAAATGTTTTGGTAAAATTATTTATTTTCGATCATGTAGGCCTAATAGTTTGTAATACTATGTTGCAAGTAAACGTTCATTTTAGACCACATTTAGGCCATTTCATGTATATTATTGTGGACGGCAGCCGGAGGCAGAATAGCCAGGACGAGCCACAGATTAGTGCACAAATGAGGATTTTATGGGCTGCAAATTAATGCTGAACAAACAATGACAAGGCTAAGTAGGCTACAAATATGGGCTATATCTAACACATACCCCACTGATAGGCCTACAGCTCAGTTCCTGCAGCATGATATCTCTAAACAGGCCACCTCCCTGTCTCTTAACTCACCATATTTAATGGGATGGTTGAGCTTGGACATCTCGCTGCAGCCTTTCAAAGTTGTGTGGTGTAGTAGACAGAGCGCATCTCATCTCTGCCGTTGCATCCATTTGTGAACGGTACTTTGATTTCATGCACGCGAGCACTAAATCCGGCTTCACACAAATGTGCTTCCAAAAGGAACCAACAGTTTTAAAGCACAGTGAGATCTCTGGGTACTCTTCTCTTGCGCCAAACCAGAATTCCTCCACCGCCACTCGCGAATGCAGTCCCTGTTGCGGTTCTGATGGGGGGGTGTATTGATATCGCTGGATATTGGTGGGACATGTCCCCAGCGTTCCCACTAAATTCTACGCCCATGACTGTTTTATGTTTGAGCCCGTTTATGGGTAGCCTGGTCACGTTCACGTGTGGTCGTGTGAATCAAGAAAGGCCGAGCTCCTGCATTTTATTTGAACAAAATTTTTATGAGGGGTGAAAACGTAGGATACGTTTAGTTGTTTTGAATTGTGTGTTTTTATTATTATAATAATTATTATATATATTTTTTTGTATTGATCACTTACTATTTCAGGTGACACATTTCAATTCCATGCGACCCCAAGGTTGGGAACCGATTATGTAAGGTGTTTAGCTATGTGTTGTTTGCCTCCTTGTCAGTGTAAGCTTTTTGGTTAGTCAAATGTAAGACCGATAAGCAATCGCTCTATCGTGGAAAGTTACTGGGGCAGCTGCACAAATAATGCTCTTGGGTAAGGGCTTGTTCAGGTGAATCATGGATGAGTAGTCTTTCAGATCCTTAAAGGAGGAACTAGGGCTGGGCAATATATAGATATTATATTCATTGATATAGTGATGAGGATAGAGACCGTCCTGGATTCTGGATATCATAAGTGTCGTCTTTTATTGGTTTTAGAGGCTGCATTACAGTAAAATGACTATCCAAACTTGCCAAGCTGTTCTAGCTGTTTTTATTATTTGCCTTTACTCACTTAGTCTTCATAAATGTGGATATAATGACTATCAAAAATATAATTGTGTTTACAGCAGTATACAAAAATGGGCATCAAATGTGTTTTTTATTGATTGAATTACCGGAACACATGCTATTCTATCGTTATCGCAATATTAAATGACGTATCGGGATAGAAGATTTAAGCCATATCGGCCAGCCCTAGGAACGACTACTCAAAACTGACTAACTAAATAACAATCTAACTGATGTTGATGATGAACCATATGCCCTATAGAACTCGACAGTACTTTCCTCAAGTTGATCTCCTTAAACTCTTAAAGCTCCGGAGTATGGTTTGTTTTCCTGAACAGTCGACAAATCTTCATCCATCTTCCTAATATTATCGCCATATGGCCTAGCCCCACATAGAGCTCAGCGTTGGTTTCCCCTTTTGACCGCTGGGGTCATGACCTTGACAGTGTCCTCTCTCTCCCCAGGGGGAAGTTTGCGGTGGTGCGTCGCTGCGTGGAGAAGGCCACAGGAAAAGTGTTCGCCGGCAAGTTCCTGCGGAAGCGGCGGCGGGGGCGGGACTGCCGCGCCGACGTCCTGCACGAGATGGCGGTGCTGGAGCTGGCGCGCGACAACCCCCGTGTGGTCAACCTGCACGCCGCCTACGAGACGGACCATGACATCATCCTGGTGCTGGAGTAGTGAGTACGCCGCCGCTTGAGGATGACAACAATGATGATGCTGGCCTTTCAGACTCTGTTGGGTCTTGTCTTCTGTTTGTGTGTGATGGCCACAATATCAAGTGTCACGGTTCCTAGTGTATAGGCCGGCTCGCCTGGGGTCTGTGGTTGTATAGCTACGGTTTCAACATAAGGTCTGTCTCGCTCTCTTGCCACAATAAACAAGGGCTAACGATGTGCTTGTTTACAAAAGCACAATGGTGGTCAAAGACCAGGACCCCCCCTCCAGTATAGTGGCTTTAAGCTCTTGGTCTCAGTTGAGGTTCTCTCGTGGCTGCATATGATGTGTGCTCTGAGACCTCATGCACTACAATAGCTATCCACTCATTCCCTTTCACTGTATGTATAAACATGATCTGAGGTGAATCACTGGAGGGTGGGTGGGGTGGGGGGGGGGGTTGTACTTACAAAGTCTTAGGAAGAATGACTGGTCTGTCTTGCCTCGGTGCTGGATGTGTATGCAGAACAACAGTGGTCTGTAAATTTGTAAATCCGTTAGTTTATTTTTATTATTCTGTTTTCCATATTGTTTTAGTACTGTATCACTATGTAACCTGGCACAAGAATTTCCTTCGGGATTATTAAAGTTCTATTCTAAGATAGGGATGCACCGATCCGATATTGATATCGGATATCGGCCCCGATATGACTAAGATAGCTAGCTCGGGTATCGGAGACATTGGGGCCGATCCATGGGACCGATCTATTCACTTCAATTCTATGTGTGCGACGCGTACTACGTCATGCGTCAGCAGCACGCGCAGCACGCAGTGTTGCCAACTTGGTGACTTCGTCTCTATATTTAGCGAGTATTCAGACCCTCTAGCGCAGGGCTGCCCAATTTGGGGCCCGCGCCTTATCCACTGTATAATTTTCTTTCCCGCCATCAGCGCTCGGAATCTGCGCTCACTCTCATTGAATATTATTTATTGGTGCACTTCCACTATAACATTGTGATTAGGGTTGGGTATCGTTTAGATTTATCCGATACCGGTGCCAAACCGATACTTTTAAAACGATACCGGTGCCAAAACGGTGCCAGAACCGATACCTTCTTTAAAAAGAGCAAACAACAACCAGTGTTAATTTCGTTAACGAAATGTTTGACGAAATATATGCGTTAACGACCTTTTTCCCATGACTAAGACGTGACGTTGACGTGACGAAAACGGATCTTTGAAAATAAAAACTGTGACTAAATCTATTTTTACTTTCGTTGACGGGACGAAAATGTTAGTGGTGGACGAACGGACATTCAAAATTGAATTAATTATTAAAGAGTTTGATTCCAAAACGCGATAAGCGCCATTAACAAAAAAAAAAAGAATCGTTTCTGCAAAACGCGACAACCGGCTAGTTTCTCTGCATTATATTATTATATTATTATATTATTATATTATTATATTATTCCCTTTCTTTCCAAACTGTGATAAACGCCACGACAGATTTTCAGCAGACTCAGATATATCCGCTCGGCCAATCACAGCGCGCCATTCCCGTGACTTAACTAGCCTAGTGACAGCTGTCAAAGTCCTGTCAGAGACAACACACACATATCGTAAGAGATTTTAAGCGAAATTATTCATTGAATGAAATAATGAATAACTTTGATGGAACAGAGGAGCCGGTGGTTGTTTCTACAGTGGGAAAAAAACAAACCATCAAAAGATCATCATAGACGGGAGAATGTGAAGAAAATGCGACATTCTGGCGGTGGTCGCTCGACCTTATTAAGACGCAGAAGCGCCTGGTCCTGTTCAACTTTACTTGAATGAGCGTAGAAAGACTGGACGTTTTGATCAAGATCACCAGCAATGAGCTGATAAGTGTGACTACAGTCCGTCTTGTGTGTGTGTGTGTGTAAGAAATCGCCGGCAACACACACACCAAGAAGACGGACTGTAGTCACGCTGATCAGCTCATTGCTGGTGATCTTGATCAAAACGTCCAGTGTTTCTACGCTCATTCAAGTAAAGTTGAACAGGACCAGGCGCTTCTGCGTCTTATAACAGTTAATAAGGTCCAGCGAGTGGGGGGGGGGGGGGCAGGCGCGCATTGTCGGGTTTTTATCAATCAGATGAATGCATCAAATCTTCGCGCAGTATGACGATCTATGCAATCACTAGAAGGATACCCGGTCTGAAATGCGGTGGATATTTAAAATGGCATTTTAACTACTGGCACCGAAATGAGGCACCGAAATATGCGTTTTGATTCGGTACGGTTAGTACCGGTTGTACGGGAACCGGTTCCATAGTGGTACCGGTTCTCGGTACCCATCCCTAATTGTGATACATCAGACCTGGGCAAACTACGGCCCGCGGGCCACATACGGCCCGTTGCGTTGTTCGGAGCAATACCGCTACCGTGAGACGCGCGACCGGCACCGAGTCAGCGACTCCCGGGTGGGGGGTGGGTGGGGTACTAGTAGCGCGGGCCGGGCCATTGGTAGATGAGGATCACAGCGTCTAGCACCCCCCCCCCCCCCTCGGGAGGCATTGACTTGGTGCCCGTCGCGCGTCTCGGGGGGGTTGCTAGACGCTGCGATCCTCAGCTGACAATGGCCCGGCCCGTCTGTTAACTTGAAAGACCAAATGTGGCCCTTGAGCCCAAATAATTGCCCACCCCTGCTCTAGCGACTCTTTTTCAAAAAAGCGACTAGCGACAAATCTAGCGACTTTTTCTGGTGTTATTGGAGACTTTTGTCGACTCTGACGTGAAAGCTCGTATCGTTCTTACTCTTAACGAGCAGCGGGCGGGTGCTGCCCTCCCCCGTCCTAAAGCACTCACAGGCGGCCCGGTCGTGTCCTCGCGCAGCAGTCCCTCCCAGCTGCAGTCAGAGCACGAGATGTTCATCCCCGCCGCGTCCAGACTGCAAATGAATCGCGCGAAGCCGCCGCTGGCTGATCAGGGCGGGATGTAAATGTTAGGAATATTCCTATTTGCACTAAATGTTTACCAAGAATTTTGATTCCTGTTTATTTTGAATGTTTTGTTCAATGTGCTGGTGCACGATTATTTATTATTTTAATAATAAATAACAATTCAGTACATTTATATCTGTTAATTTGTTACATTTTGTTTTACAAAGTTAGGAAAGTAATGTTTAAGTCAAGCCTGATGTTGCCTTGCACAAAAGAATGATCCCATTCTCTTCCACACAGTGAGGAACAGTTTATTAATTTAACAATGTATCGGATCGGTACTCGGTATCGGCCGATACCCAAAGCCCAGGTATCAGTATCGTTATCGGGACCGAAAAAGTTGGATCGGTGCAGCCATATTCTAAGATGAACTTTATTGTCCCACAGAGGGACATTTGTCTTGGGCAGTAGTACACAGCTGCATCACAGAGTACAATTTTGACATACAAACACACTACACAGAACACAATACAGACACAGTACACAAAATACAGTACAGGGATAATATGGTCTCTCTCCGAGCGAAGGTTCAGTTTCAAGACAGTAGACAACCGTATTGCACATCCCTATTTAGCAAGTTCAATCACTCCATGCTATTTCAGAGAATAAACTAAATAAATAAAATGTCTCTTAAAGAGATGACGTCGCACAGTTTTTCACATTGAGAAGAGGACAGAGCGCCTGCGCCCATAAAAATAAAACGGATATGAATAAAAATATAGAAGTATTAAAAGAATAAGCAAACTATTTCCTCCCTTGGGGTAGAGCTGGTTGTTAAGTAGTGCTATGGACGTTGGGAGGAAGGAGAGTTTGTAACGGTTATTTTTGTATCTACTGGCTCGATAGCGTCTTCCTGAGGGTAGTAGCTCATATTCTGAAAATAGAATATGTGAGGGGTCCTTCAGAACTCTATGTGCCTGGTTTCTTACCTTGTTTTCGAATATCGACTGAAGGGACAGATGCTCTTTCTTGCCAATCACCTTCATAGCTGTTTTAACTACTTTTTCTATTCTAGATTTGAGCTGTACAGTCAGAGTCCCAAACCATGCGGCCATGCAGTATCTGATGAGACTTGTATGAGCTAACCTGTTCTATTTCCCTGTCCCCTATAACCACAGGGTTTTGTACCCTGACCTCCTTGGGATCAAAGATCATTTCTTTTGTTTTGTTGGTGTTAAGGATCAGATGGTTTCTCTCACACCAGGCCTGAAAAGTAGCGATCTCACTATGGTACACCGAGGAGCAGTCGTCACCCCGCAGCAGACTTAGTATGATCGTGTCGTCAGAGAATTTTATGACGTAGTTGTTGGGGTGATGGCTTCTGCAATCATTTGTGTAAGCTGTGAAGAGGAAGGGTGAGCTCACTCCACCTTGTGGTACCCCAGTGCTACAGTCTTTTGCCATGGAGAGAGAGCCATTGACTTTGACCTGTTGCGACCTGTTTGTTCTGTTCTCCTCCCTGACTGTCTGCCTGTCTGCTTCATTGATACTCAGAAAGTCTGTTCCCTCTCGGCAAGAATCAAGTGAATGTGTGAAGCCTCATGCGAAACCAGATAGAATTCATACACTGGGTTAATACCGGCATGGTGAAATGTGGCTGTGAGAACACGTTGCCTGTGTGAATGTGTGAATATGTTGCTGATTGTCAAGTCTCTGTTGCTGTTTGTTTTGTACTTCAAGAGTGGAATGACAATTGCAACAGCATTTGTTCATGGGTATGTTTGTTCTAGCGATCAAATGTTTGTACTTCTGTTTTTGCAGACTTCCCCTTTAGTTCCTTCCCCTTTTAAGGTTTAAAGGAAACTTGAGGGTTGTGACCTGTAGGAACACAACCTGGGCTTGTGCAGTTCAATCCCGCTGATGTAATGGATTACCAGGGTATTATGTTCCAGTGGAGGAAACGGGTTGTGCCTCATTTTGTTATGTTGTCAGTTCATTAATGGGTGTGAAAACACCTTTCCTTTATTTTTTGGTACACCCACCCTGCTCGTTTAGCAGGGTAACGCTGACCAATGAAATGAGTCGCAACTGGCCCAACTGTTGCAATGTCGCAGGTGGCATGACTTAAAGACGAACCTATCATCTTCAAGCTTGAAACTCTGTCACTCTTCATGACTAGGCCTACATGTCTTTGAAACAACTTTAGATGATGGACCTTGGAACCAAAAAGATGCTGGTTTAAAAGAAATGTGACATTTGCATGAGATGGGGAAGCTTGTAGATTAAGTGTGTGTGTGTTCCCCTCAGTGCTGCTGGAGGGGAGATCTTTGACCACTGTGTGTCTGAGGAGCTGCTACCGGAGGCCCAGATCACTCGGCTGATCCGGCAGACCCTGGAGGGAGTGCACCACCTCCACCACAGCAACCTGGTGCACCTGGACCTCAAGGTGGTCTCCTCGCTCTCCCTCTCTCTGAGGCTAAGCTAGGCTAACGCAAGTGCATAGCTCCAGGCTATGCAGCACATGGTAAAATGATTTACCTGCGTATTGGGGTGGAATAATTCATCAATATATTGTGAAAATCCCAATATGGCCAAGTGCAATATCCAAATCGCAGGAGCTGCAATTTTTACATCCAGGTAAAATATGTAAATGTATAACGCCATTAAACATTGAGTACTGGAGTATTGCACTGATGCCCGGGCCTCTAGATGTAAGGAAACATGTTTGTGAAATTGTGATGCAAAAGTTATCATTCCGATCATGAGTGAATCATATCGCAACTGTGTGTTGGGTGCCGCTGCTCTTGCAGTGATGCCAGAAGTGGCCAGTTGACCTCCAGCCAAGAAACTGTCAAATTGTACACCAATTAAAAAGGCCCTTCCGCCTAGAATAGAGTATGTCCTTTGTTGTGATATGCCACAATGATTGGTGACTTGTTATATTTGTGTGTGTGTGTGTGTGTGTGTGTGTGTGTGTGTGTGTGTGTGTGTGTGTAGGCCGACTATCATTTACACCACAAATCCAGCGCAACCTCATGGACAGTAACAGACAC